>OY744517.1:25921885-25924385 GCA_963556195.1 Sepiola atlantica | reverse complement strand
ATATATATATATATATATATGCAGCATGTTTCTTTTATTCGTTTAATTTAACATTAGTGAAAGTTTATGTTTGTTTCTTTTTATCTAAAAGTGTTCGACTTTAATGAGATGTCGTCAGCACGTAATATGGTTACAAAATAAAAACTGGTGAATTTATTACAAAAGTCGATGAAAAATGTTTAATTTGTATTTACTATACCCACGTTAGTATAGAGATTTGTTTATTAAAACGTTCTTAATCGCTTCTTTCTGATTAAACATGTGCACACACATACCTACATACGGATATATATATATATATATATATATATATATATATATATATATATATATATGTGTGTGTGTGTGTGTGTGTGTGATAAATGACAAACGGAAAACAGGGTAAAGTGCAGGAGAAAAACAAAAACAACAGATTTGAAGGAAACCGGTCGAATCTCTTGTTTTTTGTTTTTCTCCTGCACTTTAACCTGTTTTCCCTTTGTAAATTCTCAAACATTTTGTCTACCACGGCATTTCATTTTCATGACTTATCGTGTACCTTACCCCATAATATATATATATATATATATATATATATATATATATATATATATATATGTGTGTGTGTGTGTGTGTGTGTAAAGAACAAGAAAATACATACGATTTACGATATAGAGCAATTACATAAACAACGAAATCATTAAAAATAACAGTAGTACGAAATACACATTATATTATTAATCAGTTGTTCTGAACAAGGTGTTTACATTAAATACATTTATTATTTATGTTATTATGTACAATTTTTATCCTCATCTTGTTCTTGTTTATATATATATATATATATGTATATATATATATATATATATATATATATATATATATATATATATATATATATATATATATATATATATGTATATATACTATTGTGATGTAAATAATATAACATCATGGGGAATTATTGACGTCATTATAACATTTGTGTAGACAATCCTCATACGTCTACGTTTTGTCAGGAGACTGAATTTTGTTTAATACATTAATAGGATTATACCTCTCGTGATGCAGTAAGGTGCATAGTTCGATTTAAACAAATATACATCCAATTACTGGTTGAGTATTTCAAAACGATTGATATGTTTCGATTACTATTACTAGAAATATATGCTCCTTCCGGACGCATATTATTGCTAGTTGTTTTAATGTACATGTTACATGGATTACATTTTAAACTAAGTAAAAGGTAACCGCGTGGAAAGTGTTTAGAAAACAAAATCTTTCAGTTATCCTCGATAAATAGTAGACAATTGTAAACTGGAAGTGATTTTATTGTTTCAAAAGACGGCGTAAAACATTTAGACTTGCCGGACCTATAGGTGATCTACTCTTACGGCGTAAAATTTGGAATTTAATTGAACAAAAATAAATTAAAATAAATAATTAAGTATACAATATGATCAACTATCAATTTTAATTTTATTTTCGCTAAAAAAATATCAATGATGTAACCATTTATCTTACTGGAATTTAAGTCATGGTAGTGCGACCCTATTGTTTACATTTTAAACAAAACGCATTTTCGTATGAAACATTTTATATGAATTTGAATTTTTTCTATTTTTTTTTTTTTAAATTAAGCAATTTGATTCAACACATTTGTACTATAAAACATAATTTCTAATAAGATTTTTAAAAAAACACTCAAAACTTTTAATAAAAAAATCAAAGTAAATATATCATTTTTGAGCGACTCGTGTTTAATACTTCATGAAGAAACTGATAACTATTCTAGTTTATTTAATTTCGTTTCTTAATGCAATATTTAAAAAGTGCATTCTGGTACTTTAGTTTTTTAAATTTTGATTCAAATAAATAATAGATAAATGAGAAATAATAATGTGAAAATACACATATACGCAGAAAAACAAAAAGTCCTCTCATAATTTTACTCATATAGAGATTAATTTTAAAATTACTTCTCAAATTAAATGAATGTCTTAAAATGTGTATTTGAACTTCGGGACTACGCTTTACTACGATCACGAATAATTTTATAATTCATTCTATCCATAATTGATAATTGAACACACGAATAATGCATTACATGGATTTTTATTTGGCTTTAATTTTGAGCCAAACTCGAAAATAATAACGACTTAATGATTTCAGCGCTTTTACAAAATTTGAACAGAACCAATCCGAAGTCAACATAGAACTAGAGGTTAGGGTTACTTTACTGTTTGGTTAGGGTTAGTACCAAATCTGCGACACTGACACGTTGATGTTATCGATCAATACCTGTTATACACTGTGAAGTCATCAGGCAGAGTTAAAATCATCTTAACCTTGGATCATATTTGAAAATAATGAAATGAGGAGAAAATAAAATGAAATAAATTTAAGATTAACATTTTAAAAGTAACTTGGTTAGAATTGGGACCACTAAAAAAATAAAAAAATATATAATATGACATGAAATAAAAAAATATAATATATAAAAATTGAATAAAATCGAATA
>OY744517.1:25886885-25916885 GCA_963556195.1 Sepiola atlantica | reverse complement strand
TGGGAAATGGGCGTTTAGTCGAAATACACCTTATTTAATGATCATGATTACTAACTGCATTACACCTAGTATTCAGTCTGTTCTCTACAATGAATTTAGTTCATTCTTGTATGAATATAGTTGTGCACATTGATTGCTTTAAAATGGTATTATTAATATGAGCATAATTAATATTTGTATTAATAGTCGTAATAACACTAGTAGTAGTAGTAGTAGTAGTAGTAGTAGTGGTAGTAGTAATAGTAGTAGTAGTTTTACTAGAAGTAGTCATTTTTAGAGTAAGGATACATAACTACTGATCCCCTATGACATACAACGTATTAAAATGTTTTTTTTATGCTGTATAGCTCAATGCTTTCTATTATTTCCCGAAGTGTTAAGTAGTTATTATAATAGTGGTGCTATACGTCGTAGTTATAGTGATGCTACCATGATAAGACCACTAGTGTGTGTTTTTTTGTTAAGCCAAAATAGCAATTTTAGACATCTGCCCAGGAGGTCAAATCTTTCATCCCAAATCCAGTTACCCAAAACAAGTATGTACTTGTTTTGCTTCATATTATGCATTTCTACGTGTAATATTACAATTTTCATGAGATAATAATACATCACGATATTACCTATGTGATATTTGGTTCAAGTTGCTGTAGAAATTGTTACAAAGTACAAAATAGTATACAATTATACAGTATTTCTTGAATAGTATACTATTTTTTACAAGCTGGAGGGCCGTATGTGATATGTAGATATTTCATTGGCTACACCAAAATGCGTGCGAATGATTTACGATGTGATAACGTTGTTGCCAAGGTAACATTGAAAGTAACATGCACAGTCGGTAGATTTGGGGGCACTGACATCTACTGTGCAGATGTGTAAATGTGAAACACATTTTAGTTTAAAAAGATTAGATGTATTTATATAAACTAATGTAGTATACATTACTGTGCTCATCTTTTTCTCCAGTATTCTATTACCCATACAACGAAAGATATGTCGGCATTACATTTATAACTCCGTCCTTCAAAGACGAGCAATTAAGTGAATTTACGAATTCTGTTTTGTAGAATGTTTAGAAGAAAAGTCGAAATCGAAACGTAATTAATACGAATAGACGATATACAGATTAATTACACACACACATATGTATATAGAAATATATATATATATAGAGAGAGAGAGAGAGAAAGAGAGAAAAAGAAATCTCTCTCTGTCTCTCTCACTCGCTCTCTCTCTCTCTCTCTCTCTCTCTCTCTATATATATATATAGGTACATTGTCTTTACAACCATTACAATATCCCGCCGTCTCACACCGCATCTTGTAAACTCTCGCTCAATTTACCCACATCTTCAAAAACATTACTTCCCTCCATCTGATTTAAGACAGATTCTTGTTACTACCACTTAAATAATAGATTCCGAAACCAATTTAAAAAAAATTAAAAATACTGGAAGCTATCTACATGAAACACCCAGCAACCTAAACTTAATAACATCACGTATGACACCATTGGCGACATTTTAAAATACTTAACGTAATGCGATGTTATTCTGTGATGTCTCTCCAGCGTCGCTGAATTTAAATCGTCTACGACTTTCCTGGGACAATGAGAAAAACATTCTCTGTGCGTTTCTCTGCCGTTTTCAGAAAAAGTCGCTTCTTTCTCCAGCTGATTGTTTTATTGTCTTTTGAAACCGGAGAATAATTCAACAAAAAATAAAAAACGTTAGTGAAGCCTTTGAGGCATTTATTTTGTTTTATTTCAATTAAAAAAAAGACCATCAGAAAATTGAAAAAGAGATAGGTATAATTAAACGGACGAATTCTGTTATTTTTACCTTTGTTTTCATAAATGAAAAATGCTGCCCAAATACAGACATAGACACACACACCCCCACACACACACACACACACACACACACACACACACACACACATATATATATATATATATATATATATATATATATATATATATATATATATGGGAAGAGAAGGATGAAAGTAATCCGACGTGATGGAAAATGAAAAAAGAAAACCAAAAAATGGATGTTTTTTATGTGTACATCAACGTTTCGTCTTTATTTATAAGACTTCATCAGGATGATAAAATAGAGAAAAAATGTCATGCAAGCACAGATACATGTAGGGTAGACATATTGGGAAAAATAGAATGAAATAGTGGCCAACTGCTGGGTGGACGTCCGTATTTGTTGGAGAAATAGAAATGAATGTAGAAAAGAATGAGTGGGGAAAAATGGAAGGATGGGGTGAGCCAGGACTACTCTTTCTCTTACCACCAGCCACAGTAGTCCTGGCTCACCCCATCCTTCCATTTTTCCTCACTCATTCTTTTCTACATTCATTTCTATTTCTCCAACAAATACGGACGTCCACCCAACAGTTGGCCACTATTTCATTCTATTTTTCCCAATATGTCTACCCTACATGTATATGTGCTTGCATGACATTTTTTCTCTATTTTATCATCCTGATGAAGTCTTATAAATAAAGACGAAACGTTGATGTACACATAAAAAACATCCATTTTTTGGTTTTCTTTTTTCATTTTCCATCACGTCGGATTACTTTCATCCTTCTCTTCCCATATATATATATATATATATATATATATATATATATATATATATATATATATATATATATATGTATAGGTGTGTGCGTGCTCTGAATCGGGTCATTCAACTTCATTGAGCTTGCGAGTTGGAAATTTTCGGATATTATAATATATATATATATATATATATATATATATATATATATATATATATATATATATATATATTTTCGCTGAACCCCCAAATATATATATATATATCGTGATAGTAGTACTATCTGTCATTTAAGACGGAAAAAATGTTATATTTTTCGGGGGATATTTTTACAAACATTGTATATATGTATATATTTTTTTTATTTAATTCAATCATTCGTGAGACTAATAACATATATATATATATATATATATATATATATATATATATATATATATATATATATATATATATATATATATATATATATATATATGTGTGTTAATGAAACAACAATCCCACCATGAAAATACTCAATAATAGAACCTGAAGAAACAAAATATTTATAATAGCGTAGAAAAAAAAAAATTTGGCGAAGATCTTTGTAAAGCACAGACCCCGTATAGACACAACATTAAACTAAATTGATTGCGAAAAAAAGTAGGAAAATAAAAAAAATATAAAAGTATACTATTTTTGTTGTTGGTTTTTCCTAGTATTGATTAGTTAGTGTAGGGGTAGCTCGTAATTTGACTACCAGAGACACTGTTTTGGGGAGTTAAGACAATACAGTGAAAACGCGCTGGCTCACCAAGCAGAACTGGTACAGTTCTACCATCCATACTTTGAAAACTTTAAGATGTATTAAGTAAAATTGTATTGACTGAACAGCTATAACCATTGATTCCAGGAAAGTAGCATGACTATCATGATGTACCACCTTCAGTTCTAGTTTGTTTGTATATTCTTGCATATGACAATAACATTTTAAAACCATCATTAATGGCGCATAGATCATCAATCAATTTGTTTGTGGCGTGGCGAGGCAATATATATATATATATATATATATATATATATATATATATATATATATATATATATATATAAATCCCATAAACTTTGTTGTAACAACTTTCTTAAATTATAAGTCTAGCATATATATATATATATATATATATATATATATATATATATATATATATATATATATATATATATATATATATATACTAAAATGAGAGAGTTTATTGTATTCATCATGTCATAATTACAAAACCAGTATCAATTAGGTTGGTGTTTCAAATAAATACCAACATAATTGATACTGGTCGTATAGTTATGATATCAAAATATCCGTTAAATTCAATTCAATCCAGTAAATCTTGAAACATATAAAATAAGTATATTCAATTATCATTAAGAAAATAAGAAGGACTCAATGTACGCAGAAGAGGATACAGTAACCCAACACCTGTCCAATTGCGCCTTGTAATTATGCGTTGTTTCCGCATTAACTACATCTCTTGGACGTCCATTCAATGATTGAAGGATCGTGATGTAGAAATCGGCCACCATCTGATTCAATCGAAATCGGCGGGATAACAGATGCTAGTGATACGCGCTTCTTGTGTAGGAGTAAATAATAGGTCATGAGGGAGATCTTCTGGCAATTTAGAAGAGTGCAAGCCAAAATGTGATCATTGTGTCATCGACGGAACCCAGGAAATAAAAGGGGTATCTTCTTTATTCGGCAGTTTAGGGCACTAAGTATGCCAGCAGTTGTTAAATGACGTGTCTGATAGTGTGCAGATAGGTGCATACATGACTATAATACTGGACAAAGTGTATTCTAACTTCACATTGGGCGACTCAGTAAATGTTATTGTCAAAAGAAGAGAAATTAAAATTCACGCGCGTGGTTGTTGATCATACAGAAATGTCAAACCCAATCAAAGCAAGCTATTTTAGAAGACAACCACGCCCTATATTGACACAACAGGAAATCGAAAATATTCTCTATTTGAATGAAAACATAACCAATGTATATATTCCTTTATATAACTATCTAATACATTTTAGAGATGTTTTACTTCAATAAATTATGAAACAATAATTTCCAAACGTTTAAAAGCGTGTTACGAATCGCATATAAATATACAAATATATATTATGGTACTATTATAGATAACGCACCATGTTTTCGTGACTTCGCTTCGTCAACGTACGGACGGGTCTCGGAAGAGCCCAATAGTTGACGAAAAAATAACCAATCAGGTTGTAGCAGGCATTAGTCAATCAGTCTATATCAAGCAGCCAATAACTTTCGGAAGAAACTAATCGCGTTTAATAAAAAAAAAATGAGATTCTATAATCCTTGTCAGCTCGTTGAATCTCGCGAAGGACTAATTGAGTTCTACCAACAAAGGTCTATTTATAGCCGAATGAAAAATTCGATAAATGGCAACGCATGTGTCGGTTGCAGTTCTAAAAAAGTCTTGCAGACAAATATTCCTGAAGATGTTTCAACAATTAATGCAGGTGTTAGATTTGAATAATAATTGCATCTTTTTTCTCCGATCCAAGATGGACATTTCAAAGATCCTTAAACTTATATTACTGTGGTTCCAGGGAATAGCAATTGGAAAGAAAATGCAAAATTAATGCGGTGTAATGTCGCCGAAAACGACTAATTTTCTGCGGGAAGTCTGCGAATACCACTTGTTACAAAATCTTCGTCAACTCCGAGACCCAGAGCATACGGTTGAAATAGAGGAGCCCATGTTCAACCGTAGGAAACATAATGTGTTCAGGGTTCTCTAGCCTCTCTGGGTCTTTGGGCGATACGATATCGCAGAGAAAGAGGGTTTCCTAATGGCAGTTCCTAATAGGAACGCTGAAACACTCATTCCAATAATTAAACAATCCATCCTTCCTTGGACTACACTTGTATCAAATTGTTAGAAGGTCATCAAGTTCGGAAAGGGGGGCTATCAACATCTGATGGGCAACCACCGTGAAAACTTTGTAGACCCGAGAACTAGAGCAAGTATGAATCACGTCGAAGTAATGTCGACAGAAGACAATAAGAGAAAGAAAAAGGTGTGCGGGACGAGCAGGGACCTTATAGACGGCTATCTGCCCGAATTTATGTTGCGTCAGAGGTTTCTATTTGACGCCATATTAGCGCAGATAACAAAATCTTACCTTGTCGACTATCTTCCTTCCACTTTATCGACACCCCCGCCTCCTCTGCGTGTCTTTCGTCGAAGTCGTCGTCTGCGCTAACCGATACAGAACCAATACCCAAAATAAATGATGGGCTAGTTGCAACCCAAACCCTAAAACCTAAATCCTAACCCAGAAAATGTAAAAAAAAGAAAAAAACATTTACCAAAGATAGAAAAATTTTAAAAAGTAATTGCTTATATACAATTTTTTTCGTGAAAATAAGAAACAATATTGCTTAAAAGCAATTGTGTCGGTATTTATGTAAACAAAAGAAATCTTGAAAAAAATGCTAAAAATAATTGAAAAAAATTAAAAAACAGAACATCGTTTGAATCTTTCCGTTACACCACCAACACACATTTTATTTTAAAAAAACATTTGATTAACAATGGCTCCTTTGATAAAAAATACAACACAAAAAAATAAACATCTAATTGAAAACACTTGTTTAGCTATTGCTTGTTCGTTCTATATGCATTTTTGTTTCATTTTCTTAGTCGTAATTCATCAGCTGCCAGTCGTCAATTAATGGATTGTCAGTGTTCGCCTCGTGTTTGTCTCGCTATCTCTCGGGCGCTTCCCTAACCTGCCCGAACGCTGACGCCGCAAAGTCATGGAAACATGGTACACTATCTATAAGAGTACTTATATTATTAAAGTACATCTGCATGAAGTGCACCTTATTTTTTTTAACATCTATAGAAATAACTAAGATGTAATTCTATTCACTTCATTACTTTTTTAATCGCTCGAAATGCGTTTTTCCTTCCATGTGTTTTCTTATTTACATGAGCGCCTGAAAAAATAGGTCACAAATACACGCCCTCTCCGCCATTTAATCCGCTCGAATCAAGACGTATGTTAATCTGCTTATCAATGTTAATTAGATTTTCTCACCTGGCAAAGAAAGGTGCTATTATCAATAAAGACCATAGATGTGTTCTTTGCTTTTACGAAACTACTCCGGCGTGATAGCTTAATCAGTCAAAGAAAACAGCTTGACTTATCTTCCCTGTTTATGTCTTAATTATGTTTCTATTCCGTCTCAATTGGGCAGGTATGTTCATGTGGAATGCAGATGTATACATCTGTATTACACATGCACATACCTACCCAATTCCTACTGTGTTATTCCTCATGTCGATCTGTTAAACTGAAGGTGATTTAGTTTTATGTCTATACTTTTTGAAAGGATTTTTAAAAATCTTGTAACGTTTACGCACTTTGTGTAACAGGCGTTCAATATTAACCTTACGTCTCCTGATTCATAAACGATTATTTTGTAATTACATTATATATATATATATATATATATATATATATATATATATATATATATATATATATATACAACTTCTTTGATTAACAACTAAACGCTGCCTACTTCAGATACGTACCATAGTTTCATTGAGATAGGCTAATCTTTTATTTTTGTTAAAAGTTCGTTAGAGCCCAATTCAGATAATTAGCGACTATCGAAATTAAAACAAATTGCAAAATGGAGTTCAAAGATCAACGTAACGTCTTCCGATTAGTTGACTAAAGCATCCCTTTTGGATAAAAGTCAGGAGTCTATAGGGGCGGGCTGTATGTTTATCTGGAGCGTAATCGTAAATAAGTATTGATTTACTTCTATCCAGGAGTTAGGCACAAGGCCAGTTTTTATCTTACTCCCACAAGTAAGATGTGACCCAAAGTTGGATCGGGAATGTGGGGTTTAAAAATTGCCTAGGCAGCCCCGTCGGCATTCCCCGGTAGAGGCGCTCAGACAGTAAGCAATTAACTTACTCCTCCCCAAAGAGGGGAGGCGAAGCCTGGGAGGGTGGACCTCATAGAACTGCACAGGATTGACCCATAGACCGGCGTAAATTAAACCCCGAAGGCAAAGACAATACCAGTCTATGGAGTGCAGTATCCATCGGAACAGATACTACACTTTGATCGTAAATGGATGTTGTATGTTTCCTAGCTTCAATGATGCATTCATATTTAGGTGTGATAGTGCGTGGCAGTTTATTTGTCAGTAAGTTGGTTAGATTTTAGTTAGGGTTGTATTCCTGTTATTTAAACGTTTGTGTGTTATGTTTATATTACTGTTTATAATGTTGGTATAGTGCTTATATTTTAGTGTGAAACTGTTGCTATTATTCTAGTTTATGAGCTATGTGGGGCTTAGCGTTAAGGGAGCGGTATTTTCTCAGTAAAAAAAAGGTTTCCTAAAGAAATATCAAAATAATTAGAAGAGGTAATATACGCTTGCTGTCATCATGTGTTGTGTTTGTATTGGTTCGTGCGAGATACTTATATTGAGATTAACTTTGTATTTTTTAGCTTATATCTAATAACGCTTCTGAGACTTTTATAGGGTTTGTGTGAATCGGTAAGGTAAATATCTTTGTCTCATATATATATATATATATATATATATATATATATATATATATATATATATATATATATAATGTTTTCGTTCATTTAAGGGGATTCGATGAATATATCACTAGGTATTTAACTTGCGATACGTGATATATTTAATAAATTTAAATGTTTAGTTAATCTTTATCAATATGATGAGGTGTTTAATAATATATGTTATGTGTGGTAGGTAGAGCTTATGAGGGTGCGATTGTAAGTTGTATTTGAGTTGGTAGAGGTGTTGTGGATATGATAAGTATAATATGATATATCCGAAAGAGGGCTATTTTTATTTTATACATTTATTTATTTCGTAATAATTGGAAATTATATATATCGGGTTTTCGATAAAACTTGTGACTTTCAATCTCTGCATTAAGTAGTTGCATGGCGAGCTACATTAAAGTGATGTGATGCAGCAAATCATCCTGTATGTTGATGACTATGTATATGACTTCTAAACATTCATAGCTTGAGCGCTGTGTGGATTGAAATCTTTTGCGATACCTAAAAGCTCTTTGTAAAAAAACTGTTCCAACTATCGATTATCATGGCCAATAGTACCGTACATGAGAGCAATACATTCAAACTTCACGGTCCAATATTTAAAAGTAATACGAATTAGAAGAAATACATCGAAAATACTGCCACATTTTCTTGCTGAGACGGTTTGCTCTCTCTACAAAATAGAAAGCTTATCTCACATGCCAGTATACTATATATCTATAAAATCACCATTTATCCATGCATAGAATAGTGTTCCCACATCTGGACTGGTGCAACAACTACTTGTCTCTTGCGCTTTAACAGAGTCTAAATAAGAGCCTCTAATATAACACTGTCTACTCTAGCTGCATCACCTATTTTATCGCTTCAATTTTGCGTTACAATTACTTACATGTGAATTTGCTTCCGATAAACTTGCTGACCTTGTGTCCCTCAACGTAAACACCCTAGATTAAGCTGCCAATTAGCAACATCTATCTCCTTCACTGTTAAAGTCACAAGTAGCTTCAAAGCTTTCTACTATAATGGTTTCTTTCCCCGAACACCTTGTCTGCTGAATCCGCTCCCTGCCCGTTGTTTCCCTGACTGTTCTAATATGCAGAAATTCTAATGTAATGTAAGCAAATATCTTGCTGTCCAACTTCCTACTAAGGATGTACTTATAAACATTGCCTGTAATTGACAGTCACCCTTTACGTATCAGTGGCAACGCACTTTTCTTGATGAACAAAAGTAAAATAAAAATAAAACACGAATCAAATTATTTTGTATTATGTTATTGTATAAACAGTAACACTCGCCATACTTGTTTATGTAGACGATGTTGCTTATAAAAGATCAGACTATCAAAAAAATTGCCCGGTTTGTACGTCAACATGAAGTGCGTGTATTTCCAGCTACACTAAATAACTGCTATACATCGAAACAATATGTCATTGGATGACTATATTTTTCCGCACAGGTTCGTTCTTTTGCATTTGGGACAAATGGAGGCATCTTGCTCAAACATATCGTCATTCTGTTGTGAGAACACCTAGTACGACAACTATTAACCGAGTGAAGGATATAATATCTTTAAAGATCGTTTCCCGAGACCGAAAGTAAGATCCTACCTCCAGCCTGAAGGCTGCGGTACAACGAGACATTTCGAGTATCGAATATAACGCTGAGAGGTGTATATAAGGATTATTATTTATCTCTTGTTCAAGAGAGCAAACACAAAACCACATGGCGGCTTGTAAACCTGCGTACAAGGCCACGAGTACCCTGGTCTACAAAACATACTTGAGCAGCTTATTTCGCATTCCGCGATAAAGGCGCCCTGTCTGATTAAGACTGAGCCAGAGAAGCATAGCTCATCCCAACAGCAGAAAAGCGAGTGATCGATCAATGTTCGAGGATATATCCTCAATTGGTATAAACAAAACCTGCTAAAGCGTTGCCAGGTAAGTAGGTATTTACCGTCTTCTAACGGCGGGAAAATGTGGCAGAAGTTCAGCAGGTGGGATAGAAAAGCCAGTATACAAGAGAATGTGCAATCTGGCCTACACTTCAACAGTAGAACCAACTCAGGCGATTATAAAATAAACTATCCACAATTCAAAGAGAACTGGTAAAGCCTGGGAGTATTTAACTCCTAGAACTGCATAGAACCATACCTCACGCCAACGGATGCAATGTGATCCTCTACTACAAAAATGCCCAGACTATCGTATGATTTTCGTCGACTAGTTTAGAAGTTAACTCAGATTGAGCCAGGTAATTATATTTATATTAAGAGTTGACGTGAACTAAATACTGCTCATTTTGCTTGATCCGATATTTATGAATATTTTCTATTACCGGGTATTTGATCACTAAACAAGACAATCGATACAAATGTACTGAACTATAATGGACTAATATACGCAGTAAATAAATGTTGTCTTAATAGAAAATATACTGACTGATACAATAATGCATTACTTTTTAAATGGGTATAATTGAAGTGATGTCATCATATAGATGTGTCTCAATAAAACATAATAAAGTATATCACAATATTTTCCTATCATCGAAAGAGTTCGCTATATTTTTTAGTCTTGCTGATAATATACTGCGAAAGGTCAATATTCCGTACATGATTTGAATATATATATATATATATATATATACAGGGTGGGCCAAAATAAGGGTCCTATCTTTAAATTTGAATAACTTGAATTTGAATAACTTCCACAAAATTAAAGTTAAACTCACCAAACTTTATGTGTGTGTAGACTGACCCTTCCGAGATTTTTTGAAATAAACAAAACAAATTTTAGCCGAAAAACACTTCTTAAAACTTACAAAATCTAAAGTATTGTTTATTACACTGTTTTGAGTTTTTTAAGCTAAAATAATGTTTTCTAAATGAGGGTACGTTCCTTAGGGCTAATACGGCTCATGCTTGCTTCGGAAGGGGTCCTTTACTTATTCTAAAAAAAAATCAAAAAAAAAATCAATAAATAAAAAAGTTATGAATTTTTAAAAATAGGACCCTTATTTTTGCCCACCCTGTATATATATATATATATATATATATATATATATATATATATATATATATATATATATATATATATATATATAATAATAATAATACTCCAGGTAAAACATCCACATCGTAGTAATCCAACGAAGTTCAACCCGGTTTATAAAAAGTGCTGAATATCAAATAGAGATTTTATGCATGATTACTTTTGTTTACACAGTCATGTACAAAATCTGCGACATTGCCATGTCGATGTTATCGCTCAACTGCTATTATAAACTGAGATCTCATCAGGGAGAGTTAGAATCCGATCTTAACCTTAGATCATATTTGGAAAGAATGAAATCTAAAATTTAAAATTTGGAAAGTCCCGTGGTTGGGACCGTTAAGAATCAAAATTAAAAAAAAACATATATATATATATATATATATATATATATATATATATATATATATATATATAGTAAGCAATGAACATATATTTATGACAATTAAGCTACGCATGGTCTCCCGCGCTTCATCACCGGGGGTATCTTACGGCTAAAATGTGTAGCTTAATTATCATACACATATTTTCATAGTTACTATCTAGCTTTACTTACGTATCGAGCACTGTTGAAGTAAATACTGAAAATTGATATATAAAAAATATTCTCCTTATGATATTTTATGTGGATACATGAAATAGTTATATATATATATATATATATATATGGGAAAATGAAAAAGGAAAACCAAAAAATGGATGTTTTTTTATGTGTACATCAACGTTTCGTCTTTATTTATAAGACTTCATCAGGATGATAAAATAGAGAAAGAATGTCATGCAAGAACAGATACATGTAGGGTAGACATATTGGGAAAAATAGAATGAAATAGTGGCCGACTACTGGGTTGACGTCCGTATGTGTTGGAGAAATAGAAATGAATGTAGAAAAGAATGAGTGGGGAAAGAAATAAAAAAAAAATGGAAGGATGGGGTGAGCCAGGACTACTGTAGCTGGTGGTAAGAGAAAGGTGGGGGATGAGCAAGGGTAAAGTGGATGGCAGAGAGGGAGGTGAGGAAGAGGGGGGGAGAGGGGGGGTGTTTGACCAGATGGCTGCGGTTCAAGATTGAAGGGGAAAAAGTAGGTTGGAATGTTTGTGTATGGGGGGTGTATGCAGTGAAAGGAGGATGGGTAGAGAGGAAGGGGGGGCTGTGATTTTGGTGGATGGGCGAAAGTTATGGTCTTAGAGAGCGTTTTGAGAAAATGAGGGAATTTAAGAAGGGGTATGGGAGAAAATAGTTGAGTGCGGGGATAATATTCCATACCCACCCTTTCAATCACCGCCCTCCTCCACCCCCCACCCCCAATCTCTCACTCATTGCTATCATTTTCCAAATATTTCAAATATTTCACACCCTATCACAACAAATCCTCCCTCCCCGCACTCAACTATTTTCTCCCATACCCCTTCTTAAATTCCCTCATTTTCTCAAAACGCTCTCTAAGACCATAACTTTCGCCCATCCACCAAAATCACAGCCCCCCCCTTCCTCTCTACCCATCCTCCTTTCACTGCATACACCCCCCATACACAAACATTCCAACCTACTTTTTCCCCTTCAATCTTGAACCGCAGCCATCTGGTCAAACACCCCCATCTCCCCCCCTCTTCCTCACCTCCCTCTCTGCTATCCACTTTACCCTTGCTCATCCCCCACCTTTCTCTTACCACCAGCTACAGTAGTCCTGGCTCACCCCATCCTTCCATTTTTTTTAAATTTCTTTCCCCACTCATTCTTTTCTACATTCATTTCTATTTCTCCAACACATACGGACGTCAACCCAGTAGTCGGCCACTATTTCATTCTATTTTTCCCAATATGTCTACCCTACATGTATCTGTGCTTGCATGACATTCTTTCTCTATTTTATCATCCTGATGAAGTCTTATAAATAAAGACGAAACGTTGATGTACACATAAAAAACATCCATTTTTTGGTTTTCCTTTTTCATTTTCTCATCACGTCGGATTACTTTCATCATTCTCTTCCCATATATATATATATATATATATATATATATATATATATATATATATATATATATGCATACGCTATCCTCGAGTGTCTTCGGTCTCTCTGTACAAGGGTTTGTCAGAACAACTTGACATGATGGTACTTCACCCTACAAGTAAACCCTGACCATAATTCAAAATAACATTGTATTCGCAGCACAAATAATATCTCCTCGACACGGCAATACACTTGCTCATATGAGGAATCATCATCCTAGTAATGTTACCTCAAGTAACAACACTTTCCTTGATACTCCACCAGACTAGATGATTTTTTCCTGCAGTCCGGTAAAACCAAGTGACCACAAGCAATATATACTAAAAAAGTGTTAACTGGTCAATTGGGGAGAGGAACATTTATGTTCTTAACTTCTTAACTAAATCAACTAATCAACATTTGAGAAATAAAAGATAACTTTAATAGAATATTCGAATATATATGTATCTGATACATAGGGACCAAGTGTTAGCTCCAGGAAGGGGCTCTTTGATTTTTGAGAACTTCGACTGAAGTAAAATAAAACAAATATATGTATATATATATATATATATATATATATATATATATATATATGGAATACGACATTCATCGTAATCATCGTCCAGTGAATGTGCGAAAGTGTCCCTTTTAATGGAAAGTACCTAACCGATACACACAGGTTTGCTAATAGAATCACGAATCAAATTCGATGCAGATAATGCAATTAATAACAATACAATGACCCCCATGATCAAATACATGTACTATCACATTTAGGAAATTACGTTTGGTTATTATTAAAATCCAGATCATGCCTCACTTTGAAACATGATATGTGGTGTATAAAACTATCTTTAAAACTACAGGCAATTCGTCCTATGAATGTCCTAGTAATATTTCGGTTTACAACATTACATATATAAACTATGTTTAGAGTTAGACTTTCCTCCGAATAAACATTCCATTTATTTCCGTTATTATAAGCTATAATAGCTGAAGCTAAGTTGATTAATTTTCAATATGATTATGTTACAGCGTTTTTATTAATAATCTTATCTAATCAACAATCTTAAGGTAACTTTTTTCCACAAAATTGAAGAATACCTAGTGAATATTTTTAGCTGTTTACTGTATGATGGTATTTAACCATATCGAATTACGTCACCTTGTTATCTTCTCATCAATATTATAATGTGTTACCTGATCTAATACATGTCCAGGTGCTCCATTACCTATGTGTAAGTTGTTAACCAAATTTATATTTATTCCAGATATTAGTATAGAAATATTATCTCATATAGATAATTTCCATTCGCTATTCGTTCCAGAGTAATGTCAACAAAATATAAGTCTTAATTATATATATATATATATATATATATATATATATATATATATATATATACATATATATATATATACATATATATATACATATATATCATTAATCATTGCTGATACTACTGATTGCTCGTATGAAATATGTTGATAATTGTAGGATATCTTGCATATTTTCTCATAGCTCCATATATATATATATATATATATATATATATATATATATATGCATACGCTATCCTCGAGTGTCTTCGGTTTCTCTGTACAAGGGTTTGTCAGAACAACTTGACATGATGGTACTTCACCCTACAAGTAAACCCTGAGCATAATTCAAAATAACATTGTATTCGCAGCACAAATAATATCTCCTCGACACGGCAATACACTTGCGTTTTCCACCGACTGTGTGTGGTTGGAATTATTATTTATACAATGTAATGTATGGTTTTGTTTATGATATTGTCAATTTTATTATCATGTGCATTTAATGGTATATAAAAAAAAATAACCATCATATTAGTTATGTCTAAGGTTATCTTAAGATCTAATTTCTTAAAAATAATTGAACCACTCTTATGGTGTTCTCTGAGTTTTTATTACTATTATCAACATCCCAGTATAAATTGATTGAATTTTCATGAATATATTATAAATGTGGCGGGTGGACAATGGGTAATAAGGAAGGATTTTACTTCTGTGAATACCTTGATTGGCAATGTTGTTTGTGAAAACACTTGAGGAGTTAAGTAACTAACGATATACCATTAGTGTGCTTCATGTGGCTCTAAATTTAATTGCGAGCCTTAATTAGTGTTCTTTCCACATCATTGTTAAACTTTACTTAAAACCATATACAAAGATTGATATGAATTAACTTTATGTTTCTGACTTTTTCTTCGTGACTATATTCACAAGTATTTCTGTCAATGACAAATATGTAATAAAATAAAAATAGCTGAACATATAAAAACGCACAATACATTCATAATTAGATGTTAATAGTTTCTTTTGACCGTATATAGAGCGACAGCAAATCTGTCTGTATATATATATATATATATATATATATATATATATATATATATATATATATATATATCATTAATCATTGCTGATAATACTGATTGCTCGTATGAAATATGTTGATAATTGTAGGATATCTTGCATATTTTCTCATAGCTCCATATATATATATATATATATATATATATGCATACGCTATCCTCGAGTGTCTTCGGCCTCTCTGTACAAGGGTTTGTCAGAACAACTTGACATGATGGTACTTCACCCTACAAGTAAACCCTGAGCATAATTCAAAATAACATTGTATTCGCAGCACAAATAATATCTCCTCGACACGGCAATACACTTGCGTTTTCCACCGACTGTGTGTGGTTGGAATTATTATTTATACAATGTAATGTATGGTTTTGTTTATGATATTGTCAATTTTATTATCATGTGCATTTAATGGTATATCAAAAAAATAACCATTATATTAGTTATGTCTAAGGTTATCTTAAGATCTAATTTCTTAAAAATAATTGAAACACTCTTATGGTTTTCTCTAAGTTTTTATTACTATTATCAACCTCACAGTATAAATTGATCGAATTTTCATGAATGTATTATATATGTGGCGGGTGGACAATGCGTAATAAGGAAGGATTTTACTTCTGTGAATACCTTGATTGGCAATGTTGTTTGTGAAAACACTTGAGGAGTTAAGTAACTAACGATATACCATTAGTGTGGCTCATATGGCTCTACATTTAATTGCGAGCCTTAATTAGTGTTCCTTCCACATCATTGTTAAACTTTACTTAAAACCATATACAAAGATTGATATGAATTAACTTTATGTTTCTGACTTTTACTTCGTGACTATATTCACAAGTATTTCTGTCAATGACAAATATGTAATAAAATAAAAATAGCTGAACATATAGAACCGCACAATACATTCATAATTAGATGTTAATAGTTTCTTTTGACCGTATATAGAGCGACAGCAAATCTGTCTGTATATATATATACATATATATATATATATATATATATATATATATATGCGTCGTAGTATGATAATTAAAAGATCTGGTTAAGGGCAAACCTAATCGCAGGTTTGGAATCAGTACTTAATATTCGATGTCTTTTTTGTTGTCAGAAGTTCCTGTGCTTAAAAAAAACTAATTATGCAGAATTAAATGTACGTAAACGTGTTATATAATGATCATTTGGGACGGGACGAATCTTGAAGTGGACGCATGTGTGAGAGATCGTTTGGTTTGGCTTGCGCGATTTAGTGCGGTTGGACCCGTACAGTCGAGTGCAACATAAACTGGTTCTCCCAGTCAGAGCTCACAGACGTTGACAGGCTCACCACGTTGACGAGACCTCAGATCGAGGGTCAATGTGCACCTGCGCATGGGGTTTCTGTGACGTCACGGGCTTTTGTGTGGGAAGCAGAGTATTGCCAGTCTGGGTTTTGGAAGCGGGCCAAACGGACGATTTGTCTATGTAGTCTTCAACATGATTAGGAGAAATTAATTCCTTAAGAGAATATAGGCATGAGAGTTCTTCTTCTTCACCCCTCATCGAATGGCTAAGGAGTAAATTTTGGAATTAACTACAATATAGTGGTAATTTGGTATTTCCCTCGACATTAATGAAGCATCTCCAACGGCGACGATAACTGACGCCTGAAATAAACATAATCAAAGTAAAATATTGTTGCATCGTGAGTTTTGTGTTATAAAGGGTTTGTTGCAAACAGAACGGACGGCGGGTTCACAGACTCCTCTACGCGACGAGGAAAGAGAGAAGGCACGAGAAATAAAAAGGTTATGCAAGATATGCCTCTTTGGTGTTTAAATGACAAGTGTTTAAGTGAGAACTGCCACGCCCTAAGCGGGACTGTATACAACATGCACAATCTGGTTGCTGTGACTTGGGTTTTCTTACAAGCGTTGCACATGGGTTATCACAGAACGTATGGGGTCCGATAGTAATAATAAAACAGGCGGCACGTTGTTCGGAAGACAAAGTAGAAAAGAAATAAAAAAGGAGAAACATACCAAGTGAATTTTAATTAAGACTATCGGAAAAACGAAGTTAAATTATAGCTAGCTGTTGTAACAAAGAAAAAAGTATGAAAAACAGAAAGATAAACTTTAAGATTAGACTAAATAAAAAAAACGTTGATGTGCTGTAAAAGTAAAAACAGAAATAAAAGAATGAAACAATTATGAACGTATTGTGAAAAGAACAAGAAATAAAACAAACATTTAGTTTGAAACAAAACTGAATAGAAAGAAAAAGATAGTGTAACAGACAAACGCGCACACACAAATTCGAATAGTTGAAAAAAAGTAGTCATTCTTGTTAGAACACATACAAAAAAAGGAAAAACAATGACACACACATGGATTTAGGATTAAGGTAATAAAAAACAATGTACTATTGCAAACACGCGAGAGTTTACTTTTGTAGTGAAAACTAAAAAGAGAAAAAGACAAAACAAAAAGACAGTGACGAATTTTCACACATACACACACACACACTCTCTTTCTGTCCATGTTAAAAATATGCATTCTGTTGGGAGGGAGGGATTTATTGTATTGTTTTATGTTGTCAGGAGGACATGTTTTACTCAATTTTATTGTTTAAAATCTTTTTTTTATTTAAATGTATCGTCGACGAGAGAGACTCATTTGATTAATGTTTCTTGTTTTTCGGTTTAGCCGAACACATTGTTATATTTTGCTCCTCCTTGTATTTAAATAGTAGAATATAAAGAGAACAAAAAACAAAAAGAACAGTAACTAATTAAAATTATGTAGAGGTCAGCCACTTAAACGGAGTTTGAATAGGAGTATATACCTTTTGGGAGTGCGGTAAGAATTTTAGCGGAGGTCCGATGTGTTTGGGCCTGTAGAGGCCGTGTCCTTCCGACCGACCGCTTATAGTATAAACGGGTTGGGATTGAGTTATGTTCGCTACGCGTGACCCTTTGAGTTAGCCGGTGAGCTTGCGATTATACGGACAAACAGTTGTTCGCTGCCACACGCGTAATAAAAGCGAGGTGTAGCCATGTAGAGATTGACATGATTATGGATAGTTTTCTTTTGGGTGGCATCGGGGTTACCGCATTGGTATTGGTCATTGTTATTAAGTGGGTCGGTGAGACCTACGGGAGCACCGAGGGTGTGTAACTGAGCTGGATGATTGTGAAATTAGGTTCTTGCGCGTGAACTTGTTTTGGGTCCGTGGCGGATTAACATGGCGCCAAGGCGATTAAGATGTCGGAATTAGTTAGGAACATTGGGTGGGATCTCATATTCTTCTTCTAAGGAGCCTTATTCATTCCAATAAGGCCCCTTAGAAGAAGAATATGAAAGAAGCGAGTCGCCGGCCCTGAACTTATTGTGAGCCCCCTTGGAAGGGTTAGAAAAATTGCTGTGGAGCAGGCTCAGAGGATATTGGACGGATCATATTGAGTAGGGAGCTTAGGGGTCACTCTGGGGTCCGTGTTGAAAAGCGGATGCGGTCGAATGGTATGATAAGACATATCTTAAAAAGAAATTAGATGACTAGTCAAAAAGGGAATATAAGTATATTACAATCACGGGTTTCTGTTTTGCCATGTATTCTGTGAGAGATTAATGGGTGTGGGTTGTAAATTTTGTGCCTAGGTATCGTGTGCAGATGCCCGTGGGGTCAAGTGGTCAACCAGCCTTTCGACAGGGGAACCCCCAGCGTGTCCTATTATCGGTTATGACAGGGATAGCCATTGAGCCGATATCGATCGTAAGGGGAATTTTCTTTATATCCCAGGAAATGTCATAGGGCTGATTGGAGGCAGCCAGGTAAAGAGGATGGAACAAATGTGACCAGCCGGTCTGATCCGTGGTTCTGACCAGACCATGCAGATGCGTGTGTAAAAATATAATCTTAGGATTGTTGGTTTTTGTATAGGGAGGGGATCCATGTTGGATAATGGCCTTGTGGGGCCGGACGCATCTTGAAGTGGACGCATGTGTGAGAGATCGTTTGGTTTGGCTAGCGCGATTTAGTGCGGGTGGACCCGTACAGTCGAGATCAAAATAAATTGGTTCTCACAGTCGGAGGTCACAGACGTTGACAGGGTCACAACCTTGACGAGACCTCAGATCAAGGGTCAAGGTGCATTTGCGCATGGGGGTTCTGTGACGTTAAAGGCTTTTGTGTGGGAAGCAGAATTTTGCAAGTCTGGTCCTTGAAAGCGGGCGGAAAGGATGATTTTTCAATGTAGTCTTCAACATGAGTAGGAGAATTTAATTCCTTAAGAGAATAAAGGCATGAGAGTTCTTCTTCCCCCCGTCCTCGAATGGCTAAGGACTTTAATAGGAATTAATTACGATAAAGCAGTAATTTAACTCTCTCTCGACGTTAGTGAAGCATATTCGTGGCCGACAGAAATCTAACGTCTGAAATAAACAAATGACAACTGAAAGATTGTTGCATCGTGAGTTTTGTGTTATAAAGGGTGGGTTGCAGACACAATGGACGGCGATGTTAACGGCAGTACATAAACGAAGAAAGAATTCAACCACTAGACGACATCGAGACGGCGCCCCTCGGCGACGAAGAAGTAAAAGTACGAGAAATTAAAAGTGTGCGACATATGTCTTTTTGGTGTTAGAACTGAACAGTTGTTTAAGCGAGAACTGCCACGACCCAAGCGGGGCGGTATACAACAAACGTAACGTTAGAAAATAATTATCGGACAAATGATAGCTTTTAATTAAAACCGACCAAATATATTTTCACTTACAATCATCGGACGGAGTTGACGTATTGATTCCTCTCAGCAGCAGACATTTCTATGTTGTAATGAAAAACGGATAAATATATATCATACATTTTTCTTTAAATGGATAAGGTTTGTAAGAGTATTTTTTATATTCATGTTTTTAGTTTATTCATTTATTTTATACAGTTAAAAAAGCTTGGAAGTTAAACAAATGTTCACATGTTGTATCCCTACGCCGCAATTAGTTCAGTAGGTTGAAAAAAAAAACTATTTTCGTATGATCGTGGACTTGTTGATAAGCGTTCGCTTTAACTTTTTGATTTGTTTATATTTCATGTCATTTTGGGTTCGAAACTCGCAGTAGACAATTGTGTGTTTGCTATGGCTTCTAATTAAATTTCAAGCTGATATCTATCTACATCATAAACGTTTATATATTTTTAATGAAAATGAACGAAACGTAATTTATAGTAGTTTTTTAAATAATAAGCTTAAATTAAAAAAATGTTGAGAAAACTTGACATATATATCAATGTAACTGCATTATTATAATACAATAACATTTTTCTCCAAATTATACAAACTAGTGTTTTGTTGATATATGTATCTTATTCAATTACAATGGCAGTTTTAATATCTGTATAATCATCGATTACATTATGATACACAGATTCGTCTGAGAAAATGTTTTTCTACTAAAAATTGCTAATTATCAAAGCTAAATTCCACTCAGTGATGTGGGCTAATGCAATGTATTTCTTAACAATCGATTGACTGTCAGTATTATCGAACACCGAAAATTATAATAGTGTATATGATCATTAGATTTTATATCGCTGATCACTAGAACTGGACCAACATTCAACCATTTTGAGTAGAATACATTTTTATAGAATTAATAGGATCCGCTTCTACTTGGTAAAACAATGTGTTGCTCTAAGTAGTATTATTGTACTGATGACTATAAACAGGAACACCATACTTCTTTCATAGATGCAACATATTTAATTAATTGAATACAAGTTGTTAGTGTAGACATATGTAGCGGACATTCTGTGATGTGATGTTTATAACCACAATATAAATAATTCTACACGCTGGAAACATAACGTGTAGATCCGCAACACACCTAATATTATGCATACTAAGAATGTATAGGAATATGAGGTTAACTTTTTATTATCACGGTAGGAAGTAAAACAAAACAAGGAATCTTTACCATGATTCCTTTTATAGACAATTGAAAGAAAGAAACAAAAAATACGTTTATATTGTAACAAATGGAAAACACTATGATTATGTATTTGCTCCAAATTGACAGAACCGAGTCGGGGAAATAAGCAATCAATTATTACAATGTCGCAATACAAGAAGCGAAATCCGTACGCACATACCCATACACACACATATATATATATATATATATATATATATATATATATATATATATATATATATATATACATATATATATATACATGTATATACACGCATATATATATATATATATATATATATATGGAGACATTTGTTTATATGTGTCTATATATATGTCTTATATATATGTATATATGTGTGTGTATATATATATATATATATATATATATGTATATATATGTATATATATGAATACACGCAATTATCTATTGATGTAAATTGATATATAAATGTATATATATATATATATATATATATGCATATTTAGATACATTTACTTGCATATATATATACATATACATATATATATATATATATATATATATATATATATATATATATACATATCAACGTATATACACATGTACGTGTGTGTATATGTATGTGAGTGTTTACACAATACATTAAGTCGATGGAAATCAAAAACCGTCGGAAAAACTTAGAGAAAACTTACATTCCACGGTGTAAATAAATAAATAAATAGAATAGGAAATTGTTCCTACAAAAAGCAAAGCCAATGACAATTCCATCAACAATAACGACAGAGGTGCTGTAGAAAAAAAAATCACGCTGCGTCTAAATGCGGAGACAACGACATCCATTATGGTAGTGCTCGCCATCGCCCTTTCTGTCGTGGTTGGTCTGATGAAAAACAAACGTACGCGGCTCGCACCGTCAACGATACATCAAGTTTGAGGCAGCGTATTGACAGTTCTCGACTACCTCAGCGAGCGACAATGATGTATGACGTTGGGCAAAGAGTAAACAAGAGACTCATGTAAAATACAATGTGTGTCATTCAGTGGAGCAGAATCAGCGAAGGGACACGAAAAACAATAAACACATAAAAGAATAGGAAATAGCGAACTAAAGAAAAAATGAAATGATATATTTACTATGTTTTATTTTTCGCCAGTTTCTTATCTCAGAGATGAGATACACGCTCCTTTGGCATTCGCATCGATTCAAGCGCGAATAGAGCAGTGTAAGCTGCGCACTCTTTTCCAGGCCCAGGGTTGACATAAAAAGATACGTATACAGTCAGCAAATTTAAAGAATAACTCTCATACGATATCTTGTGTCGATATAAGAATACTAATTATCTTCTGCCATGTATGCATGCACTTATTAGCGCACACTACTAGATACGTATAACAAAAACGATAAATATATACGTAACAAAAACTATAAACACACACATATACTTGCAAATATATAACTATATAAAATCTTATCGAATTTATATATATATATATATATTTATATATATTTTTAAAAACTTTAATTATCGTGTTATTACCTTTCCTTCCCGGGGGAAATCTTAAGGCTAAAATGCATGGAATTAGTTTTTCCAGGTGTTTTGATATACACGGCTACCTAGTTAACCACACAGATTATTTGTTCTTCTCTTAGCCAATCGTTGGTCTTGTCACAAGCAAAGGTACGGTGAGTTTTACTTCCTATTTCTTGTTCTATTGTACTTTTTTCCATAGAGTGGCATATATGCTGTTTTTTGTGGTGTTAATATAATTGGTGAACATATTTTAACACGTGGTTATTTGTATTTCTATTTAAGGTTTTAGTTTTAAAGTTATTAGGTTTTAGTTAAGTTGGTGTTTTACTTATTTATGTATGTATTGTTAGCCAAAGGTGAATTTAATTCTGCACCGGCAACTGTTTGCAATCCCACTTGTACAGGTTACTAGGGGACTTTAAAGATAAGAATTTCAAATGTCTCATCGTCTAAATTATTACCGAACTTTACTTACGTATTGAACACTGTTGAATTAAATACTGAAAACTGAGACATGACAAATTATGTCTCCTTATAAAGGTTTATGTGGACACATGAAATAGTAATATATATATATATATATATATATATATATATATATATTTATGTTTTATTTTTTATTAAATGTTGCATTTCTTTTATTTTATATTATTTCGAATTTGATTTAAAAAATCTTCATTTAACATTGTTCCCTTATGTGTATATATATATATGTCTGTGTTTATATATATATATATATATATATATATATATATATATATATATATATATATATAATTATTTAACTATTCATATTTTAGTATCTACAGACCTATACGTTTCTATCTTTTCGAAATGATCGGTGTAGAGATAATTATATGATCCGGTCGCACTATTCGAACCTGGGAACAAGATTCCCTTTTAACTCCAAATCCCGATGCCCAGACAGATGATGCCATTCTTAATAACTAAACAAAGTGATGAGAAATACATTCTATACGTCGAGCAGAGAACGATGTTAAGCCGTTTTAACAGTGTTAAACCAGGAGGAACATTAATTTATATCTAGGATCTGACGACTCTATCATTACTAATCACTAGAGGGCCAGGCTGAAATAATCGCTACAAATAATTATTTAACAATAAATATATAATTATCTACAAACGTATTTTAAACTTTTTTAGAATCATAGGCTTAGATATAATCATTAAAAACAGGTTGCACGATCCGAACCCAGAAACAAAAGCTACATTTATATATATATATATAAATATATATATATATATATATATATATATATATATATATATACATATGAAATAGAATACAAATAAAGGGTAAAGAAAAGACAATCCAAAAAGAAACACAGAGGGTATATTGAAAAAAAAACACAATACATATAAATATATATATATATATATATATATATATATATATATATATATATATATATATATATATATATATATATATATATATGTATATATATATATACATATATATTTATATAACTTCAATTAATTTGTTGCAGAATTTGAAAGCGTTAATCTATGAAAAAATTGGATTATTTCTTATGTATGTATCAGTGTTTTGGTTTATAGGTACAATTGTGTTATTTACCCCTATGCTACTAACATATCAACCGGTGACTCTTTCTATCAGTGGATGTTTATCTACAACAAGCTTTTTAATTTTCCTCTGACTTTCTGTAAGACGTGGTGCTAAAGGCGCTAATTAAGCCACGTTTAGGATTAGCGTTATTAATTTATAAAATGAAATAAAATAAAATAAAGTGTTTCCAAACTGTTTCGGAAACGATCGTACGCCATACTAGACTTGCTGTTCTAATTCTATGAACAATTGGAATGTTCTAATTCATTAAATCCTCTTATATATATATATATATATATATATATATATATATATATATATATATATATATATGAGCATCCTCGTAACATTTCCTTCTCTGATAATGTTGCGTAGTCGCCATATTCCATGAGCGATGTTTCAAAGAAAAGGGAAATTATTGTTGTTTACTCGGTCAGAATATATCCACCTGACAGTTATTGTGTGCTAGTTTTTACCTTGGAGTAGTATTCATTTGCCTCTTTACATGAAGTGTCTTCCTGCATTTTCTGGAGCGTTTTCTATTACACACACACATATATATATATATATATATATATATATATATATATATATATATATATATATATATATATATATATATATATAAGAACATAAGTAAGTTCATTTATATTGCAAAAGCAAAGCTCTGTTTATTTTCTCTTACAACACATTTTTAAAAACAAATACATTTCAGTGCAAATTATTACGAATCACTTTGCTAAAAGTAAAGCAGACAACATTATCTATGCCTGATCTGTTCACCCCAAGACCGGCAGAAAAAGTACATGAAAAGTTCGCTATTTGAAAAGAGTAGAGCACATTTGTACATTACATAAAAAGCCCAGAAAAATAACTTAGAACTCAGAGTTTCACCCTCCTGAAAGTGAGAATTCAGAGTTGTCGATTCAAGATGACGGGCGTCTTGCCAAATTAAGAATTATATTAATGTAGTATTTAATGTACATAGTATTGGGTTTTGATGTAACACTATGTTAAAGAGATAAAATAAAGTTAGACGCCCTCCTTCCTTAACTCTACACTGACAGATAAGAACTATTAGCGAGTGATTGAATCATCAAACAGCTAGAACAGCTCACCGATACTTAAACAGCCAAGAAAGAACATATGTGTGTGTCCATTAAATCATGAAGGAAATAAATACTTAAAGAAACATGAATTAATGAAATCAGATTTTTAATAGTAATACTAATAATGATAATGGCGATCAATCAATGACAATAACATGTGTGATTACTCCCAGTGAGCAATAATACTAATACTAATACTAATACTAATAATAATTCTACTACTACTACTAATAATAATAATAATGATAATAACACAGTAAATGCAGATTGTTTAAACACATAGACGAAAGAGTAAATCATTGAATGTAGCAAACTCGCAAAAAGAACACAACAAATACATGACTGTGTGGAGAAAAGCAGTACACAAGTCACTGTGTAAACGAGTGAATGTCGAATAGGCAGACAAATGGTACACACATACACAAGGACCAGTAGGAAAAACGGAAAATTCAAAATCTTCTGAGATATGGATATACAAACAGATAAACTCATACGATCAAGGAGCCCTGATTGTATTATAATCGACAAAGAGGAAATCTCTTGCAAAATCGTAGAGTGTGCTGTCCAGCATACGATAGAGTGAGGATCAAGGAATATGAGGCATGAAGAAAGTCAGTATAATACGAATAATGGTAGGGGCACTAAGAACAATCGCCAAAAAACCTGAACTAAAGACTGGGAGGAATTAAAATCAAATAGACGATAGAAACCATACAAAGTACCGCAATGATCAAAACAGCTGCAAGCTTTTAAAAAATCCTTGAAGGCGGAAACCAACGCACATAATCTACGAAGGGTAACAACTCACAATGAATTTACAACAGCCAAAAAAACACACCCACACGAATGACACCACATCACGAACCAAGGAGCATAAACTGCAAGAAACATCACTTCATAACCTCCCTCTCCCCTCAATAAATTACACCAGCCTCAGAGGACACAACACAAACATGAACCAATGAACAAAACTTGTAAGCAACACCATAAGTAATCTCCCTTCCATTTCCTGTTTCTCCCTCACCCACTAAGAAAAAAAATAAAAATAAAAAATGAATAAAAAAATGTTAAAAATGGTGCCGGCCTAGGCTGACACTAGCCACACTATGTGTAGAGAGTCGAAGAGGATGAGAAGACCGAGGCGGGGCAGCACACACAAGACACTCAATAGAAGAGTGTGGATAGTGTTGGGACAAGAGACAACAAATGCCCCTTACGAGCAAGACAGAAATGGTTAGCGGCTGTTGTGATACCTATGTGAACACTCCTAGTTAGTATACATAATAATAATAATAATAATAATAATAATAATAATAATAATAATAATAATAATAATAATAATAACAAAGTAGAGGGTTGTCAGCGTCCAAATTGGAAAGTACCTGGACCTGACTGCGTCCACGATAACTGGTTTACAAACATTCTGGCTCGTCACCCACGTCTTGCAGAAATGATACATGGTTATTTGACAACAGGCAACTTTCCTAAATGGCTGACAAAGGTCACAACATTCTTGATCATAAAAGATAAAACAAAAGGTGAAGTGACAAACTTTAGACTGATCATTTGCCTCTCAGTTATGTGGACACTTTTCACTAGCATATTGTCTGACAGTATTTTTGGTCATTTTGGCCTACACAATTTCCTGCCTGAGGAACAAAAAGGCTACCGAAAAAGATAACATCGCCCTAAATATCAGCTTCTGGTCGGTAAAATGATCCTGAGAAAATGCACACGAAGAATTACTTACGTTATCATGTGGGTGATGGATCATAAGAAGGCATTTGACATGGACCCTCATTCATGGATACACAAATGTCTGGAGATTTTCGGAATAGCCCCCAACGTTAAAACAGCTTTAGAGCATTGGGAAACCAATTTAACTTCAGGAAGTTAAAATAGGAGTAAAATTTTCCATGGCGATAGTATTCACCTTTTCCTTTTTGTCATTTGTTTGATTCAAATGACACTTCTCTTACGTAATGTGAAGGCAGGATATACACTTCGGAAAGGACTTCTTACAGTAAACCACTTACTATTCATGGATGACCTTAAGGTTTATTGAAAGAATGAAATCTAACTTGATACCCAGAGGAACACGGTTACATTATTTAGTGACGACATACAAAAGGAATTTGGCATCACTAAATGTGGCATTCTTGTAATAAAAAGAGGTAAATTTGTCCATCTAGATGGCCTAGAACTCCCAACACCATATCTGATAAAGAAGGTGACAGTGAGAGGGGCTACACATACTTCGGAAAAATGTAAAAAAAGGAAATAAAAACACAGGTCACAGCTTAGTCAAATACACGAGTAAGGAGTATTCTTAAATAACACCTCCACAGTCGAAATACAACCTATGCCCTCATAGTCAGTTCAAGGTTTATCTCAAACGATCTACTAAGAGAACCTTAATGGCAGCCATGGAACAAGCCACTCACACTAAGTCAATAAAACATTACATTGACAGCATTGCAGCATCACCGATATACCGATTGTCTAATGAAAGGGAACCCACCTGAGCGCATATTATATCTGAATGCCCAATGCTAGCACAACATCAATATAAAAAATGGAAACACGACAAAGTCGGTCAGATAATACACTGGAATATATGAACACTTTATAAATTACACTACAATGAGAAGTCGTATGATCATAAGCTAGAAGTCGTAGAGGAGAATGACGGTGTCAAACTTCTTTGGGGCATGCGCATATAGACTGATAAAGTTATTGAACATTCAACACACGACTTAATCTTTCTAAACAAAAACAAGAGAACTTGCTTTATCATAAATATAGCCTGCCCCTTCGATACTAGAGTGAAGGAGCAAGAACACGAAAAATAAATAAATATCAGAATCTAGAATGGGAATTACTAAGACTATGGAAATGTAAAGAAGTAAAGCTTATTCCCGTTGTAATTGAAACGCTTGGAACCATAACGAAATACCATCATAAATTGCTTAAACAAATTGGCGAACAATTTCCTTTCCAACTCGGTCAAAGTGGTTGACTAATCGGGACAGCAAAAGTGTTAATGAATGTCTAAGCTTGAGTGTATGTTCAAAAAATAAAACTCTAACCAAAAACATCCAAAAATGGAAACCTCTATGCAATAATAATAATAATAATAATAATAATAATAATAATAATAATAATAATAATAATAATAATTAGAATTATAATAATAATAATAATAATTCTCTATATAACGTTAGATATGTGTATATATTTGTAGGTAAGTATGTACACCCCGGCTTAATTAGATGATTTTTGTAATTTGCGCCATATTTATTTTGCTGTTTTGTTAAATTATGACCCGGGTTAATTTTGACTTCGTCGTTAGTGTTAGGGTAAGGGTTAGGGTTTGCTTTAGGGTAAAAGTGGGGGTTAGAGTTAGGGTAAAAGTGGAAATTCAGGTTTGCGATAGAGTTATGGTTATGGTTAAGTTTGCGTTAAGGTAAAAGTGGGGGTTAGAGTTAGGGTAAAAGTGGAGGTTCGGGTTAGCGATGAAGTTATGTTTATGGTTATGGTTATGGTTAAGTGTGGTGTTAGGGTTAGGGTTAAGGTTAGGGTGAGAATCATGGTCAAAGTCAGCGCGAGTCCTTATGTTAAAAACTACTTTTATTTTAACTATGCTTTATGCCAAAGAACTTAGCAGCTTCGTGAAAATTAAGATAACTCACATTCAGTAGAATTTAAAAATAATAATTAGATATCAATTCATAAATGTTAGCTTAATTTAATTTTCTTTAGAGTGTTTTTTTAGTAAATATAGTATTGTCCAACATGCGATTTTAAAATTCAAATATATCAGATTTGGATTTTATTTTATTCATAGTCATTAGACACCAATTAGCTAGACTCATTGAATTTATATTTCTTTTAGATATCCTCTAATGTACACATTTAAGTAATTTTCTAGAATTAAACACACGTAATACATTTTTATAATAATTGAAACGCACGATCGTTGATATTAAGCTAACATCATTATATTTCCAGTTTTGATTTCGGACATAACAATGGCGCGAAACTGTTTTCTACAGCGATTTACATGTCATAGAATGGGTACTTGTTAAGCAATATTATATATATATATATATATATATATATATATATACATACATATAAAGTTAAGCCGATTTTCCTGTACTTTCTCGAATA
>OY744517.1:25799385-25881885 GCA_963556195.1 Sepiola atlantica | reverse complement strand
AGAACTGCACAGGACAGACCCATAGACCGGCGTAAATCAAGCCCCGAAGGACAAGACAATACCAGTCTATGGGGTGCAGTATCCATCGGAACAGATACTACACTTTGATAATCCCATAGAGTTACGACAATCTAAAAATGTCTAGTAATATTGTGGGATACTGCTAGAGCGCCGTGGGTTAGTAGTAATACCACTTCGGCAACGAAGCCATGTCTGAAACAAGAGTCATAATAGGATGAAGGGTTTGTTAGAAACAATGCTGCTGTACAAGCAAGAGTTATTGTATACACATTTTACATTATATCATATATGTATACACACACGCACCCCCCCTCACACATATATATATATATGTGTGTGGGGGTGAGTGTGTGTGTTTGTGTGTAATTTATATAAAAAATACATAAGCTATATCATTTACGAGCGCGTCTCTCGCGGTGAAATTGATATCGCCGCCGACTATAACTTATACTAGATTGTTGAGGGTTCGATGCCTGGCTAGGGAGATGTGCTTGTCTGGCCGCACAGAAGAGATGCTATGCAGCGACAAAGTCTGTTTTTGAATGATTGTATATATATATATATATATATATATATATATATATATATATATATATATATATATATGCGCGTTATATAGGCGTTATTTATTACCAATTCCCAACCTAGCCTGTGTAGACAACAAATGTTAAGCATCAGTTGAAGATCTTTAATTATTAAAATCCACCATAACGTTGAGAGATTTTTTTTTCCTCAATCGTTTTCTCCAACTTAAACAATTTTTCCTATCATATCTCATTCGAGTTTCTTGGTTTTTTATTTAACATTCTGGTGTTTGCTCTTAGAGGGTCAGACGATAAAGCCTTAAGGAACATTTTTACAATTTTTTTTTTCACAGGCCCGTTTCATTAACACATGTGTCCTCTGAAATTTACTCTACGTATTTTATGTATGCGACATTTACTTACACACACACACATATATATATATATATATATATATATATATATATATATATATATATATATATATATGGGGTAAGGTACACGATAAGTCATGAAAATGAAATGCCGTGGAAGACAATATATATATATATATATATATATATATATATATATATATATATGGGTATGTGTATATATATATATATATATATATGTGTGTGTGTGTGTGTGTAAGGTTTGTAGGAGAACATCTCAGCAGAGTTCTCGATAATTAATAGCAAATAAAAAATAAGAGCGCGCTGTAGTTGGTTATTGGATGTTGGAATGTTTGTTGTTAGAGTATCCCAGTGTAGGCTTCTCTATCCCCCGGTGTAGTTTCAGGTGGGTAAACAGTCGGTGAATATTCTTTTCTGTCGTTAGTATCTTTCGACCACTGGTTTGGCAATGTTTCACTATAACTCGCGGTGGGGATGTATTTCTATGTAAAATTACTTTGATAGAACCGTCATTTTCCAAATAGACAAACATGAACACCGGCTGAAAAAGGTCCAGCACGAAGACCAAACATACGCTCTCTTTTGTTTGGATTTAAAATAGACGGCACCGATGTTGTTCTGATCTTCGTTTATATATATATATATATATATATATATATATATATATATATATATATATGTATATATATATATATGTAATTAAAAAACAAACATATATGTATAGATGTGTATATATATATATATATATATATATATATAATAATAATAATAATAATAATAATAATAATAATAATAATAATAATAATAATACTCCAAGTAAAACATCCAAAGAATTTCAACCGGGTTCATAAAAGTGCTCAACATCAAATAGAGCTTTTATACATAATTATTTGTAATTACAGACATGCACAAACTCTGCGACACTGGTATGTTGAGGTCATCGATCAACAGCTATTATACACTGATATCTCATCAGGCAGAGTTACCTCTCGATATTAACCTTAGATCACATTTGGAAATAACCTTCAAAATATTCCAAATATTATCTAAGGTTAAGATCGGATTCTTACTCTGACTGATGAGATCTCAGTTTATAATGGCTGTTGATCGATAACATCGACATGCCAGTGTCGCAGATTTTGGGCATGTCCGTGTAAATAAAAATAATCATATGTGTATATATATATATATATATATATATATATATATATATTGTTCCACCATTATATGTCTTATTTGCTCCAACTTGTGTCTATCCGTCACACATCTGCATTGTATTGCCTTCTAAATATCACATTTCTATATACCAATAAACAATGCTTCAAGCAAATTACATAAACCTCTTATATATATATATATATATATATATATATATATATATATATATATATATATATATGTTTTTGCGTTTTATTCTCACTTTGTTTCTCACTTTATTAAATTAAGTACTATGTATATGTGTATCCATGTTGAAATATAATAATTATATCCCCAAGCATTATCTGTGTTTTTGTTCCAATTTTTATCAAATATATTTTCATTTCATTTCTCCCAAAATATGTACTAATAAAAAGAATGGATTCTTATATTCGCATATGTCTTTATATTTCTTCGTTTTCTTCTTGAATTATCGCAGCCATTGTCTTCCTGTCACCCTTACGCGCAAAATAACTTTGCTGAGTTTTCTTTCAAACTTCTATCATTTTCATCAAACTTCTTGTTTCACACAGTTCGTAAAAAAATGTTTTCTCCGAATCGTTTTTTTTAAATCTCCTTCGCGATTTTTTTGGGTTCAACTTTCTCGCGTAGATGTGAATATGCGTGAAGAAAACGCGAACTTTTTTTTTTGTATTCCCTAACTCTGATTTTCCTTTGTATGTACTGTCAATCTTTACAATAATTTTATTTACGATATTTTCTTTATATACAATTTATTTCTGTTATTTAATTATTTTTATTTTCATTTATTTTCTTATTTCTTCGATAAAATCAATTTTATCTTTTTTAAACAATTCTTCTTCAGATTCAATTCTCGAGAGTCCTATTAATTGATGAGGGGAAATAAAATATCCGCCGGATCTTATAACAATGGCTGTTTTTTACAAAATGCAAGCCACGGAACTGAAGTAAAAATAGATGTGAATGTTATTACCGCAAACGCTGGCTCCGGTAACAATTACTACTTTGATGGTATCTAATAATGACAATAACAATTCAATTTTAGATAGAGTTATTGAAATTATCAGGAATATCTCAGACAGAACAATATCCAGTGGTTTCTGAAGATTTTACTCGTAATTATCCGAAATACATGAAAGAAAACTGGAAGAAAACAGACTACATCATTTAGTAAGTAAAATGGAGCTGGAATTAGAGATTCATTATACTATTGTTAACTTACATTATTTTTACATCTTTCAATCAATATCCAATATCCCGAGGGCTGAATTCGATTATTGCATTTACGCTGTTCTACCCTCAATCCTTCCTAGGTTTCCAGTAAAAGATAAGTGTTAGCTAAGAGCCAATAAGGGATTTATTCTGCCTAGATTTTTTTTAGTTTGGCTTAAGTTGAGTGGAAACCAGCATTGACTAAGAACCTGGGTGAGCGAAGTTCGAATCTAATCAGCAGCACTTTAACTTATGGGTGTTAGCAACCTTCACGTTATCTCTTCTTATAGCATCTGTTTCTGGAAAGAATCGCGGAAACAAATGCCAAAAAAAAAAAAAATCAAGCCGCTCAAAAAAATACATCATGCTGATTCAATACGAATTTAATTTTATAACTGATTCTAGATGCTACTCATTCATGTTATTAAGTAGTTGCATAAAAAACACGTTTCTAATATACTTAACTTCCATATAAACCGCTATAATAATGTGTCTTCCATTCAACGATGCGTTCCACAGTGACATGTTTTCTACATGTTAGAGCCCGGTGTATAGACACTACTTACAAAAGTAAGACGTAACCTCTTTTTGAAAACGTAACAAATATTATTGAGTATTCATTTATTCTTGAAAAACTAGTACTGAATGTACTGTTTTGCGATTACACAGATAAAAATTGTGAAAAGAAAAATAGGTTCTTCTACAAAACACAACGATGTTATTACAACGACGAAATATATATATATATATATATATATATGATAATTTTATTTACACAGACATGTACAAAATCTGCGACAGTGTCGCAGATTTTGTACATGTCTGTGTAAATAAAATTATCATATATAAAGCTCTATTTTGATATGGAGCACTTTTTTATAAACCCGATTAAAATTCTCTGGATTACCACCCTGTGGATATTTTTCACCTGGATTATTATCATTATTATATATATATATATATATATATATATATATATATATATATATATATATATATATGCCTTTCTAAATATAAGTCAAATACACAGCGTGTCGAGAAATACTAGTAATACATGGCAGCCGAAATCCGTAAGAGTTACAGTGGTCATTTAACTCGAAACACGCGGTATTCTTGAGTCGGGAGGTCGAAAACCGTACAGTGTTGATGAAGATATTAATCCTGTTTATGTTAATGTAAGCTTGCATGGAAACAACCATGTGATCTAGTGCTAGAACTGATTACTTACGCAGGAAAGACAACTGAACCATATATTGTTCAGTTGTGAGGTAATCAACTCTATTTCAAGTGTACCGGTGACTACAATGGCTGAAACACTGTGAACACGACAATAGATCAGGGTATGCCGATCGCAATCATAAAATAGTTGTAATAACAAAGATTACAGAAATATTGTATACTACGGTTTATTTAACAATGTTCAGGGAACCGTCTCTTTGCCATCGTGGCTTTACATTTCTTCTAACAGTTGATACAGACTACAAGATAAATGATGCAGTCAGTAAGGCACGGACTAAGGAAATGTCATGGAAAAGAAAATGACATACAGTAATGAGAATATATATATATATATATATATATATATATATATGTATACAATGTATATATATATATATATACACACACCCATATATATATACACACACCCACACACACACACACCCACACACACACACACACACACACACACACACATATATATATATATATATATATATATATATATATATATATATATATATATAATCCAGGCAAGGTAAACACCCACGGAATAGTAATCCAAAGAATTTCAACCTGGCTTATAAAATCTTACTGATGAAATCTCAGTTCATAACAGCTGTTAATCGATAATACCGACATGCCAGTGTCGCAGCTCTCATATATATATGTGTAAATAAAATTAATCATATATATATATATATATATATATATATATATATATATATATATATATATATATATATGAGAAAGGAAGTAATCCGACGTAATAGGATATGAAAAAGGAAACACCAAGATATATTTTTATATATTAATAACCGTTTCGTCTTTCTTGTAAAACTTCATCAGGATGATACTTTTAAGAAAAATGTCATGCAAGTGCATCGAAATTTGGGGTTGACATGATGGAAAGATGAAAGAAAATAGTAACCGTTGCTACTGTGAGCGCTGGAGGAGAGTCCAGGCTGTATGAAGTCAGTGGTGGCGAAGAATGAAATGAATATGGAAACATTTGAGTGGGTAGCATTAAGGTAGCAGTGAAATGGGGAGGGGTGATACTATAATTGAACTTGCCTTAGGGTGGGAGGGATGTCAGGGGGGCTTAGACTTTTGTCGTGGTGAGTTGTGCATGGATTTTGAGAGGCTGGGGAAAGAAGAGGAAGGTGGGAAATACTGTGTGTTTTGCATGTAGGTGGTATCATAGTTTAAGCCAAAGATTTGAAGAAATTTAGATAGTGTGAAAATGGTGGAAAAAGTGTGAAGGAAATGGTCAAAAGGGTTGGAGAGGTGAAAGGGGGAGCCTGAACTCTCCTCCAGCGCTCACGGATGCCATGGTTACTACTTTTCTTCATCTCCCCATCATGTCAACTCAAAAGTTTTATGTACTTGCATGGCATATTTCTTCAAATTATAATCCCGAGGAAGTCTTACAATTAAGACGAAACGTTGATGAATATATCAAAAATATATCTATGTCTTACCTATATAATTTCCTATACATATATATATATATATATATATATATATATATTAATTTAAAAAGAAACAGCGGCACACCTCAGCACTGAACGTTCTGCCCAACTGTTTCTAACTGAACATGCTCTATATTCTGAAAACTATTTCACACACGAGCATTTACTTTCCATTACTTTATATTATTTCTTTAATATTTTAAGTTTTGAATTATGACTATTTCCCTGCCAACTCATCAATCTATGTAATTTCTCTGATGATAAGATTATAATTATTGAAAATCTTGGCTTAAGGAAAGAAAATATAAACATATGTTTATCGAGTACACCTTGCATTGGACACCCCAAAATGAAATAGGGGTGTAATTCCCACATGTTTATCCCTCTTCCTATATTTATTTACATAATTCGCCGATTCCCTTATATTGAGCTTTAATACATTCATTATAGGTTCAATTATCTGAAAGTATACTTTTAGTCATATATTTTATATAATATATATAATAATTTAATAAGTGTTCCGAATTTGTGTAAAAACATATTTTCAGTCAATTAAGTTATGTCTGTCTGTTATTTCTTAATACATTCAAAAGTGTTTGTTTTTTAAACAGAAACATTAACATACAATATTTATTTTACATTTACTTATTTATAAAAGCAAAAGATGACGAATAATATTTTTTTTAATTCTCAAGTAAATTATTTTCTCTTCTGTCCTAATGCTTTACCTTACTCATTTAATGTAGAGAAAACACACAAATAAATCATATGACGTTTTCAACTCACGTATTTGATCACGATTTTCCTTACTCCGTGCACTTCGATTTTCATTTTTCATGTGATCAAATCAACGGTCAGTTTTATTCACACCATTATTTTACTGTTGAAATACGGTATCTAACTTTATTAACCTAACTTAGTTGTTTAGTAGTTTTTATTTTAAATTGTAACTTACTTATCTATCTAATAATAATAATAATAATAATAATAATTATAATAATAATAATAATAATTATTATTATTATTATTATTATTATTATTATTATTATTATTATTATTATTATTATTATTATTACTCACTAGTAGTGCTCACACAGACCGTCATCAGTGATTGCTCACTGATATTCACTGATGTGTTTCCTGGAATATGAGCGGCAACAAGTCTCCACACATTTCTAGTGTTCTCCACCTCTTCTGATGACTACTGCAAATGAATCTGCGTTATCACAACAGACGATTACTATCAATTTTTCGTTGGCAACGACCATTGGCCTTCTCTAGGATTTTGATGGCAATGTGCTCTCAAATGTCCCAGTGCTTTCTGCACGCTTCTATCAGAGGTATGGTTAGTGCTATCCCTTCTCGGTGTTTCCATCGGACTTGATCCTTCCCGACTGTTTTATGTGGAATCAGCCGGGGCTGGTGCCATCACTTTAGATGTTAGTTTATGAAATTTCTTGCAATTTTTGTTTCTTGGGTTCTTGTGATTCTCTTTATGTGATTTTGTTTTCTTCCCTTGCATGTGATTACTTATTATTCGTAGGTTTCTGCATTCAAGGAGTTTCCTTAAGATGTCAGCTGGTTCCTTATCGTTGCCGGCCGTTGTATAGTCTCAGTCTTTTCTTTAATTTTAATTTCTTTCGTTCTTTTTTCAATGTTTTTTCGGAATTGTTATTTAGTGTTCTTACAATTATTGGTATTATATTTATTTTCTTCACGCGCTGTAACCCTTTTCAATTCTCGCGCGAGTTCAGTGTATATTCTTCGTGTTTCTGTCTCCTTGCTCTTCACCCTGATGTCGGATGTGACGGCAAAATCTACGATTTGGCAGGATTTTACTTCTTGTTGGCTATTATGACATCCGGTCTCCTTATTTGTATGAGTTTATTTGTTTGTACCTCTATATCACAGAAAAGTGTGTGTGTTTCGTTTTCAAGTACTGCCTCTGGTTTATGTTTGTACTATTTGTCAGAATGTTCGAAATGCATTTGTTTGGATAGCTCCGAGTGTACTGCTTTCCCCACGCTGTCATGCATATTTATGCATTCTTTTTGGACCAGTTTTGGCTATTCACTTATTATGTGAGTTACTGTTTGTTTACGCAAGTCGAATGTACTTTTTTCCTGAGTTTTATCTATTTTATGTTTAATGTAGTTGGTCCTAGTGGCATTATTTTGTGCAGCAGTCAGTAGGGATTCCCTTTCACTGTTTAGGTGTCCTTTTCTCTGTCATGTCTAGCAATTTTCGTAAGCCTCTAATCTTGTTATTCTCATGAAACGTTCATGTATTTGTTTTTCTTCCCACTTTTCTTTTATTCTCTGTTTTTTTTCTGGTTTAGTTGCTTCCTGAGTTGTTCGTTGGGACCGTGTATCTTGCTGCGGTGATTAGCATTTCTGTGTTCTGGTGTATGAATTTCTCTAGCTCTTTTTTAGTGCTGCCCACACAGTCTTCTATACTTACAAGTACTCTTTCCTTTACATTTCTCTCCACGTAGAGTCTGTATGTATCGTCTTTTGTATGTAGTGCGCTGTTCATGTTCATTGATTTTCTAGTTTTCTGGGCATGGTGGCTGAGTACTTCTTTCGTCCAGTTCATGAATGACCCAGAGTATCTTATTAGTCATACTACCAAGGTATTTGTTCCTTTGATTAGGTTTCTACTTATATTATTTGTTTTAATAGCTTCCCTGTTTTTCACAGATATTTTTTTCTAATATTCTTTTTCAGTTCTGTTGATTTTATTGTGTCTGCTTCCAGAACTCCCAAATATTAATAGCTGTCTTGTTCGCCTCGCGCACTCATCTGCACTTGGTATGGTAATTACACACCCTTAGGCGTCTCCAGTTTTCCCTTTTTTTATCTCAAGCAGTGCACACGTTTCCATTCCGAATTCCATTTGAATGTCCTGACAGAATATTCTGGTCGCATTTATTAGCTTTTACAGTTCCTAAATTATTTAGCTTTAGGTCGTCAATATACATGGGGTGATTAATTCTTTGTTCTGTGCCTGTGAACTTGTATCCGGCATTACATTTTCTTTAGTATGTAGTTAAGAGGCACCATGGCTATGATTAACAGTAGTAGTGATATGGAGTCTCCTTGGAAGATGTATCTTTTCATTTTTATCTCCGCCAGGTGTTATAAACCAGCTGTCAGTTTTAATCTCATTGTTCCTATTTCTTTATTGATGATATTAATAAACTTGTCGGGTATCTTCTACATTTGTTATCATTCAATTATCTATTCGTGAGGAATTCTGTTGTAGGCTTATTTGTAGTCACTCCATGCCATAGATATGGTATTTTCCCTGCTATTGACTTCTTTTAAGGATTCTTTGATCTAAGTATAACAGATCATGGACCTCTTTTTCCCCTTTCCTACATCCTTTTCGTTTCTCTGTGAGTAGCCCTCGGCTGTTCAAAGAATAGTAAATTTGCTCTCTCAGTTGTGCCGTTAAGATTTTTCACATTGTTGGTAAGCATGTTTTTATTATTATTATTATTATTATTATTATTATTATTATTATTATTATTATTATTATTTGTACTCACTAGGAGTTCTCACACAGGTCATCATCAAATATTACTCACTGACAATAGCAGGTGGTGTGTCCTTGAGTCTAGATGACAAGAAGTCTCTACACACTTCCAGTACTTTTCACCTCTTTCTATAATCTTAGCAAATTACTATGCGTCATTGCCACATCCGCTTAATATTGATTTCTCGCTGGCAACGACGATTTTTCTCCACTAGATGTTTAGTGACAATAAGCCTCCCAAAGGTTCTAACCCTCTTCGCACTCATCAAATAAAGGTTTGCTTATTTCTTACTCTCCTGTGTCTTACCATCTTCCTTGACCCTTCATAACGAGTTTTGTGTGGTATCAGGCGAAGCTGATGCATTTTCTTGTGGTGAACACAGTTTATATGTTTCGCAGTTTCAGTTCTCTTGTGTTTATTTGGTGGTCCTTCCATCTTTTTGTTTTACTGCTGTTGCAGTTTCCGTGTGGTTCATTGGTAGTTGTAGTTTATGTTAGTTGGCTCCTGCATTCGACGATAACCTCAAGATATTAGCTGTTTACTTCATTATTGTCTATGATAAGGTCCTATTCTACCTCTTGATTCCATTATTATCTGACCTCACTAGAAGTTCTCCCAGAAATCATCGTCAGTGATTGCTCACCGACACCAATAAGCCTTCCCAGAGTTCCAGTATTCTTCACCTATTTTCGATGACCACCATAAATAACCTTGCTGTATCGCAACAACCTCTAACCATTGATTTCTCGCGGTAAGGACCATTGGTCTTCTCTGGGACTTGGGTGGCAATAACCCTCCCCAAGTTCCCAGCATTTTCCGTACTCTTCCAGTGGAGGTCTGGTTTGTGCTATCCCTCCTCGGTCTTCTCATCTTCCTTGACCATTATTATTATTATTATTATTATTATTATTATTATTATTATTATTATTATTATTATTATTATTATTCTACAGTAAATAATAAATAAGGGAAGTCAAGTCGAGGGTAGGTTTAACAAGTGCATTAACAAAGTAAGAAAGTGACTAGCTCTTGGCTAGACAGTTACAAGACTGTGCTTTGTCTTCTTGTGTCTCTGGGGACTCGCACTATTTATAGTGACAACCGGTGTAGTTTCTCCTGTGTAAGAACGGCCGGTGTAACACCCCCCTTTGAAAATATCCCCTCTGGGGATTAATAACGTTTATGTTTGGGAATCACCATCATCAACTCAGTCGATTTCCGTTTTCTATTTGATCTCCTAATCTCAGGAGCAGTCTCTGGTATGGACACCTGAAAAGTATCAAACACTGCATCCATGATGTCTTCCTCCGGCGATCTGGTCACCTCACTGTTCGTATATCTTTTCCGGATTTGGTTAGTGTGACGTTTGTGCACGAAATCTGGTCCCTTAATCATATAGACCATGTTACCTATTTGTTTATCCACAGTGCCGGACTCCCAGAAAGTCCTATTGTTTCTGTAGATCGTATAAAAATTTTTTTTCGCCAACTTTATACCGTTTTTTTGTTATCGTTCTTTTTATATTTGCCCTATCCTGGTTTGGTAAACTCTTGTGGAAAATCGATCTAACCTTGCGTCCGAACATGACCTCAGCAGGTGTCTTCGACATTTCGATGTTTGCATTCGGAGTGACTCTGTAAACCTGCAGTAACTGTTGGATTGACTTATCCGTTGGTGACCCACTAGCTTTTTTCAGAGCTCTCTTGAATGTGTCAACGAATCTCTCCGCCTGTCCATTGCTTCTTGGATGGTATGGAGGGATTGTTATATGATCGATGAGATGATCCTCGCAAAGGTTTTTAAATTCAGTAGACGTGAATTGAGTACCATTGTCGGTGACAATGCAGTCTACTACTCCAAACCTAGCGAATAGTTCGTATAGGAAGTTGATAGCTGCCTCGGATGTGGGGTTCTTGCATTTTAATACTTCCGGCCACTTAGCTAGGCTGTCTACAACAATGAGATAGTAGAACCCATCCAGTGGTCCCGCAAAATCTAAGTGAATTATAGACCAAGGTCGGTCCGGTTTAGTCCACGATCCGAATTGAGTTGGAGGAGCTTTCGTAGCTAAGGCGCATCCTCTACACTCCCTGACTTTTTCTTCGATATGCTTATCCATGTTTGGCCAGTAAACGAAAGAGCGCATAAGGCTTTTCATTCTCGATATGCCTGGATGTCCTACATGGAATTCCTTGACTATTCTTTTCTGTAATGTAATAAAAATTACAACCCTGTCGCTATATAACAGGACGTTGTCGCAAATTGAATAAATTCCATCATCTAGTTGGCTATTGTTTATTTTTTCTTTCGTGCTTATGATAAATTCATCCACCTCTGCCTTACTCTTAATCTCATCAAGCGTTACTGGAAGTTCTTTTATTGTGTCACATAACGTATTTTTTACTTCAGCTTCCGCTTGAATGGCTGCTATCACCATATCCTCCAATGGTTCTGTCTGCTTAGGTATCAACCTTGGTAACCCGTCTGCATGACCAAATTTCTTAGATGGTACATACTCCATTTGAAAATTGTAGTTAAGAAGAATGGTACCCCATCTTTGGAGTCTATTCGCAGTGTGTTGTGGTAGTCCCTTTTTCGATCCGAAAATCATTAATAAGGGTTAGTGGTCTGTTTGTAACAGAAATTGTCTACCGTGCAGGAAACGATGAAATTTCTTTACCGCGAATATAATGCTTAGAGCCGCTTTCTCAATTTGAGAGTAGTTTTTTTCGGCTGGTAGAAGTGTTCGGGATGCATGGGCTATGGGTTTTAATTTTCCATCATCCATTTTGTGCAATATGCATGTTTCTATACCATAGTTGCTGGCATCGCTTGCAACTACAATATCGCGCTTGGGATTATAATGTGCCAGAAACAAGTCAGACGTTAACATATCTTTAATTTTCTGAAATGCTTCTTCGCACTCTTGCGTCCAGACCCATTTTTGGTCCTTCTTTAACAGTTCATTTAAGGGTGATCTGAGTTAATGCAGATTTGGTACGAACACATTGTAGTAATTCGCCAACCCTAAAAAACTTTGTAGAGACGCAATATTTTCTGGAGCAGGCATGTTCCGTATCGCCATTGCCCTATCTGTGTGTGGCCTTTTTCCTTGCTCATCGATGATTTGTCCTAAGTATTTTATTTTTTCCATGAAAAAAGTACATTTCTCATCTTTGATTTTAAACCCATAATCCTAGGTTTTTTGTAATACTTGGTTTACATGAGTCTTGTGTTGTTCTTTGCTAACGCTGTTTATTAACACATCGTTCTGGTACCCTACTGCGAAATCCATCCCATTTAACATCATGTCCATAATTTGTTGAAAAATCGCAGGGGCTACCTTTACCCAAAAAGGAAGTCGGTTAAATTTGTATAACCCCTTATGGGTATTGATACATAGCAGTTTTGAACACTCTTCATCGACAGGGATTTGAAGATAAGCGTCGCTGAGGTCGATTTTAGAAAAATATTTTCCTCCACTCAGTTTCGCAAATACTTCTTCAGGGCTTGGAAGAGGGTAATGGTGATCTTTTAATGCCTTGTTCAAGCCTGTGGAAAAATCGGCACAAACCCGAATCTCCTTGTTCTTTTTCTTAACATAAACTGTAGGTGAAGCCCACTCACTGTGATCAATTTTTGAAATGACAGCCATGTTCTCGAGTCTTTCTAATTCACCGTCTATTTGCTCTATAGCGGCGTATGGAACATTTATTTTCTTTCTGAACACAGGTAGTTCATTTGTTTTAACTCCAAACTTTGCTACCGCTTTTGTACACCTTCCAAGACCGCCTGAAAATACGTCTGGAAAATTTTCTTTTAATTCCCTATTAGTTTTTTCTGCCTCATCATTCGAATCCTCAACCTTTTGGCAAAAGGAGCTTAAAGGCAGATCCCATAGGCTAAACTTTTCAATCAGATCAGTTCCAAAAAGCTTATTCGATTTTCGCATAACAAACATGTTGGCTTTTACGGTCTTATTCTGGAAAGAAATATTCATCAATAATTCCCCTTCGAAGGTTATTTTTTTCACCACTGACACTTCTCGCTGTTTTTTTGTGATTTGATCATAGTGGGTCTCCCAAGCTTCTTCCATGTCTGTACATTAATGATGGAAATGTCAGACTCACTATCAAGCTGTAGTCTTTCTTTTTTTAATCATTTTGACCTCTACATATTTCCGGATATTTTGTTCTTCAGGTTAAATTTTTGTCAGTTTAATGGCTGTCTTTCTACCAGATTTTTTTCTACAACGTGATGCCTTATGTCCTTTCTGGTGGCAGTTGTTACATTGTTTGAATATGTAGGGACACTCATTGTACCAATGGTTATCTCCACACCTCCAACACGGTCCAGATGGATCTTTTCCATGTTTCTTTCTCTGGTTATTCATTGAAGTCAATTTTTTCTTCTGATGGATTTTTTTAATGTGCGACACTCCGTTTTCCTCTATGTTACGACTGTCCTGTTTCAACGCAACAAAACGTTCACAGTCTTCCGCTAAGTTTTGTATTGTAGACATGGCTCATTTTAGAGTTTATTTAAAACACGACGTTTGATTTCAGAGTCTTTATTTTAGACCAGACCTTGCAAGAATATTAAACATTTTAAATTATCCGATGATAATTCCTCTAATTTAAAATCGTCGCAAAGTTTATTTACTATACTTGCATGCGTAATGTAGTCGTCTTCCTCTCTTCTAGTGACATTCATACACTTATATCTCCTGTGGAAAAGAGAAGTTTTTGTAGAAAACAGTTCTGTTTGTAAAGTAACTGCCTCCTGGAAGTTCAACTCACTGGTCTTTTTTGGAAGGATAAAATTCACGAACTGTGTATGCTCGGCAGCTCCTAATTTTCTTAGCAAAAATCTAACTTTTTTAGAGTCTGTCAATGTACAGCAGTCCGATGCAAAAATATCCTCATATCTTCTATAGAAGTGAGCAAAACTGACATGGTCTTCTGGATTATAATTGAAAATTTCGATAGCGCTCCACACAGCCGTCTGGGAGAATGCATTATTATTCTCGTTTGCTTTCGTTAACTGTGTTGCCTCCAGAAACTTTCTCTGTTCCTCCTGTGTTTTTATCAAGAGTTCTTCGAAGTGTTTCTGCTGTTGTAGCAGTTTTTCTTGGAATCTTTCTTGTTGTCGCCAGCTCTTTTTGTTCAGCATGCATTTTTCTTTGGGCTTTTTGCTGTTCCAACAACTCTCTTTTAAATTTCTCTTCAATTTCAACTTGTTTTCTTTGAAGTTCCATTTGTTGTCTTTGTAACGCAACATTTTGTTCCGTTTGGAATTTAAGTAATTGAAAAAGAGAATCTTTGAATTCAGTGTCCATCATTCACGAATTCAAGTTATGCACCACACAATTTACACTTGTAAAAATAAATCAGTTTTCCCCACAACGTGCTTAATACAATTAGTTTGCTCAACTAATACACAAAACAAGAAATATATTATTCCTTAATAAAAAAATTCAATCCCAGTTCTTTTGTCTGAAAAACAAAACTAAGAAAATTGTTTTTTTTTTTTTATATATGTGTACGTAGTTTTACAAAACCAAGTCCGTCGCTATAAGCCTAATAAGACTAGTTTTATGGGAAATCTTTGTAACCCCTTTTCATTTTCCAAAAATGCGACTTGCTTATTTAACAGTTCTTTGTTAGAAGCACAAATGACTTACGCGAATATATTTGTTTACTATCCGTCAATTGCTCTCGACAATTCTGTGGTAGACCGTTTTGATAAATAGTCAATCCGGATTTTGCTCAAATATCAGATGTTGTCCTAATAATAACGACAAACATACACAATATCTGTAATAGTTGACGCGGATAACATTTATCTTAACGAGTCAGTGAAACTTGAAGAGAAAAAAAATAAAGGTATCAGTATATTCAATTATTTCAATAATTGAAAATGTCTTTCGCGTTTTTTAGTTTTCGATTTTTGGTAGCAAGTTTTGAGTTTGTGTTTTTTTTCGTTTTTTTTTCGCTTAACTACTCAGTAGTTAATTTGCTGTTAATCCTTGCGAATCCAAATATCTGACTAAGATGGGTTTTTTTCCGTGAAGATCTTGCGAATGACTTTGGGTGATTTTTTTTTTTCAGTGAAATCGTTTCGATTCCTCGTCGCCAATCTGTTGTGAAGTTGTTCCACAGTAAATAATAAATAAATGAAAGTCAAGTCGAGGGTTGGTTTAACAAGTGTATTAACAAAGTAAGAAAGTGACTAGCTCTTGGCTAGACAGTTACAAGACTGTGCTTTGTATTCTTGTGTCTCTGGTGACTCGCACTATTTATAGTGACAACCGGTGTAGTTTCTCCTGTGTAAGAACGGCCGGTGTAACAATTATTATTATTATTATAATTATTATTATTATTATTATTATTATTATTATTATTATTATTATTATTATTATTATTATTATGTGTACTCACTGGGAGATTATCATCAGTGATTGCTCACTGATAATCACCGGTGGGTTTTTTTCTGGAGTCTGAGAGACAAGCAGTCTCCCCAGATTTCCAGTACTCTCTACCTCTTTCGATAACTATTGCAAATGACTTTGCGTTTTCACAGCATACGCTTACAATCGATGGTAACGACCATTGGTCTTCTTTGGGATTTCGATGGCAATAAGACTCCCTAAGGTCACAGTCCTCTCCACACTCTTCCAGTGGACATCTGATTCGTGCTCTCCCACCTCGGTATTTCCATCTTCCTTGACCCTTCATGACTATTTTGTGTCCTATCAGCCTCTTCTATTTTTATCAGTTTTTGAATTTTTTTTTGGGGGGGGGGTAGTTTATGATATTTCTTGCAGTTTATGTTCCTTGGTTTCATGTGGTAGTACCCATTCTGTGTTTTTTGTTTTTTTCTTATTGCCACTTACATTAAGCTGGTTAACATGTGTAGCTTATGTAAGTTGGTGTCCGCATTGAATGATTGTCTTTATATTTCAGCTCTGTTCATTATTGCCGTCTATTTCACCGTCTTACTCTTCTCTTTCATTACAATTTCTCCCAGTCTTTTTCGCAGTTTTTTCGGAACGATTATTGGTTTTATATTGACTTTCTTCATACACCATATCTCTTTCAATTCTCTGACAAGTTCCATATACTTGCTTTGTTTTTCTCTCTCCATAATATTTACTCTGTTGTATGCTGGAACGGCAACGTCTACGAATTAGCAATAGTTTTCCTTCTTGTCGATAATTATAGAATCCGTTATGATTGTTTTTATTAGTTTCTCTGTCACGCTATATTCCGGAGAAGTTTGTCTTTTTTGTTTTCTAGTACTGTCGCTGGTGTATGTGTGTAGCATTTGCCCACGTGTTCGAAATGCAGCCATCTGCATAGTTCCCAGTGTACTGATTTTCCCACACAGTCATGTCTCTTCTTGTATTCTTTTAGGCTAGTTGTCTGCATTCACTTCTTATGCGAGTTAGTGTTTTATCTCTTTGACCACACAGTCTGTATTTTGTCTTTTCTTGTGTTCTATCTGTTTTAGCCTAAATGTAGTTCGTCTAAATCGCAGTGTGTTATGCAACCGCCAGTAAAGTTTACGTTTCTCTGTTAAAGTGTATTTTCTTGGTCATGCCCAGTTATGTTCGCGGGTGTCATCTCTCATCATTCTTTTCACGCGTCCTTGTAGTTGTTTTTCTCCCACTTTTCTTTTCTTGCCTTTTTGTTTCTGGTTTCGGTGTTTACCGAGTTGTTAGTTGCGAAGGTTTCTCTGGATGACGTGCTTATTCTTTTCTGGGTTATGTATCCCCCCAGCCTGTTTTTCTGTTTTCCAAACAGTCTTCTATACATACCAGTCTGCTACACCCTTCGTGTCTTTGCATGTAGAGGCTGTCCGTATCGTCTTTTGGGTGCAGTGCATTGTGCATCGTAATTCCTTTTCTAGTCCTCTTGTCAAGGTGTCTGATTTCTGCTTTAGTTCAGCCTATGAATGGTCCAGAATATCTTAGTAGTGATATTGCCCAGGTGTATATTACTTTTTACTAGATTTAAACCATATCCTTTCGTTTCTACGAGTTGTCCTGTTCCTCGCAAATATTATTTTCCAATCTTCATTTTCGTACCTTTACATTTTTTGGTGTTTGATTCTAGATCTCCCAAATTTTTGTAAAGTTGATTCCAGATCTTCCAAATATTAATAGCTTTCGTGTTCGCGTAGCGCCTTCATCTCCTCTTCGTTGGGAAGATATATGCCCTTAGTTGTCTCCAGTTACCCCCTTTTCAGCTGCAGCAGTGCACATCTTTCAATTTCGAATAAGATCTGAATGCCCTCGCTCAAATGTCTAGTCGTGTTCATCAGCTTTTCCAGTTTCATTTTGATTTTTACAAATAGAAACATTATTGTTATAATTATTATTATTGTTGTTATTGTTGTTGTTGTTATTGTTATTATTGTTATTATTGTCATTATTATTTTTGTTACTGTAGTTGTAATTTTCTTAATTGTTGTTATTGGTGTTTTTATTATTGTTGTTATTGGTGTCCCTATTATTATGCCCTTTGATTGTTTTCCAAGTTACCGGTGTAAGAAATTAACAGAAAATGGAAATATATAAAGCGATATTATCTGATCCAGAACCAGTCGTGGTGTATGTTACTTACGTTTGTCGATGTTGGAATCGATCTCAGAGTTTATGCGCTCGCCACTGCGTGTTTTATTGACGAGTCGTGAAACGACTAAACTATTAGTATACGTTTCAATACAATGTGAGTAGTTTTATAAATGCTGTTTTGAATACAAGTGAATTTAGAAAATGTGCTTGTCCGTTAGATATTTATATATATACTCGTAGGATCAGAATGATATTTAATGCACATTGAATATGATATATTATTTTCCTTTACAATAAACACAATGCTATCTCCAATTGTTGTAATAAACAATTTAGAGAAATCTTAGAATACGCCTTCTATTTATTTCGGAGATTATCCAATTATTGTCTATTGTCGAATACTGTATCGTTCTTGATCGATTCACCAGTAAACGCTTCATTGGATGCATATAAGCACATTTGTTCGCCATGTTGTAAATCCAGTTTGCTCCGAACTAAGAAGCGGATTTCATTAGTGTACTGTCTTTATGTGCACATTGTCGCGCTATTGCTAATATGTCGCCAAGAGGCAATGCTGCAGATCAGATCAGCCATTTAACGCCGATTACTCACTGCAGTGGAAATGTATGAAATTTGTTGTGAATGCAAACATATATGAACTATTGTGAGACTTAGAACACAGATGTTAAAAAATAAAAAATAAACACAGATTACAAAATAAGAAATGACATGCGAATGAAAAAAAAACAATGTCGAACTTAAAAGACTGAATGAAAGAAAAGTAAGCGTTTCAGATCTAAACAATTACGAATATAACGAAGCGGCGTCTATTTAATCGATAGCAATGATATATTAAAACCCTGCATGATAGATGAAAAAATGCTATTTCAAAATAACGCATAACCTTGAACGAAAAAAAAACTCTTATTAATCTCTGAGTTAATTATTTTCCCTCTAATTTTCCTTTATATATATATATATATATATATATATATATATATATATATATATATATATATATATATATATATATATATATATATATATACATATATTAACTACCTAGTCGTGTATATAAAAACACCCGGCAAAACTAACGCTATTGATTTTAGCCTTAACATTCTCCCCGGTCATGAAACGCGGGAGCCTCCGTTTAGCCTCAGTGTAGCTTAATTGCCATAAATATATTCTGATAACTTATATATATATATATATATATATATATATATATATATATATATATATTACTAGCATGATGGTCAACAAAATAGAGTTAAAATGTGTGTGGAAACTTTCTTTTAAAACTTCTCTCTTCCCTCCAATCGCTTTCTCCCTTCCTTTTCTCTCCTATCCCCCTCTTTCTTCCTACACGCACTATATATCGTATTTCCCTTACCTCTCTCTCCCTTATTCCTCTTTGTACCATCCCCTATATATAACTGTAATGTTATCGGCTGGGTTAAATGAGTAGCAAGACGGAGAGAAGTATAGGATAAGTAACAAGGTTTATTGGCGGTCAAAATACATTCTAACTGAGTCATCGCCAGGGGCCGTAAATCGTCCCTTCACCGGTGAATTGTCGGGACAGTAACACTACATCCCTCTTTCGGCTGTAACGTTCTTTACAAGGACAGTCTTTTAGGTGGTCGAACTTGTCGACCGCTTCTTGTATATTTTCCTTGGTCAGGACCTCATGGAAGACTCTAGTAGGATGTTTCTCTGGTTATTGGGAAAATTTGTTGAGTCATCATCACAGCTATACATATATCCATATCGAGGGGAACCTGGTAAAGTGTTTACTTCCTGTGGGGTAGCCACCTGAGAGAAGCTGGTTTCTCCGTTCCTTAGGCGCAGATTACTTTTGTTGCGTCGGTGTAGTCATGAATCTGTCTTAACTAGGACTGACCTTGGTGACAGAGTTTTAATTACTACAGCTGTACTGGTCTTAGGTATCTTGACCCCGACTGGTTGTCCTTTTTCAAAGGCAGGACGATCTTTAGCCCGATTACGTTTGTCATAGTTTTGCTTTTGTCTGACTTTAAACCGCGTGACTGCCCTTCTATGTTCCTCGATGTTTTTCTGATCAAATGGATTTCTTTGAGGAATGGTAGGGATCCGTGTTCTTAGTTTTCTATTCATTAACAGCTCGGCAGGACTCTTGCCGTGTTGAAGAGGAGTGCTGCGGTAATTTAGCAGTGCTATGTATGGGTCACTTGCTTTCTTCAATAAGTATTTTATTGTCTGGACTGCACGTTCAGCTTCTCCGTTTCCTTGCGGATGATAGGGGCTACTTGTGAGGTGCAAGAAGTCGAAAACATTTGAAAAGTTCCTGAATTCACTAGAACTGAATTGGGGACCGTTGTCAGATATGATTGTCTCTGGAATCCCATGCCTAGCGAATATTGATATGCTATGCTATATCACGCTGGCTGAGGTGGTTGTCCGTAAGTGGGCTATTTCAATCCACCTGGAAAAATAATCGACAATCAGAAGATATCGGTGTCCCATGAATTCGAACAGGTCCATTCCTATTTTCTGCCATGGATATGCAGGTTATTTGGTGGGTTGTAGTGGTTCTGGTGGATATTTTCGTTCTATTTCACAGATACCATATTTCCCAGCTTTGTCTGCAATTTGTTTAGAGAAGCCAGGCCACCACACACTTTTGCGAGCTAGTGGTCGGCATTTGACAATACCTTGGTGTCTCTCATGTAGACGCTCTAGTATGTCTTTTTGAAGTACATTAGGAATGACAAGTCGGCTCTGGTACATTACAAGTCCCTGGTAAACTGTTAGGTCCTGGTTGACAAGCCAGTACTGTTTTAGTTCAGGGTCCCGCCTTTCTCTTTCGGGCCAGTGGTCCATCTCATAATATTTGATTACCTGACTGCAGACCTGGTCAGTATTTTGTTTTAGTCGGATATCCTCTAATCGTTTATCGCTCGCCGAGATATTTCCTATGACTGAGCGGATACATGAGTCGGTCTCTGTCTCCTGCTGGATATCCTGTATAACGGGACTACTCCCAGGTGCTCGGGACAAAGTGTCTGCTGTTGTGAGGTCTTTTCCCGCTGTGTATATGATCTCATAGGAGAATCTCATTAACCTCATGCGGACACGTTGAATTCTTGGAGTCAATTCGTCAGGTCGATTCGACTTCAGCAGTGCCAACAGTGGTTTGTGGTTTCGACTGTGAATTTTGGCATTCCGACCAAGTAGTTCGCTAATTTTTCACAACACCAAGTGACTGCTAGTGCCTCCTTCTACACCTTTGCATATCTCCGCTCTGTTTCTTTCAGAGATCGTGAAGCATAAAATACCGGGCTCCAGTCATGTTCCTGCTTCTGCAGTAGTACACTGCCTAGGCCATAGGTAGATGAATCTGGTGATACCCTTGTCGGCTTGTTGGAATTGTAATGAGTCAGTACTGGTGCAGAATACAGTTGCTTCTTTAGGGTCTGGAATGCTGCTTTCTGAGGCTCACCCCAGATCCGTTCTGACTCTTTCCTAAGAAGCTCTCGGAGTGGTTTGGTGGTGCGGCTAGATTCCTAGCAAATTTTTCGACCTGGGTTGCCATGCCCAGTAAGCGTCGTAATTCGGACACATTCTCAGGTGTGGGCAAGTCCATAATCGCTGCTACTTTTTCGGGATCTATTTGTATTCCTTCTTTTGATATAATGTGACCCAGAAACTTTATGTTTCTGACAGAAAATACACATTTATCGTTGAGTGTAGCTCCTGCAGCCTTCGTTTTCTGCAGTACTGCTTTTAGTCGCTGGTCGTGCTCCTGCTGGTTTCTCCCACTTATTAGGACGTCATCTATATCACAGATGACTCATGGTATTCCGGACAAAATGTGTGTCATCTCCCTATGAAAGATTTCTGGCCCAGAACTTATCTCGAATGGAAGTCGTTTGAAACTGTACCCGCCATAAGGTGTTATAAATGCGGTAAGGACCTGCGATTTTTCGTGTAGGACGATTTGGTAGAAACCGTTGTTGCAGTCAAGCATGCTAATCACTGTGGCTCCATCGAACTCGGTCAGTAATTGGTATGTGGTGGGTAAAGCAAATGTTTTCCCGTTTCACGCTCTCGTTTAGCTTGGTAAAGTCGACGCATAACATAACTTTACCGTTAGCTTTTTGGACGGCGACTATTGGGGCACACCAATCAGTTAGTGATTTGACTGGACCGATTATGTCCTCGTTCTCCAGACGTTTCAATTCTTCCTGAAGCTTCTGTTTTATAGGCAACGGCAATCTTCTGATGGTAGCAATGGAAAAGGGCTGAGCTCCTGCATCCAAACGTATCTGGTACATATAATCCAGTTTCCCTAGGCCTGTGAACAGTTCTGGGAACTCTTTCTTATACTGGTGACCTTCGCTTGTCACTCTATTAACTGCTTTCAGCAGGTTGAGGGCTTTGATTGCTGGTCCTCACAGTAGAGATTCTTGTAGACTCTCTATAACATAAGGGTCTTTTACTTTTTCCGTGGCCATTTTGGCCTTCACACATCCTATGAGGTGTATCTCATGATGACCCGGTCCGTACAGTCTTTTGTTTGTGGGTTGGATGAGTGGGGAATTTTTCCTGAAGAACCGGTCCGGGATTACGGTCACATCTGCACCTGTATCCAGCCTAAAATTTATAATTTTGGTACAGGTCTTAGTGGTGACCTAAATTTCAGCCTGCCAATTTGTATGATCCTCAGTTGTAATTTTACCTATATTTTCGAGATTGACAGAACCTAAAAAATGATTTTATTTTTCCTCCCTTATTTCTCTAACCTTCACATCGGTTCTGCAAAAATTTGCATAATGCCCTTTCTGCGAACAAATTCGGCAGCGTGCATCTTTTGCTGAGCAGTCATTTCTATTGTGGAATGGAAATTTCCCGCAGCGTGTGAATTTGCTAGGCATTTTCGATTTCGGATGTGGTTGTTTGGTGAAGTTTGTCTTGTATGTTCGCTTCGTAATCCAGTTGATTTGAGGATCCGCTGCTTCGGCACCGGAGGAAATGATCTGCGTCTGTTGTTTCGAAGTTTCGTAGATTCTACCTATTTGTAGGCACTTGTCTAGAGTAAGCTGTTTATCAGACAGTAACTTTTTTCTGACGGTATCGCTTCGACCTCCGACAACGACTTGGTCTCGAATAAGCCTATCCTGTAGCTGTCCGAAATTGCAGTTCTTTGCAAGTTATCGAACAGCAGCTATATAGGTCTCGATACGTTCCGATACTTCTTGCTTGCGAAGATGGAATGTATAGGATTCGTAAGCTTCGTGTGTTTCGCCCACGATAAAATCCTCAAACTTCTTCATCACCTTCTCTAGGTTCGTCTTTTCTTCCTCAGAGTTAAACTTCAACCCTTCATATATCGTAACTATCCTCGCCGATAGTTGCCAAAAATACCGATGTCTGATATGAAGTATCTGCTTCTTTAGACAATCTACTAGCGATCGAATAATTGAGAAAATTTCGTTTAAATTTTCGCCAGTTATTAGCAACATTTCCAACGAGGGTCATTCGTTCGGGGGTGGTATATTAGCAGACTATTGCTTTATGTCCGTGTGAGGCATTTTTAAAAAGTATACGATACATATATATATGAGAAAAACGAATGTCTGTACTCACTGTTCTCTCTTTTCTTACTTTTTTTTTGTGGGACCGTTTTCCGTCAGTCGTTTGTTTATCGATAGTAGAATGTTCTTTCTCTTAGAAATCTTTTGTTTTTCTTACTACGATATCCGATCTTTTACTTTGTTTTTTTTTTGGTCTCCACGAATTGTATCCTTTATCTGACACCATGTAATGTTATCGGCTGGGTTAAATGAGTAGTAAGACGGAGAGAAGTATAGGATAAGTAACAAGGTTTATTGCCGGTCAAAACACATTCTAACTGAGTCATCGCCAGGGGCCGTAACTCGTCCCCTCACCGGTGAATCATCGGTGCAGTAACACTACAATAACCCCATCTCTATCACCTCCTCTCTTATTTACTCTGTCAATTTAAACAATTGTTTGAAAAATTACTACATAATAACATTAGAACATCGACTCGTGGGTATACCTTGTGCAGTTTCGTTTCACTCATGTAAGTCAATTTAGTTTTTACAGTTATTATATTAGTTTACTTCTGACATTATTTAAGTGATCATCAGTTGTTTACCATGAAACACTGTTTCGGGAATTTAACTATAAACTCACTCCAGGTCTTTACCTGATTGACATTATTCCACTGAAGATGGACCCATATTGGTCAGAAAGTACTTTATAAAAATTATATATATATATATATATATATATATATATATATATATATATATATATATATATATATATATGTAAGTATTTATAAATTATATATTCAAATTAACCGATATGAACATGTGTTTCATGCTAAACCTGCACCTATCCGTATGGAATGAAATAAGCCCTGCCGGTCACAAGGTTCGAATCTTAATATAAAAGTCATAATTTACTCAGTAGTCGGAGTGCGCATAGATTAGCCCACCACACATTGCCGTAGAAATGAGAGAGTGAATTACCGTCTAAATTGCAAATTCGCGGTTATATTAGCTAGTTGTCAATGGTACTCAATAGCCCGGGACTAGAGTATTGCATTAAGGTATTCATAATGGCTTGTTCTTAACTTACTTGCAATGATCACTCTAGCGAGAGCTTTGAATAATTATTTATAGATAGTATTCTCAAATTAACTCATATACCCATGTGTTTGAATATTAAACTTTCACTAGAGAGAGAGAGAGAGAGAGAGAGAGAGAGAGAGAGAGAGAGAGAGAGGGAGTTCTAGTTGTGTCTGCCTGTATGTTTTTTGTAAAATTCTTCCCAATTCTTTTGAAGATATACAACTATAAACATATGTTTGCTTAATTAAATAACTCAGTAGTCTTTGATGTGTTTCTTTTTTATTTTTATTAGATGTAGTACATAAAAAGTATTGATGAAAGAAAAATAAACAGAAAATAAAGCACGGCCCTATTATAATAGTTTAAAAATATAATACTACTCCACAAATGTTCGTGCTTCAAAATAGGGAAATTAATATGTGATCCACATTTGTTATTCAAATTGAAGTATTGATGGTTCAATTACTTTTTCGTTTCAGCGATCGTGCATTCATGAAATCTTCAACAAGCCAGGTATGCTGGTTGCTTCATCCAGCCTAACGCAAATTTGTAAAGCGACCGAGCGAACAATGGAGGACTTTATTTTTATATCATTATTAATAATATCATTATTTCCTGGAATTGTTCGTGATTCCTTCTTTCGATCGACTCATTAATACAAAAACAATGATTCGAGAAGAGAAAAAATAATTGGCGCCAAGCATTCTATTGATGAGTTTAATGTTTTAATTAATTATAAGTGACCAACAATGGGAAGGGAAGTTTTGGAGGAAAAAATTAAAAATAGGAGAAATTAAGTTTTAAACAGAAACAAAGCATGAATAGATTTAAAAAAAAAAATCGATTTCAGGGTAAAGAATGAAACCGAAGACGGATATATGATTTATAAATTTGAAAAGAAATAATTCCAATACTATAACCTATTTTTTAAAGTAAATAATGACTGCCACACAATAGTTATGTTTTTGTATATGAATTCCCGGAGAGATGATGCTATGTAGATATACTTGATGAGTGTACCTAATTACTCAATCATGAAGGTAAGGTAAGACACACGGTCGGTGTTTAATGTGGAGACAATTCATCTCCACGAAAGTAACACACTGTATTAAGACAAACATTTAAAATAATGCATAAAACTGCAAGTATTTATTATTCACTGTCATAGGAGAAAATAGAAATTCTCGAATCAGAATGGATGCTAAAAATGGGTAATGATTCATTAAAAAGTGTCGAGGCGCATTAAGTTCATCGGCATTGAGGTATCTATGCTATTTTCATAGACTCTAGAAATAAGATAAATTCAATAATAGCCTGCCATATTCAGTGCACTGTTACACTTAAAATGCGTCTACAAGCATTGCTAACTACATGAATGAAGACACGTCTGGCTAATCTGAATAGCCGTACGTGTCAGGTATCTGACCATAGCGTTCTTACATAACACCCTCAGTGCGACACGCTGTTTTAAGCCTGTCCTCTCCCATTATATTATATCTATTATAAGTCAGGTATTTCTTAAAAGTATATATAGAACCATTTATATTGTTTGTTCAATTGCTTGCAGTGGTTTTGAGGCATAGTAATATGTCAGCCGGCCTTGTTTCAAACGCCTGGAGATGTCGACGGAGCAAAATTTACATTCGGTAAGCAGAAAGTTTTAGTCAGCTTGCTACAGAAACACTGAATGGTTAAACGAAAGTCCAATTTGAGTAGCTTATTGGTGACAGGATAGAAAGGTTACGAGAAAATGTGGTGATTTCTTAGTGTAACTGATCATTCTTTGTTTAGAAATATCAGTCATGAGCAAGACAGCAGACCGAGCGGACGAGGACCTTCACAACTAAATATAATGTATGCACTGCGTTAGCTAATAATATAATGAGGTATATGTTTTTGAAGAATACTACACTTTCGTCATTTTAATATACAGTCAGTTTTTTGTTTTTTAACATAGTTCACCCCAAACAAGGCAGGTCGCAACTGTAGACGAAAGAGGCTACTGGGAAAAAGGATGAAAGTTTGGGGGGGATCAACCTAAATTGGGAGCTGCGCAGCGAGATGTCTGTTTAAATTAGTTTTAAATTCCTGCATGTCAGTACCGTCAGGAAAACAGGAAGGGAGTTCCAGAGTCCAGCAGCACTAGGAAAGAAGCTTTTAGAGTTGAAAGTTCTTCGGTATCTGGGGACCTCCACAGTGAATGGATAGGACTTGGCACATTGTCGGGTTTAGTCTTGTGAATTTACGTTGTAGGGGGCACAATAGCAGCAAGTTCATCAGAGCACAAACCATTGAAGTACTTGTAAAAAAGGCTCAATGAAGCAACATTGCGGCGATGAAACAGGGGCTTGAGCTTGGTAGATAGTGAGGGACCTATTAAGTTTGCGACTCTTTTTGGAACCTTGGCTTAAGAGGGGGGACTAGTGGATGATGCCCCAGCCAGATGGTAAATCAATAATCCATGCGTGGGCGAATAGTGGCTTTTTAGAGATGTAGGATAATGTCAGGAGTGAGAAGCATACTAGCACTGTCGAGGGAGTCCACCTTCTTTAAAGAAGCCCTGGCAATGTATTCAATGTATTTGTTCCAATTCATGTTATCTATGAAAGTTAGGCCGAGGAGTTTGAATGGTGAACTCTCAGGTAGGGTGTTATTTGCCATGAGAATCGGTGGTTGAAGAGGTGTCTTGTAGTTATTGAAGGAAAGTAGCTTTGTCTTTGTGGCATTAAAAGTTACCATCCGTTTAGAACCAAACCACTACTAACTGGAGATCATTTTCTAAAAATTCAGCCATTGCCTCAGATATGTTCGCGTCGCTTTTGCCCACATGACGAGAGTAGAGCGTAGGGTCGTCAGTAAATATTCCTATATCAGTCTCAATGACATATGAGATGTCATTTATGAAAATCAGGAACAGTAGAGGGCCAAGGATAAATCCCTGGGTTACACCTGCATTTATGTCATGTTGCTTAGATGAACGGTCATCGAGGACAACCTGGAACTTTCTTTTTGTTAGGAAGGATTTAATTATATTAAATATTTGTCCACGAGTGTAGGTGTAGGAGACACCCTGCATGTCATACCTTGTCAAAGGCCTTGGATATATCAAGCGCTACCGCCCGTGAGTCACCTGCATTGTCCAGTGTATTATATATGCGTTCAGAAATAACGGTTAGGATATCTGCGGTAGATCGTGCTTGTTTAAATCCGTATTGATGAGCAGAAACAAGGTTCGCATTAACTAGGTGTCGGACTATCGCTTGATTGATTAATGATTCAACATTTTTAGCAAAGATCGGGAGTAGACTGATTGGGCGGTAGTTTAGCGCATCAGTTCTATTTCCAGAATTCTTAAAGACTGGTACCACAGCGTAAATTTGACAACTATCAGAAATACAAGCTTTAGCAAGACATGGGTTGTATAGTTTGGAGAGGACAGGAACCAGCTCAGCAGAGCATTTCTTTATTACTATTACTGGTATAAGATCAGACTCACAAGCTTTGGAGGTGTCAAGGGTTTTTATTAGGTCTCTGACTTGAGATCGGGTGATAACCATGTTCTCAAGTGTTGCTTCAGTCCGCAATGGGAATTTAGAGAGGGGGTGGTCTGTTCAGTCTGAAGTAATGTTTAAACCGAAACTCTGTGCAAGGTGTTTAGCTGTATCAGTTGCCGTACAAACAGCATCGTTGTGATTTCATTGCGGGGTAATTGTCGATTGTCTATTTTTCATAACACTATTGTAGATTTTCCAGAAATCACGAGTTCCTCGTTTCTGTGACTGAATGCGTTCTTTGGTTATATATGTATACCTTCTCTTTGCTTCATCTATCACTACTTTGCAATAACCTTTCAGTTCCATGAATCAGAAGCAGGTCGGGCAGAGCAAATGAAAAGTACTAGTCTTTGTATTAAAAAAAAAACCTTCCTCAGAAAAAAATTATGAAGGATATTCTGACGAAATTTGAATTAGCAATCTTCTGCAGAAATTATATAAATTCGCAGTGTGATATAGCATAATGTTAAAATAAATATGGCATACATATTTATATAGTTGCAGATGTGATTTAATCATTTATATTTTGTCGGTGTCGCTGACCGGTGTCATACGGTCGTATCTTTTTTTCAAGAACCGAGACTATTTTGTGAGCTGTGGTAAAAGATTAGAAGAATGTGTTTACATTAATGATACTATTTCTTAATGAAATAAGTGATTCATTCGGCCATGATCGTCAGTTTTGTTTAAAGGTCAACAGCGGAATAGGCAGAAAATCGAATGTGTGTTTGACATATTGCTTTAGTATCATTGCTTTGCATCCTGAATATTTTACACGCGTTGTCTTATTAAAAGAAACACCAACATGACATGTTGCGCCTGGTACCATCATCTTACACCGTATTCGGATAAATATTATCGACTTCCTACCTGCCGATCTTATTTCATCAAAGAAAAACAAACCGTTGGCCCCTGTATTAAACCTCTCCTGTTTTTTCAACTTTTCGTTATATTTATCTATGCAAGTATATACTAGTAAACACTTATATTAATATACCGACTGATATTAAACAATATTGTGCTGCTTTGAGGTATGATCAGAACACTGGTATTTTAAGCTTACTCACTATTCTAAAGAACAGTTCTAGTCGAATATGACACCATTATAACATGATACCTTAGCATTCAATTATATGTGTTGTGTAATTTATATTCGTGTTGGACTATACGTTGTAGGGAGGATTTTACCAACTGTAACTGGTTAAGCGAAATTATAGCACTACTAATAGGGCTGTCACAATGGTAACTATTAAAATGTAACTCTCTATACTGGTATAGTAGCCTTTTGGCTAAGATCAAAGTGTAGTGTCTGTTCCGATGGATACTTCACGCCTGTCCTGTGCAGTTCTAGGAGGTCCACCCTCCCAGGCTTTGCCTCCCTTCTTTGGGGAGGAGTAAGTTTATTGCTTACTGTCTGAGGCGCCCCTACCGGGGAATGCCGACGGGGCTGCCCAGGCAATTTTTAAATGGCCAGAGTGCTCACCTCTCGAGCGCTGGCTTTTCAAACCCCACTTTCGCGACCCGATCTTGGGTCATATCTTACTTGTGGGAGTAAGATAAAACTGGCCTTGAGCCTAACTACTGGGGAGGAGTAAATAAAAGCCTTTTGGCTAAGATCAAAGTGTAGTATCTGTTCCGATGGATACTGCACCCAATACTGGTATTGTCGTGTCCTTCGTGGCTTGACTTACGCCGGTCAATTGGTCTGTCCTGAGCAGTTCTAGGAGGTCCACCATCTCAGGCTTTGCCTCCCTTCTTTGGAGAGGAGTAAGTTTATTGCTTACTGCCTGAGGCGCCCCTACCGGGGAATGCCGACGGGGCTGCCCAGGCAATTTTTAAACCCCACTTTCCCGACCTTGGGTCACATCTTTCTTGTGGGAGTAAGATAAAAACGGGGCTTGTGCCTAACTCCTGGAGAGGAGTAAATCAATACTGGTATAGTAGAATTCGTGTAACTTAACCGAAGTTACATAAACATTTTATTAACGATTTATTTTTTGGCTTTCCCTTTATAACATTATTATTATCAATATTATTTAAACAACACAGTTATTTATAAGACGTGACTAATCCAAAACATGTATTATTGCAAAGGCAAATGATAGGCATTTGCTGACATTCTAAATAGATTTGAAATTTAAAATTAATTTCAATCGTGTACGAAATTCACAATCTGTTTTGAAATATTGGCATATTTAACAAAAGTAAACTTTAAACTTGTCCACAAATTTTGGCTAAAGAGGTGTTTGGTCGCCATGTATTAAAATAGTTACTAATTAAGTTTAACATCACTGGGTTTTTACAGAATTAATGTAAATAGATTTTTATTATTTTTAGAGTACTTATTACTATAATAATTATATTTTAGTCTTGAAAAATAATTTTACGATAAATATTTGCCGTATATTAGTCTTAAAAGGTTAGAGAATCTACATATAAATGTTACAGAATTGCTTATTCGCAAGTCGGTTAATAAATAAATTATAATATATTACCCTTTATAAATGGCATAACTCTAGTTTCACACACTAAATTATTTGCATTCACAGAATAGGTTGATATAAATAGCATATCCTCATTGAACTTTAATAACATTGGCTAATTGGTGTCATCAAATAGCTACTCTTGCTTTAAACAAGTATGCTCTTGGGAAATTAAACGAGGTCGGTGGAATCGTTAGCCATAAATAGTGTCAACGTAATTTGAATAAACTACTAAGAAAAATAACTAATTAGCATTTATCCTGTTTTCTTATTTCCCTGAACATCAAAATACCCCTTGACATGTTCCTGGATAGGATAATATGCTGTGGCATCATGTCGCTAGGCAATCGCAACTCTATAGTCGTGTAACATAATAAGATCAAATGTATTTAGAATGAAGAATGTTTTAGATTGAAACACACATTATTTAGAGTCTATATAATTTATATTTAATTCATTTCTTGAATACCTATACTATACATATAGTATTGCGCCATTGTTATGACGATTGGTTAAGTACCGAGATAATCTTTGAGTATAGCTCGAATAGATTTAAAGAATTTAACAATGTAAAGAAATTTGATTTTTACTAAAATGATTCCAAGAAAATAATTTAAATTTCGTTGGCGTGCATTTATAAACTATAATAAACTAAATACTATCGGCACCTCATGGCAATTCTACGATGCTAGTTACGCCAATCTGTATAATTAACTGTCAATGATAATATTCACTTAACAATAGTTAATGTCTCCCAGGAGCAATACGATAAAGGAAAATAACAATTACTTATCAGTTAATGGACATTTTAAACGAAGTACTTATTGAAAAAATGAAAAATATTAATGGCCACTAAATTAATATGTCTCTTCTTTCTTTATTTGAACTTGTTACAATGTAATTCATTTTAAAACAATACATATTCTCTGTCTTATTACCGTAAAATAATTGTCAAATATATGAAACGAATGCCCCTTTTTTAAACATTACACTTTCTACTGTTTTAGCTAACGGAACAACATAATTCTACTTAAAAAATCATTTTAAAATAGATCGTGTTAGCATGGTTTACCGTAGCGATATCAGTTAATCATCAATCATTTTTATTATGACATGTTTAGCAGCAGCAGCAGCAGCAGCAGCAGCAGCAGCAGCAGCAGCAGCAGCAGCATCATCATCATCATCATCATCATCATCATCATCATCATCATCATCATCATCATCATCATCATCATCATCATCATCATCATCATCATCATCATCATCATCATCATCATCATCATCATCATTATTCATAGTAGTCTCAACTTTTGGATGTTTTTAGTTGGGTTTTTTTTTTTTTTTTTTTTTTGCTTTTTGAACATCAAGTCAATTCCCTTGACCTTAGATATTCAAGCTGTACCTTAACACTTTCGCCGTCCCTAATTGGCAAGCTTTTTGCAGAATTAGAAAAGAAATTGTCTCGTCAATTTGTTTAAGCCATTTATGGTGGTCTTTCGTGTTGGTTCCAAGCGCTCCAATTACAACGGGGATCACTTTTACTTCTTTAAAATTCCATAGTCTAATTTCCATTTTAGAGCTTGATATTTTTTCGTGTTCTTTCTCCTGCACTCAAGTATCGAAGGGGCAGGCTTTATAATGATTAAACAAGTTCTCTTGTTTTTGTTCAGAAAGACTAAGTACCGTTTAGAATGCTCAAGAATCTTGTCAGTTTGTATGTGCATGTCCAAAAGAAGTTTGACATTGTCATCCTCTTGTACCACTTCGGGTGTATGCTCATATCACTTTTGATGGTGGTCTAATTCGTATAGTTTGCATATATTCCAGTGTAGTACCTGAGCGACTCGTTCGTGTCTCAATTTTTTATACTGATGTTGTGCCAGCATTGGGCACTCAGCTACAATATGCGCCAAGGTGTCTTCCCTTTTATTACATAGTCGGCATAGCAATGATTCTGCAGTTTTGGCAATGTCATGTTTGATGGACCTACTGCGAGTGGCTTGTTCCTGGACTGCCATTAAGGTGCTCTCAGTAGATCTTTTGAGATCACCACTGACGAACTACGTCCAGCTTTCATCATCTCTAAATGCAGTATTCTTAAAGAATACAATGTGTGATTTATTTACAAACAATCTTAACCCTTTTTCTTGTAACCTTTGATTCTTTTTCACCCCAGTTCTTAAGATGTCTACTCTTTTCACTTCACGAAGAAGAATCTCATTACTTTCCGAAATACATTTATAGAGACAACCCTCTTCTATGTTCACAACATCTTCAAGACTAAGAAGGCCTCGACCACCCTTCTTTTCTAGGAAGATAAAATCGGTCTATATCCCCTTTCTTTGCAAACGTTCCATAAATTTTGAGCATTTTCCGTGTTTTGATATCCAAACACTTATTTCATCCACATTCCAGTCAAGTATACCGCCAGTATATCGAATGATAGTTAATGCTCTGACATTGATTGCATAGCGGGTATTTCGACTGTGGAGGTGTGACCTAAAGATAACCCTTACTCGTCTGTGGTACTCAGCTGTGACCTGGTTTTTCATTTTTTGTTTTTTATCTTATACGCCTCCAGTATTCCTAAGTATTTGTAGCCACTCTCACTGTTTACATTCTTTATTAGATATGGAGGTTGGAGTTCAAGGCCATCTGAGTGGACAAGTCTACCCTTTTTAATGACAATAATGTCACATTTAGTGATGCTAAATTCTATTCGTATGTCGTCACTAAATACTTTATTATTATTAGTATTATTATTATTATTATCATTATTATTATTATTATTATTATTATTATTATTATTATTATTATTATTATTATTATGTACTCTCAAGAAGTTCTCACGCATGCAGTAATCAGTTATTGCTCACTAATAATAAACAGTGATGTTCCCTGGTGACGGAGTGACAACGATTCTCCCTAGATTTCCAGTGCTCTCAACCTCTTTTGATAAATACTGCAAATGTATTTTCGTGATCACAACAGACGCTTACCATCAATTTCTCGTTGGTGACGACCAATGACTTTCTTCGGGATTCGGATAGCAATAAGCCTCCCCAATGTCCCAATGCTCTCTACACACTTCCAGCGAAAGTTTGGTTAGTTTTTTTTATAGCCGGCTTTCTCAACTGGGCAGACTTTAAATATTCTCACTGCCCCTTTTTTCCACTTTAAAACACTTTCCTTTGTCATCTCTGCCCGGGAAGTTTCTTTAATGGCGAATATTTTACATCTTAATCTCCTCTGACGCCTGCCTGCATCATCGAATGTACCTCTTATTGGACTTTTTACCCTTCCTGGATTTTCTATTTTCGCCGTACCTGAAGTTGTGGCTTCTTGGAATTTAACTTTGAAACTTCTCCTATTACTTCTCGTGCCTCTAACGACCTACCTATCTACATCGTATCCTCTCCGCTGGACTCTTCGACACCGGACTTTTTGGCAATCGGACATTTGCTTGCACCCTGGCACAGTTTTGCCCTACGTTTCTTTCCCTACAACTTTTATTTTATTTCATTTTTTCAAATTTTAAATCTTGGCCATTGCCAACTTATCTATCCCAGCGACTTCCTCTGATGATAAGATTTTGATCTTTGAAAAGCCTGGCTTAAGGAAAATTTAACTTGAATAAATTGCCTTTTTGCGGTATATACCTTGCTTTGAACTTTTGAATTGTATTTTGATTTGGCTTTTGCTTTCTCTTATTCCTTTCCACTCTCCTTCATTTATATATATATATATATATATATATATATATATATATATATATATATATATATATATATGTATATATATGCGAATATGTATATAAGTATATATAACTATATATATGTATATATGTATATATGTATATATATATATGTATATATATATATAAACATGTATATATATATGTATATATATATATATGTATATGTATATATATATATATATATATATATATATATAATTTATTTAGTTACTGAATATTACATAATTCAGCAATGTACCGCAGTTTCATCCATAAGGGCAGAGTTAGACATCTGCCCTTTTGGATGAAACCGCGGTACATTGCTGAATTATGTAATATAACGTATCTAAATAAATGATATTAGCTCTCTTATATGATCGAGCACTTTATTTGATTTCTTTTCATATACAACCTGACACACACACTATCTCTCTCTCTCTCTCTCTTTATATATATATATATATATATATATATATATATATATATATATATATATATATATATATATATATACGTATAGTTTGGCAGCAAATTGTTATTAAGACAGGCTTCATTAAAATGCACGGAGTTATGCTTTTTGAGATTTTCTAGGTTATATATATATATATATATATATATATATATATATATATATATATATATATATATATATATATAACATTTTTCTCGCGGCCTTTTCCACTATTCGTCTGGCATCCAGGTCTTAGAGACTTTCAGCGCAGATAACTTCGTCGTGTGATTCTAAGATTAACGCGTTCATATTAGAGTAAGGAAATGTTGTTACCACTGAATTAACTTGTCTAGAGACAAAACTGATTTGGTCGTTTAGAAATAAGTTTATTTCGAAAATCTCTTGTTAAATTAATTGTCTTAATGAAGCATGATTAAAATATTAAACACCGGAAATTACCAGACAATTAGTGTTGATAAAAACATTTTTAAAAAAAGACATTACGATATCGATTTTTCTTTTCAAGTGGTATTCAATATTTTTCTATTTCGGTATCTTTGATGCAATATTAAACTGAATTATTTTTTTTACCGTTTTATTTTTTTATTATTATTCTGAGTGGTCGAAGCAATTAAGTAAAACAATGGAACTCGCCGTCGATATTTCCGTGTTTTCCGATAAATAACTGTTTTATGTTAATCTAATTTTATTTTATATAGTTTGCCGATCGACGTGAAACTTTGTTGTTCTTTATAAAATTATATTTTACTCGTGTAATACCCGCCCCATCATGGGTTAATAATACTGGGAGACACTTCGAACTTTGAATCCCTGCAAGATACTTGACCGAGAAATACACCCATTCTATTATAAACTTCGTACTTATCTGTCGTAGCCTGCTGTATATGTTTTATGACTTCTGACAGTTTACTTCATTATTATAGATTAGAGGAGTTCTTTCTGAATGCATTCTAGGCAACGAGGAAAGTCTGAGGTTGTTGTTTGACATATTATTTGTTGTTCTCCCTTCCCCTCACCACGTGACGGTTGTTAAAAATGGGCACGTAACTTACTTTCTAACATTTGTATGGCGGGATAGGAGTACATATATATTTGCATATGAATATAAAAGGTAAAGTTAAAGGTCGCATAGCCTGACGCGCACGAGTTTCGTTGCCGGCATCGCACACTGCCCATAGCCGTAGCGGCGGTGATTTGTTAAGAATCACCGTCTCTCCTTCCGCTGCCTTTATAAATATACCGAGAACTAAATCCATAATTGGATTAGATTAGAATCATCATAATCATCATCATCAGCAGCAGCAGCATCATGATCATCATCATCATTACTACTAATACTACTACTACTACAATTACTATTATTATTATTCTTCTTCTTCTTATTATTATTATTATTATTATTATTATTATTATTATTATTATTACTTCCTAGTAATCTTCAGTTTAGGATGTGTTTAGTTGAAGTGTTCTTTTTTAAACATCAAGTCATTCCTTTAACTTTAGACATTAAAGCCATTTTATTTATCTTCCTTCCACAAGGTAAGCTGTGGCATAAGGTCGGGAAAATGGGATTTCAAAAGCCAGCGCCCGAGAAGATGAGCACTCTGGCCTCCAAAAAATGCCCGGGCAGCCCCGTCGGTATTCCCCGGTAGGGGCGCCTCAGGCAGTAAGCGATAAACTTACTCCACCCCAAAGAGGGGAGGCAAAGCCTGGGAGGGTGGAGCTCCTAGAACTGCACAGGACAAATCCACAGACCGGCGGAATCAAGCTCCGAAGACCAAGACGATACCGGTCTATAGGGTATAGAACAGATACTACACTTTGATCTTGGCCAAAAGGACAAACACTTTCGCTGTTCCTAACAGGAAAGCCCTTTGCAGAATTGGAAAATAAATTGTCTCGTACATCTGTTTAAGCAATATATGGTGGCTTTTCGTTAAGGTTCAAAGCGTTTCAATTATTATTATTATTATTATTATTATTATTATTATTATTATTATTATTATTATTATTATTATTATTTAAACATTTAAGCTGTACCTTAACACTTTCGCTTTTCCAAACAGGAGAGCCTTTTGCAGAATTGAAAAAAAAGTATTACTATTATTAGTAGTAGTATTGTTATTATGATTATTGCTATTGTTATTATTATTATTATTAGTAGTAGTAGTAGTATTAATATTATTATTATTAGTAGTAGTAGTAGTAGTAGTAGTAGTAGTAGTAGTAGTAGTGGTAGATGTGATAGTAGGACGAGTATTGATTCACTCCTCTCCAGGAGTTAGGCACAAGGCCAGTTTTGATCTTACTCCCACAAGTAAGATGTGACGCAAGGTCGGGTCGGAAAAGTGGGGTTTAAAAATAGCCTGGGCAGTCCAGTCGGAATTCCCCGGTAGGGGTGCCTCAGGCAGTAAGCAATAAACTTACTCCTCCCCAAAAAGGGGAGGCGAAGCGTGGGAGGGTTGACCTCCTAGAACTGCACAGGACAAACACATAGACCGGTGTACATCAAGCCCCGAAGGCCAAGACAATACCAGTCTATTGGGTGCAGTATCCATCGGAACAGATACTACACTTTGATATTAGGCAAAAGGCCGACGAGTAGCAAGAGTGTGTGATAATATTTTCCTATAAAACCTTGTTTTGTTCTCGATATTTGTTTATATTCAACTATTTGAGACTTACATTTACAATTTGAAATGTTCATGTTTATCCGCGTCGAAAGTATATTTAACATTCTCTATGGCGCTTCTAATTTATATTTTTCTGAAATTCCATAATACGCCGTTCGTTCTCTTTGTTTTCTTTCGTTTTCTTTCTATCTCTTTCATATTAATGTGTGATGCTTTCGTCTACAATAATCGGCCATTCATCGCTTGTCTCAACCGGATATTGCATACCATCCTTCTGTCTCAATGATCAAACTGTGAAACGCACACAAAAATACACAATCATAACTTTTTTTTCAAAGTTATTTAGCAAGTGAATATTTGAACATCTTTCATATTTTCTATTGTTAATTTTTACTTCGTGACATCATAGGCTACGTTGGTAATCGAGTAAATCTCAATGGAAGAACATAACATTTTTATTAACGAGTACATAGACAGCATCATGTTAGTACATGATGCTAATGGGTGATCACATTTAATTACTATCTTGTGAGGTGGCATTAGGTAATGATTGGGAGGTGACGGTGGTTAAGTGGATATCGACACGGACTGAAGACCTGGATGTTCGACGTTCGAATCCAGTCGGTTCCACAGTACCAGAGTCGTGGCCCTTTCCAGAAAGATTTCTAACTAGAAAACACCGGGGAAACTAATGCCACCACTATAATCATCTGATTCACACGAAAGAAGAAAATAACGATTACAGACGAGACCAGAGGGTGGTTTAAATACGGTAGGTTAGACGATGAGACCTTGGTTCAACAATTCGTCTGTAAGTTAAAAGACGCTGAAATAACACCATCCCAACGTTTTTCAGTCTTGCAGACATTTTTTTTTGCTCCAGCGATGCAGTTTCAAGAGATGCACGTTTGGAGAGTACTTACACTTGTCTCACTATATAATTTAGCATAGTAACCTGTGTAGTTAATCTGCATTGTCTATCACAAATCGACCTAGGACATTTTATCATGTGATGTTATAGAGGACGCCAATCATCAGCATGGCAGACCTACTTTATTCTTCTTTTATGGTATTTTTAGATCTTCTAATATCAGTTTTATTCGGGTTTTCCAATTTCTTTCTTGATATTTTCTGCCTTTACTTCGCTTTTCAACTTTCTTTATATTATTGTTTTAGTTTTACTTTTCCTAATCGTTCTTTAATGTTATTTATTTTTTTAATTTTATAATTTTTAAAATCAAAGTTATTGTTTCTCATTTTTTCTGTTACTTTTGCTATCATTTCATTTTTAATATCGTTTTCTGTAAATATACTTATATTTCTTCATTCCAGTTTTTCAATTGCATTTATTTCTTGTCGTTTCTCTTGTAATACAACACTTTCTCCGTGATAATGTTTCCTTTATTTCAATTGGAGTTTATTCGTGTATTACGTTCGCCTTTTCCCTTCTTGTTGCTTATTATTCTCTCTCTTTCTTTATCTATTTCTCTCTCTCTCTCGCTCTCTCTCTCTATCTCTATCTCTATCTTTCGTATTTTCCATAGTGTTTCTTTGATTTTACTCCTCCATAAAATCTATCTATGTTCTTTGTTTAGTCGTATTTTATATCTAAAATGTGTGCTCCCCATCACAAATTCTTTCCTTCCGGAACGTAAATACTTACCAATCCATCATTTTATTTTCATTTCTTTTTTCCAGGGTTTTTTCTTTCTACTTTGTATTTCTCTCTATGTCTTTTCTTCTCTTGACGTATTTAGTCTAATCCGTTCTCACTTTGTTTACTAATCTTTGCCGAGTCCAGCGCAAATCGCAAAGCTGCTTTCCACCATCCGGCCAATCCTCATCGGTCATTCCCCCTTCCGACTGACCGGATTTGACGCTCATTCGCCTCGCTGGTCAACGTGACTTGACCATAAAACACTACAGATTTCTTTCTTTCACACTAACTATTTTTACTCTCTATCCCTTTCTCTCTCTCTCTCTCTCTCTCTCTCTTTCTCTCTCTCTCTCTCTTTCTCTCTCAATCTCTCTATTTCTCCCTAAATCTCTTCTATTAAACCTCTTATTTTTGTCTCATCGTAGACCTCTTGTTTTATATGTATTACTCTATTGCGTACTTATTCTATTCATATCGTGTTTTATTTCATGATGTTTTAATATGGTATACGTGTTTTCCTTAGAAATGATTGATGTCACAAGTAGAGCAGAACGATTAGTTTTCTTAATAAAACATAGCTCAAAGTAGTGTTTCACGTAATGTATTAAAACAAAACATAGATACAAACACTTTTACTTCAGACGTCAATACAAAGATTGTTATTATATTGTTTATTGAAAATGAAGTTTTTGTGATGTAAGCTTTTCTTAAAATCGTTTCATTTTTCATATCTGTTTAACGTAGAAAAGGACGATTCAGACACGTGGCAGAACAGATAAAGTTGCTAAGTATGCAGTACTAAGTGTTTATCTCCTAGGGAGTGAATGACCAATCCCCAGGCCGAATAACGCATATACTTTTGCTGCGTCTATTTAATATGCATATAAAGAATGCGAAAACATATACCGACAAACGACAGACGGACAAAGCTACTCAAAGTTATTCCTGAACACATTTAATAACATTAATTCGAAAATTAAATTATAAGACGATATCTCCAGCGTCATTTGGAAAAAAATAAAAAAATAACTATACGTCAGTTTCAAAATGTTGTCTATTATAACTTTGTGCCATATTCGTGAACTATCGACAAACATAACTTTATTAGGATTAACACGAACTATTTCTTTAAATTATATTGAGTTAATATAAGTGTGTTATTTTAAGACACTGCATAGAAACTACTTGATCAGGCAATAACACTTCATATAATATGACGCTCTTTATTGATTCAGGGGTTTACTTTCTTGACTATAACATTCATTGCGATAAGTGCAGTGCTTAATGAAGATATCAACGTCATAACTGTATGATACACTAAGGTGATTTAATGTTTGCACGTACGCAAATACTCTCCACCTCCTTTTTAAAAGGTTGAATTGCCCGATCGTCGAAGATTCAATGCAATTTTTTTTTCATTTCGTTTGATATCGCTGGTGGGTTGAAATTTAACTTTAAATAAAGTGTACTGTCTTCGGTGTAATATCTGTTATGTCCACTATATGTTGATTAAATTAAATTATTTCACAAACTCCTACAAGGGTTTTCTATAATACTCTCATAACCAGATATATTCAATAGCTACATTTAATACAGTAGGAAGAAAATCAAATGTCAGTTTTTAACGGAGGTGATACAATAATAGTGTAGGATTTACGTTCATCTAGACATCCATATTATGAAAATATGTCATAGACTTCTTTTAAGCACAGTAGAACTATCTAAACAAGATCAAAGATACGATTGCGACATTTCTACAGGTCATGAGGGCTAAACTATATAGGCGTAGTATTATTACCTAATACCGCTCACCTTCGTTGCCTTCGATGAATATACTTTTCCTTATTAAAATATATACAAATATTTTTTTCGTTTTTGTATGATCCAATTGTGGAGAATTTCGATCATCTAAACGTGATAATCTTACTGGATGATATGTGAAAATAAGTAATTCAAGTATTAATTATGGACGAAGGCTACGAAACAATTAAGAAGTGAAAAATGTCGGGTTGTTATCGAAAATCATTTGTTTGGAGATTTCTGATACGTAGTTAAGTGTTCGGACGCTGGTTTTGAATTCGATCGCAAAAAAATAGAAAGCAATTTTTAGATTTACGTGAAAACATGTGTTTTTTTATCGAGTAAGTCAGATAGTTTATTTGTAATTTTCGAGAAATTTATGATTCAATAGGTATTCGCAAAAATATCTGAATGACAGTTAATGCACATGCTATGTATTGCGTAAAGTATGATTCGAACGATATTTTTCAGTAGAGTGAAATATAGAGAACACAGGGGAAAAATGGGCCATAATTTGAAGCGGAGCGAAATGATCCATACACCGCAAAGACGAATAACATATAATCAAGATAAACGCAAGCAGACACGAACGTGCAATTGCATGGATGTTGTAGGCTCACTCTTGACTGAAGAGACAAGTGCATGCACGCCTACTGACATATCGAAACCCTGTTTTCTGGATGAAACGTCAACTATTTATTAATATTCATCAAACTTCACAAATAATCTGCTATTCTGCTTATGTATAGTTGCTGCTCATTATTTATTCCAAAGTCTACTGACTGCGTTTTACATGATCGGCTATAACTGAAGTGAGCACATTTTAAAGCCGACGGCATTTTAGTCTTTTATGAAGAATTCTGCCTGGACTGAGCTGGTTGCTTAACATGACAATGGGAAAGTTCTTTGCTTATGGCGTAAAATCACCGCGGCCGTGGGCGCATAAAGTGGCCATACATAGCGAACCAGCAGCAGACAATGGTCGATACCGTGCAAATGTGTGGAGGTTGCTTTCACGCTAACTATAAATATCTCCAGGACAAGGACAGAATCTGTACGGTTTCTGCATAAGAAAACCAATTTATATTTATAAATTGATAGATTTGTTTACAAGGTCAAGTAAACAATTTTACATTTACGAGCTTGTCGTACACACATTTCTAGTGGAGACCAGGCAAAGTATATGTGGTCTTTATATAATAACCATTTCTTGAATTAAAAATTAATGAATAAAAATGTTTTTTTTAAATAAATTCGGTACGAAATATAGTATTTTTCTCTGTATGGAGGATAATCCTATTTTAAACAAACACTAATGATAACGTCTTCAAGAAAAATAAATATATTATACATCTCTAACTTTATATGTATATATTTTGGTAGAAGGCCATAACAATTGTATGTGGATGAAAATGATTTTTTGTGAATTTTTGAGGATTAGTTCCCTACATTTGATCTGTTTCTATAATATTAATATATATATATATATATATAGAGAGAGAGAGAGGCATATACATATATACATATATATATATATATATATATATATATATATATATATATATACATATGTATACATATGTATACATATATATATATATACACATATATATATAGATATATATACACATATATATATATATATATATATAGGATAAAGATAAACCAAAGTGAAAATTTTTAGTAGATGAAACCTATTGTGAAAAGGATTAGCTCAATATACGAGATGAAAATAATCCCCCTCTCCAGGGGAATAAACCTTTAAATGTTATTACCTACAAAATGGCTACACAAGATAGACAAAGAACTAGCACCACGATACCCAAGAAACCTAAGAAATATGCAAATGGACATACTAAAACTATTAATATAGTTAAAACAGCTAACCCCCAAGAACACAGTGAAAATAAAAATAAAAAAACTAGAAGAAAGGATAATATTTGGTTTAATCCACCCTATAATTGCAATGTAAAAACTAACATAGCTAGGGAAATTTTCAAAGTTTTAGATAACTCGTTCAAGCACCCACATAAATACAGCACTATTTTAAACAAGAACTCTATTAAAATTTCTTACTCCACAATGCCCAATATAGCACAAACCATCATCACATCTAACAACAAAAAAATTAAATCTGCCCAACAAACAGCACCTACCATACACCCCACTAATAACTGCAACTGCCAAAAATCTAGAGAATGCCCATTAAACGGTGATTGCATACAAAGTAACGTCATATATTCCTGTACTGTTAAACAATACACCACTACACAGATTAATACCAATATGCAAAATAATGCCAACATACAATCTCCCCTTTTTCCCCTCAACCATCCCCATCAACAACCCCCTCCACTAAATAACACTCTCCACACTGACCAACAACTACCACCAACTAATAATGGATCCGATCTCATCCCCCAAGACACCCCACCTTCTCCAACTAATAACCCTAACTTAAACTTTGACTTGAATCGGAGCATACAAACCGTAAGCACCCCCAATAATATAAACAACTCAAATAATACAACAATAACCCCCCACAAAATTTATACCTATATTGGTGCTAGTGCTTTCCCCATAAAGACTCGAATCTCTAACCATATCTACTCTTTTAAACACAATAGTAATGGTACCACTAGCACCTCTCTTTCCAACCTAATAAAAAGCTTTCACATCAAAAATACCCCCTACTCCCTAAGTTAGTCTATATTAAAAAAGTCAAACTCGTATACTCCTGGTTCTGCATTCTGCCAACTATGTACCTTGGAAACTTATATGATAGCTACAGCACACAAGAACTTAAATGTCATTAACTCCAAAAATGAACTTATTTCAAATTGCAGACACAAACGAAAATTTAAATACATTAATTTCATCACTCCCTCTGACACTCCTCCTCCCAACCAATAACTCCCCCCATTCTTTAACATCTAACAAATCTCTAAACTATATCCCAGGGAAACCTTGTAACTTCTATTCTTAACGCCCCTAATCTCACTAATTAACCCTCCCAATAAATTTTTCATCCCCATTACACCTAACAACTACATCTACTCCTCCAACTTTCCACCGATCATTAACATACCTAATATCTAGACTTATATACCTCTCCTGCAATATAGCTCCTTTTATCCTTTTGCTTCAGCTCCACTCCTAACCCCTTATATTTATCCAATTGTTTCTCCTGTCCGTAATCCCACCTACAAACTCCTTCTTGGCCTCTCTTCCCCCCCCCTTATTATCCCCTACATTTCCACTATATCGTCCTTATATTTGGACTCTTCCTATTTGCAACATATTTCCCCTGTAACTTCCTTTTGTTATCATTTTAACTACGACTGTTGAATTCCCCTCCAATTGGGTCCATTATTACCCCCCCTGTAATTCTTATCAGCTCTCTAACACACTAGCTTCAAAACGCAAGTCTGCTTAATTTTCCAATCTAACCCTGGCACATAACAATCATATTATATAAACTGTTACTATCATTTCTGTCCTATCTCCTTAATAGCCTCCATAACCCCCTTTGTGTAATCTTTTTAACTATTTGATTGATTCGATCTAGTTACATAACTACTTATTTTGGCCTATTTTTGAATAATCCTAATCTCTCTAAATACTCGCGAACCATTTTCTATCGGCCTATTCTCTCTTTGTTCAACTTATCTTATCTTTGACCAATTTCACCCCCCCTCCCAAATCATATGTTCATACTACTTGGAAACCCCTTGCAAGTTTCCCTTATATATCTAATTAAATTTAAACTGTAACTGTTAATTGTTACCCTGTTACGACTCACTCACCATTTAAACCATAGATTATAAAATTGACACTGCACTCAAATTTTGATTGAACCAACCCAACTCCACCCCTATTACTAGTAATCGAAACAAATTGTTTCTAACAATCTATCCTTATCCCTTACATTGTTCCCCTCTCCTAAATTTCAATATACCTGAGTAGAACAGACTTGACCTTTAATTTCACCAACCCTTTTCCCATTAATTTATTCCCCCCCCCTTATCTCCTTGGTCATTTAATGTCCCTCCAAATTATTCATCTAACCCTTAATTTGGTTTTAAATTAAAAATAAATAAATAATTTTTTTTAATTAACTATTCCCTAGCTTTTTAAATTTTAATTTTAATTTTTAATTTTTTAATTTTAATCATCCACTCTCTCACATTCCTCTATTTATTATACCATGCTTTCACTAATTCTACTTTATTCTTTATTCTTTAAACACCTTGAAACCATATCTGATAACTACAATTTAATCTGCCTTTAGCCGCCTGAAATGTTAGAAGCTCACATTTTTTTATTTCTATTTTTAGAATCAACTATTTCCATACCCACTAACCACTTAAGATTAACCCCACCCCCAAAACCTACATCCTACCGCTCGCCCGCACCCTTAACCCACCTGTCACTTTAACTACATCCCCATACCAACCCGTCCTCCTTTTCTTTTTCCCCCAAATTCACAAAGCGACTTTTTAAACTACCCCGTACCTCCTAACCCCCCCATCCTGACCCCAAATCTGAAACTTTTATCAACTTTGCCTTTTTTTGTCTCATTCTGAGTTAATCCTTGTATGAGATCCTACTGTTTTACTAGGCCCGGAAGTAAATAAAAAAAATGGCCTGTTTTCCTTTTCTCAGCCTCTTTTAAGTGCATCTGGACTTATCTACTTTTGAGCACCTACTCCAATCTGCTCCCATACAAAGAGTTTTTCTTCACTTTCTACAATTTCACCGAACTTTTTCAACGGAAACTTACCACCCGGACATTTTGCATATCTTTTTCACGGAATTTTTCTTTTCTATTCAATACGTTTTTTGACAAAAATTATTTTAATAACTTTTAATAATAATTCTCATATTATTCAAATATTTGAACTTTGGTTTTTTCGAAAGCCAACTTATCCATCTGTATTTCTCCTCTGATGATACGATTTTGATCTTTGAAAAGCCTTGGCTTAAGGAAAGAAAAATAAACACTAGTTTATTACTGACAACCTTGCATTGAACAATTGAAATTTGAAATAAATTTGGACAATCGTCGCATATTTATCACTCCTTTTTCTTCTATCTCTACATATATATATATAGATATATATATACATATATCTACCTATATATACACATATATATATATATACTTATATATACATATATATATATATATATTAATATATATATACATGCGTGTGTGTGTTTGTTTGTTTGTGTGCATGTGCATGAGTATATATATATATATATATATATATATATATATATATATATATTAAAGCTCTCGGCAATTGACTATGTTTAAATTGAGATATTACTCAAATTCAGTCCGTGCTGTATGATGGCACAGGGGTAGAGGCGGCAACTGTCAGTTCGACGGTTGAGTTCCAATCCCGGCTTAAGGCACTAGCTGTTCTAGCACCACAAAAGAGGTGTGACACATCGAAACACATGCATGTGGATGACTGTATATATATATATATATATATATATATATATATATATATATATATATAAATCACTGTTTATAAGTGTGTGTATACATATATCTGCATGTATATTCATACATATGTATGTCGATGGTTACTGACCTAAATTCTGCGTACATAGATGTATTGGCGTATGCATATATAATTAACCTTCAGCACCTGTGTTAAATAGCAAATACGTATGCACTATACCATTGGGAGAGATTGACTTTAAACGAGGTTTTAATATATATTAATAATGGATATTATATATCTGTCTTAAACTGAAACTATACTATGGTAGACAATTTTACTTATTATGAAATAATATAGTATATACTATTTCATAATAGTGCTTAATTCAGGGGGCATAGTGTAGTATATGTTCTGTTCCTTTTGAGAGGTGTGGAGGTCGTGTAGTATCTGTTCTTTTGTCATGATTCAATCCTCCCATGCATAACCTCCTCCGTTTTTAGATGTATGGAGGTTGTGTAGTATCTGCTCTGTTGTCATGATACAATCTTCCAAGGCATTACCTCCTCCTTTTTAAGATTGTTGAGGTAGGGTTGTATATGTTCTGTTGTCATGATAACATGCTCTCAGGCATTACCTATATTTTGGGGGGGGGGGCAAGGGATATTGTTCCCTTCTGTTATCATGATACTACCTTCTCAGGGATTACGTTCTCTTTACCATTGGGGGGGGGGGCGGAAGGTAGTATAGTACATGTTCTGTTGTCATGGCAGTATCCTCCCAGGAATTACCTCCTCTTTTTTTAGAGGTCCGGAGGTAATGTAGTTTATGTTCTGTTGCAACGATGCCATCCTCCCAGGCATTACCTTATTCTTTTTTAGGGAGGAGATATTTTACTTCACGATACTACCCTCCCAGGGATTACATTCTCTTTTACTTTTTTGAGCCGAAAGGTAGTATAGTATATTTTCTGTAGTAATTATACCATCCTCCCAGGCCACACTTCCTCCTTTATTCGGGGGGGGGGTAATGTAGTATATGTTCTACCTGCCCTCTGATTATTAAGTATAATTTTGTATTTCGAACGCACATAAAGTTATATTTCAAGAAAGAGCTAGATAGAGAGGGACACAAGACAGGGGCGCGTTATTTGATTAATCACATGTAAACAACGGATTCTCTGAAATGTATCGTACGAGTCGCTCAACATTGATATATTTACTTTAATTTTTTTATTAAAACGTTTTGTATTTTTTTGTTTTTTAATATTATTAAAAATTATGTTATAAAGAATAAATTTATTGAATCAAATTATTCAATTTAAAAAAAATGGATTCAGAAATTACTATTCTTTGTAAGAAAAACCAAACACATTTGACTGAGAAATTAAATAAGTGTATTTATTTTAATTGGTGATTTTATTTTAGGTACGCCTTTTTTCGATTTGAAAAACTTCAAATATATTATCTTTTTATTACTTAAAGTGAGTTTTAGATTTTTTGTTTTACATTTTACACCGTAAAGGGTACATTTTGTTTAAAAACTATGTTTTTATTATTCCGTGTTTGATTTATTAAAAAGAAGAATGGGGTGATTCTCTTGCTTTCTTTTGTAAAAAAAAACAAACACATTTTTTCTGAGTAGATAAATAGAACAACCAGCAATAATATGTGAACGGAGGAGGCATCTATTTGGTATCATTAATAATGGTTTATGTGCAAACTGATGTGTTTAAAGTTAATTTAATTACGTAAGATTTATTCGTACTTTTATTATTAACATCATATATTGTCGAAACGACTTACATTTCATGATAATTAGACATTTCGCAATAGTTAAGGAAATTAAAGCGACGTGCACTCCACATAAAGTTTACTATAAACACATATGCGTGTGTGTCTGCGTATTTTATTTATACGAAACCGCATTATTTTAAAAACATTATTACTATTCATCTTCGGAGTATACTCAAAATTACGAACATTAGTACATTGTGGAAAGTATTATTCATGGATTTATTTGAATAAGTGTAAAAACAAATATACACAAACAGGAAATTATACATTGAAATTATTGGTTTTTGATCAACCTTTCGACGCAATCGATCGCATTTCACCTAGAATGATTTCTTCTCCCGAATAGATTGATATACAGTATGGATGACAAGTGTATATATTTCCCAAAGGAACCGATAAGGTGTCCATGTAATTTAATATAACTCATCCATGTAAACAATAGCAACAAATCCAAAAATAATACGTCATGATCGCAGATGTAAATTTTAAACAAAATTGTTTTTTTTTTACGCAAGGAAGCAGATGGCTGTTCAATTGCTTGAATGCAATTAAGCGAATCCAAATTAGTTAGGCCTGGGTATAGGGCTGATATTTTTTACCACTTGATCTCTTTAATAAGTTGATCCCAAATTGAGCAGAGTAAGCATTTTCATCGTTATTGATATTGTTGAGGTTTTTCTTTTGATTTTTTCTGTATCCATGTTAAACCTCATTACTTTTTTAAAGAATGAATACAATCAATGTTTGGTGATGAGATGATTAAAATGTGTTAAATAAACATACTGGCTTAATTTTCTTTTAGATTAATTTTAAATCAATATATAAATCATTATATTGAATTTGGAATATTCAGACTACTGTTCTCATCATAGGTGTTTTTACGACAAAGTTTAGGCCGATGTAAACTCCGACCTTCTTCAGGTGTACTTTGTCGAATTTGGGAATCTTTCTGTCGATATAGGGACTCTGGACGAATATATAAATATATATATATAATGTAATAATCCAGGTAAAAATATCCACAGGGTGGTAATCCAGAGAATTTTAACCGGGTTTATAAAAAGTGCTCAATATCAAAATAGAGCTTTATATATGATAAATTAATTTACACAGACATGTACAAAATCTGCGACACATGTCCGTGTTATCGATCAAAAGTTACTATAAACTGAGATCTCATCAGGCAGAGTTAGAATCCGATCTTAACACATATCATATTTGGTTCTCTCCAAATATGATCTGAGGTTAAGATCGGATGCTAACTCTTCCTGATGAGATCTCAGTTTATAGTAACTGTTGATCGATAACATTGACATGCCAGTGTCGCAGATTTTGTACATTTCTGTGTAAATAAAATTATCATATATATAATATATATATATATATATATATATATATATATATATATATATATATATATATATATATATATATATATAAAGTATAACGGTATACTCAAAAAAGAATAAAAGGGAAATACCAGAAGAGTGCTCAATTAAATTAAATTAAGAGCGTAATATTTTTATTTTTAAATACAGATTTTAATCAGACATGGACCAGTGGTTTCTGACAAGAAACGGGTTTAAATTCCTGATTCCGTCTTCTTCAGCATAGTCTGAAATAGTAAATGATGGAATTTCTTCAAAAAACACTTATAACCGTTATGAAACGCTATGTACACATACTTTTGAAATGGAGGGCTGACGGGACGCTTAGATCAGAAATAGCCGTTAAGTAAGAGATTCTATATTTAGAAGTGAAGAACGAGAAGGAAGGAAGAAAGACAGAAAGAAAAGAGAGAAAGAAAGAAAGGAGTATTATTGTTTATTCAATATCACATGATATTATCATAATTCTTTGTGTTCAATTTTTACTAATCAGATAATTTTATTATTGAAATCATGATAATAAATGTTTACCCGATTTCTCTCTAACCTAATTCTTCGTTTCAATCGATAACGTCTTTAAACATCAGTTCACTATTTTTGTTTCAGTTCATTAATTCTAAAAAAAAAATTGTGTCTAAATGTTATGATTAAAAGCTCAATTAAACATTTCAATTTTCATCATCACTATTGAATTTTAAACAGTTATCTGTATTTATCTGTGTAATCTTGCCTTCCAACGTCACACCAGTTCTAAGAACATACGGGACTTCACCTCAACGTAGTATATTAGAAAAGCCGCTACGTTATATCTTAGGCCAGGCACGCACACACTCTTAGATATGTTCAGTATGTTACAGTAAGAATTAGTTGTCGTGAACCGTAAGATATCTCCGATTGTTATATGTACGTTTCCTCGCCTCTAACTCTCATTTCAAACCGTATCAGATTGTCCTTTCAAAATCACTTATTCCTAGAAGCATGAGTTTTGAATTTCTACTGTGTTGAAATTAAAACCTAATAGTTTCACCAAAAACGCTTCCATAAACTCTCTCATTCGTTTCTTCAATTTTACCTTTCATATGTTCTTTATAGTGTGTTTATATGTTTTTCCAATTCAGTGCTTTAGACTTCGGTGTTTAAACACTTAAAGTAATTATTTGACGCATTGCTTATCCTTTATTAATTAAGATTACAGTCGGATGAACCCGTTGAATCGCGGACATTTTTTGGTCAACCTCGGTCAGATAATAAGCCATGATGTATCATGTTATTTTAATATTTCCCTTTCTTTTAGAGTAAATCCGTCATTTGAATGATCTTTAGTAGAAAGGGGCTCCCAAAATCTATACCGCCAAACAGCCAAAATTCAGGTTTTAGAGCAAACGAAGAATTCCTACATTTTATTGAATATTTGCATAAGAAAAATTGATTTCGTTATATTCGGACTTCCTCTAAAATCACACAGATATATATTATTCCGTATATCGGTCACCAGTGGTGTGGTTCTGTATTTTGTACAGCCTAACTCTAAACAAACTCTAATATTTTTCTTACGGTGTGCTCTACGTATACTGTCACACATTTGCATATGCGATCACTGTGTATGTTTAGTTATTTTTATGAACAAACTAATATTTACGTTAGTGGCGAGGCTAATCTATAAAATACGCAATTATTTTCGTATTTTCTATATACCACTAAAAATACAATTGTGATCCAGGATGAATAAATGGATACAATCTAATCACATAGATATAACAGACATATTAATGAACTGATAGAGAACCAATACATACCAGAGAAGGAAATACTTTAGTGATTGTTAATCAATAAACCATTATATGCTTAGCAGTGTAATCTTATTTGCCCTTCTAGAATTGTTCTCATGTTACTTAATTACATTATTAAAATAATAGTATTTCTGAATATGCAATCACTTTTAAATATCTTGTATCACACATGTACGTACAGATCTACTTATACATATACACATATATTTATCTATGTTTTATTTGGTATCTAATTTGTAAAAAATATATACTCCACCAGAAACAAATACAATGTTTCTTATGGTACTTAATAACATTTTTATAATAATAGTATTTCTAAATATGTAAACACGGTTTAATACCTTATATCGCACATGTACGTACAGATCTACTTATGCATATACACATATATTCATCTATGTCTTATTTGATATCTAATGTGTAAACATAATATATACTCTACCAGAAACAAATACAACGTGTCTTATGCAATTTAATTACATTTTTATAATAATAGTATTTCGTAATATGTAAACACTTTGTAATACCTTATATCGCACATGTATGTTTATATCTACTTATGCATATATGTGACATAATCGTTTTTTTAATCATATCATATTTTTTTATTTTACAGATTACTTTACACCGTCTTTTTCTATATATTTTTTATATAACTCGTAATGCGCACACCCGGGTCAACGTTTCTCGAGCACCACCCATTATTGAATCAACACGAAACTCACTGCGAAAGTTAGAAATGTCGGCCGGGCCTCTTAGTAAGCGTTCATTTATATGCAGAATTTACATTTTTAACAATAGTTCGTAAAAGCCTTTAAACTGTCTTTAAACTTATAATATCATTAATAGGTATCAAATTGTTCTTACGTTTCAAATCAATTGTAAGAGTTACCTTATAGATGTCTGCCTCACTGTTGGTCGTGAGTTTGCTTGCACCCTCATATCCGTTTCTGGCGCGTGATTGTAGTTGTGTACCTGTTTTATGTGGGCAAATTCTTTCATCATGCACAACAACGCTCAGAGACAAGACATTTTGAGAGAGATTCCATTCGTTTATTTCACACTTCAATCGGAGAGATTCCCATTCGTCGGTTCGTTCACTCAAACTCTGTCTTTCTTTCATACTGGTTTGTGGAAATGTGACGGAGGCAATCGGCTATTTTTTTGTCCCGCCGTTGGGATCTTAATCTACGTCTTAGCCCATATATGGGGATCTCACACCAACTCTGTGCATTACAGAGCTCACTTTATGGGCGTCTTCCCATCTTGCGCCTCCATGGTGAAATGTCTAGAAGAGCTAATTTCTCACCAATGATCTGTGACGTAAAAACCATTTGACCCTTCAACGAATGTCATAACAGAACTCAATATCGCTTTTGTGCCTAACCTTTTTGATCCGAGCGTTTCATCTCGGCCAGCATACATCCAGTATGCTATGATTCCCAGAATGAATCATTTTGTTTGTCCCAAATAATTAATGCACCTAATTTGCACTTCATCCTATTTCTTTCACCCAGTTCATAATTCATACTAGCTACTTTACCCGTTTTCAAAATACAGGGCCCGTCATAATGTAACATATACACATATATTCATCTATGTATTATTTGATATCTAATTTGTAAAATATAATATATACATATACCAGATACCACACATATATATATATATATATATATATATATATATATATATATATATATATACATATATATATATATATATATATATACCAGAAACACATACAATGTGTCTCATGCAACTTAATTACATTTTTATAATAACAGTATTTCTAAATATGTAAACACTTTGTAATACCTTATTTCGCACATGTACGTACATACCTACTTATGCATATACACATCTATTCATCGATGTCTAATTTGATATCTAATTTGTAAAACCTAAAATATACTCCACCATAAACAAATACAATGCTTCTCATGTTAATTTATTCATTTTGCAAAATTATAGTATTGTTGGATAATGGCCCTATGATAATGGACGTATCTGTTGGGAATCGTTGGGTTGACTTGCGCGAGTTAACGCGGGTGCAGTCGAGTGCAGAATAGGGCTTGTTCTCACAGTCAGAGTTAACGGACGTGACAAGGTTACCGTGTGACGAGACCCCAGATTACGGGTCAGTCTGCACCTGCGAGAGGCTCTGTGACGTCGCGGGTTCTCGTGAAAAGCGAGTTTTAGTCAGTCTGATTCGGAAGGCGAACCGAGCAGGACGTGCGATTCACGATGTAAACATAAGGGAAATATTTCTCTTAAGGGAATACAAGCGAGAGAAATCCTTTCGCCACCTCTCTATGAATGGTTAAGAAAACATTGTTAACTAACTACGATGACGTAGTGATTTGCTCTCTCCCTCTCTCTCTCTCTCGACGTAGGGAATGACTCCCAGTTGAAATAACAACGCTTGTAATAAAATGAATTAAATTTAAAAGAAGAGATTGTCTTCGGAGTGCGTCATGAGACTTTGTCTGCAGACACAAACGGCGAGGTCAACGGCAGAAAAGAAAGAACAAAGAATTCATCCACTAGACGACACGACCACCCTCTAAAGACGAGGGAGAAATCTAAGGTATGCAACAGTATTTATAAATATGTAACCCCTTTCTAATACCTTATATCACACATGTACGTACATATATACTTATGCATATATATTTCAAATATTTCACACCCTATCACGACAAATCCTCCCTCTTCCCCCTCTCATCTATTTTCTCCCATACCTCTTCTTCTCTCTAAGACCATAACTTTCGCCCATCCACCAAAATCACAGCCCCCCTCCCTCTCTACCCATCCCCATTTTCCCTGCATACACCCCCCACACACAAACATTCCAACTCACTCTTCCCCTTCAATCTTGACCACAGCCATCTGGTCAAACACCCCCTCCCCCTCTTCCTCCAATCTCTCTCTGCCATCCATTTTACCCTTGCTCATCCCCCACCTCTTTCTCTCATCGCCAGCCACAGTAGTCCTTGCTCCCTCCACCCTTCCCCTTTTCTCCCACTCATTTTCGTCACTCATTTTCATTCTCTAACAAGTACGGACGTCCACCAAGACGCTGCCATTATTTTTCATTCTATTTTATTTTTCTTCCCAACATGTCTACCCTACATGTATCTGTACTTGCATGATATCTTTTCCCTATATCACCATCCTGATGAAGTCTTATAAATAAAGACGAAACGTTGATGTACACATAAAAAACATCCAGTTTTTGGTTTTCCTTTTTCATTTTACCATATATATCTATAAATGTCTAATTTGATATCTAATTTGAAAAACCTAAAATAAAGTCCACCAGAAACAAATACAATTGTGATCCATAGAAAAAATTACTTTAGTAATACTAAATCAATATAAGCATTATATGCTTAACCATTTAATCTTATTTGCTCTACTAGAATCGTGCTTGTGTTACTTAATTACATTTTTGTATGATAATAGTATTTCTAAATAGATAAACACTTTTTAACATCTTATATCGGACGAATAATTTATTGGCAAACATCAATTCAAAAATTAAAATATATGGTATGAACTTCTGTATACTTTAATATAGTGCTGTTATCATGCATATTTTCCTGGCCCTAGAGTAACCGTTGGCCAAATCGTGCTATATATATTTTTTTTTTAATATACAGTCTAATTATTATTCTCTTTAATGCCCCGTTCTAGAGTTAATTATATATACTAGCAAATATATGCTATCTCCAGTCGCACATACAGGGTGGGCAAAAATAAGGGTCCTATTTTTAAAAATTCATAACTTTTTTATTAATTGTTTTTTTTTTTTTTTTAGAATAAGTAAAGGACCCCTTCAGAAGCAAGCATGAGCCGTATTAGCCCTAAGGAACGTACCCTCATTTAGAAAACATTATTTTTGCTTAAAAAACTCAAAACAGTGTAAAAAACAATACTTTAGTTTTTGTAAGTTTTAAGAAGTGTTTTTCGGCTAAAATTTGTTTTGTTTATTTCAAAAAATCTCGGAAGGGTCAGTCTACACATACATAAAGTTTGGTGGTTTAACTTTTATTTTGTGGAAGTAATTCAAATTCAAGTTATTCAAATTTAAAGATAGGACCCTTATTTTGGCCCACCCTGTATTTGCTAGTTGTTTTATTTACATATTACACACATTACATTTTAAACAAAGTAAAAGGTAACCGCAGGGAAAGTGTTTAGAAAACATTTTTTTAATTATTCTTCGATAAATAAAAGAAAGTAGTTAACTGGAAATATTTGTATTGTTTTAGAAGACGGCGTAATGATATTTATTTTTAACGGACCTATAGATGACCCACCCTCCAGTCCAAAATCTTTATTTTTTTTAACATTTATTTCGGATTACTGGCGATTAAACAACAGAAATGCAGATTATAAAACTATAAATGTGTTTAAACTTACCCGTTTAGATTTTAAAGGAGGTTAAGTACGCTATGCCATTCTAATGTAAATTGATCTACCTTTGGCAACGTGTCGTATACGTTTTCAAAAATGGGCCTCGATTGATAACAATATGTTAATCCTGAACTCACTTAAAGTCGTAAAAAATAATGTAAGTTTTTAAAAGCAAAAACATAAAGAGTACCTAAAGTTACATCAACAATTAAAAAAAATAAAATACAGTGAACACGATTCTAAATTCAGTTATTCAATTGCTCAGTGAAATGTGTTTGTTATTTTTACAAAAAAAAATAAATATGAAATACCCATCCTTTATTTTAATAAATTAAACACGGAATAATAAAAACATAGTTTTAAAACAATATTTACTCTTTATGGCATAAAATGTAAAACAAAAAAATCCTAAACTCACTTAAGGTCGTAAACAGATAATAATATATGAAATTTTTCAAATCGAAAAAAAGGTGTACCTTAAATTAGATCAACAATTAAAAAATAAAATACAGTGAACACGATTCTAAATTCAGTTTTTTTAATTACTCAGTAAAATGTGTTTGTTTTTTATTTAAAAAAATAGTAATTTTTCAATCAATTATTTTGTTTAAATTAAACAATTTTCAATAAAGTTGTGCTTTACAACATAATTTCTAATAAGGTTTAAAACAAACCCGAAACGTTTAAATAAAAAAAATCAAAGTAAATATATAATTTTTGAGCGAATCGTACGATACATCTCAGAAAATGTGTTGTTTACATGTTATTAATAATATAACGCGCACTTGTCTTGTGTCTATCTCTCTCTTTTTTCTCACTCTTTCTCTCTTTCTTTCTCTCTTGTTCTTTTTCTCTCCTTTTCACTCTCTCTCTATCTCTCTGTCCCTATTTCTCTTTCTCTTTTATCTTGAAATATAACTTCCTGTGCGTTCGAACTAGAACGTTATGCTTAATAATCAAAGGGTGGGTAACAAAATGTCGGGGTGGACGCTGCATGTTCCATCATATTCCATTACAATCTATTTTGATTACGTAACTCAATTTTATGAATTAAAAAAACAATGGCTGTAATTAATTCTGTTCATAATTTTTTTTTAAAGATTATTATTATCGAACAAAATATTTTAAATACATCTTGTAATCTGAAAAAAAACCCAACTATTTATATTTAAGAATATTTATTAATTATGTAAATTTGAAAGACGCGTGATGTTTGGGGTAGTTTTGGAATCGGTATATTTAGAAGCTAATATATAAAAAGAGAGCGATCCAAACTAATAATATAGTTTCGGCTTCAGACAGACAAATAATATCTAATTATTATTATATATATATATATATATATATATATATATATATATATATAGTCATCCACATACAGACTGTTTCGCTGTTTCACAGCTCATCAGTGCGGCTAGACCAGTTAGTGCCTCAGGTCGGGATTAAAACTCTTCTAACCCCTACGCTATCATACGCCACTGACTGAATGTAAGATATATCTCAATGTAAACATTGCAAGTGCCGTGGCTCGAATTAGTTTTACCTTAAAGCTAATAGCAGTTGACAATATCCTTACAAATTAAGCTCTACCCCGGAAGGGAGCTTTATATAGGCATCCACATACAGATTGTTTCGCTGTTTCACAGCTCATCAGCGCGGCTAGACCAGTTAGTGCCTCAAGCCGGGATTGAAACTCGACCGTCGAGCTGACGGTCGGCGCTTCTAACCCCTACGCTATCATGCGACACTAAGAGAAATTAAGATCCATATGTCCATCGAAGCGGGCATAGATAGAAGACTAGTTGGAGGAGTGTTCAACAAACTTATCGGAAATTTGCATTAGAGCTTTTTGACAGTCTATTTTAAACATCTCTTAGAGCGCTCGACTTTACTTTCTTAAATGGGCTTATTATAATATTTATAAATAAATATTAAATTTTCCATATCTACAGACGCTAGCGTTTGAAGCTTATTGCTATCATCAGTGCAGGAAAGTAAAACTTTCAGACATTCGGGATGCGCAAACCCGGTCTACAGAGCCAGCGTAGAATCTGCACGCAGTCGCTATATCAACTCGGCCACGGGAAACTGTCACGTGATTAAAGGAAATTAATATATATATATATATATATATATATATATATATATATATATATATATATATATATATATATATATATATATATATATATATATATACCGAGAAGCGGACACAGAAAGAAGAGTAGTCAGAACTTAGTATTAGAGCTTTTTGAGAGTCTATTTAAAACATCCCCGAGAGTGGTCGACTTTAATTTCCTGATGTCTGTTATTATGTAACCCAATCTGAACTGAACAAACGGCTTGAGTAACATAAAATGAATACATTTTAAATCCTAAAATGCACAATTATGCCATGCATTCCAACATGGCTATGGTTTTCAATGTTACTAACGTAGACCCGCTAAAACTATTTTAAATAACTATCACCGAAGACGTCATAAATCAGCACTCAATATAAAACACAATTAAACGAAGTCACGGCTTCTACAATTAATGTTCTTTATCAGCAAATTCATATGAACTTGTTGTAAACCATGTAATTTAGGTTATAATAATTAATAACTCGTAAAACAAAATGGATGACTTTTCAACAGAAAGGTTTAACAGATTTATTAAAAGTGTAATTAGAACAAAATGAATTATTTAGCCGCTGTAACGCGAGCGGAAATATGATCCGTGTCAATGTCTACTTTTCACTCCGGCAAGCTACTCGACAAAGGGGGGATATCTCTTAAATGGTCCAAGGGACATAACTGCGTTTTCTTTAGTTATCCTAACATCTCCCCGTGTTAGTGTTTAACTGTATCGAGCGCATCTGGAATGAATTTTGAGGTGCTTTACTCAAGTGCGACTGCTCTTTGGCCAAGTTCTGGGAAGTGTTTGATAATTCTCATCTGAATTTGTCTGCATGAGATGTGGTGGAGATGGCAGTTCAAATGTGTCCATTAACAAATCAAATTGAATGGTTGTTCTGTTGTCCACTAAGTTGCCTACAGAGTATCTGAGACGCAACTGGTTTTTGTGCCGTGTCCGGAATTGATTTCCGACTTGAACATCATACAGAAATTGTCCATTTATTTTGCGGATGATGCCTGCCACCCAGTTTGGCCGGCCAGGTCTGTAATTCCGAGCAAACACTGGTGTGCCAACTGAAAATGCTTTTGTTTTGTTAGGGCTTGGTTGTTGCCTTTGTGGCTGGGGACGTAAAGCATCCAGTGTGGTACGGAGTTTTCGTCCAATGAGTGCCTCTGCTGGTGATAGACCACTCTTCACAGCTCCATTTGGTGTTATTCCATATGGAAAGGAGGAAAGCATGTAGTATCTCTTCTATTGTTCCCTCCCCTCTTGCTTTTAGTAGTGCTCTTTCGAATTTGTTTACAAATCTTTCGGCTTGTCCGTTGGATTGAGGATGGTTCGGTAGCGACCGAACGTGTGTTATGCTGAATGTAACCCTGGGTTGATGGCTGACGAGCACGCAACATTGTGCGCAATTTCTGCTTAGGACTGTTGTATTGCAGGGACCCGAACCTTGCTGCTGCTGCTGCTGCTGTTGGACCACCAGGCGGGTGGGGTCCTGGCTGGTACACCTCTGGTGGGTAATTAACTCGATGGTGAATTGGTGCTTGCTTCATGTAGGAGGTGGTTGGTCGAGGTCCTGCTGTGCTAGTGTCTCTGTAGATAGGTTATTGGAGATGCTGGCAAATATAAACATGCTTCATTATCCAGCCATACTTTGTAGTCTGGATTCTGATCAACTGCCTTTTCTTCCAAAATCACCTTGATTGCCATAACTTTGTCAAATGTGGTTGAGATGAATGGACCAGTGATTTTAGTGCCATCAGGAATTTCTACAAAATCTTCTGATCCTGGACGTTGTACAAGAATCGTGATTTTCTCAGCATTACCGGTCACATCAACTTTGAGCAGCTCTACTCCTTGAGGGTCATCAGTCAGTTTAACGGTGATGCTAGGTTTAGGTTCAGTAGATGTAATCGGCGCTGGTACAATCCATCCAGGTCCATCAGGTCTGCCATCACTTACTGGAGAGTTCGGTGTGTTTGGTGTTCCACTAATGTAGTCATCAGGTATGAGGGTTTTATCAGTCATACCCTTAGTAGACTCACATCGAACTGATGTTGCTGAAGTAGGCCCTGATGTTGTGGTGATTTTAGGAGTCACTGTGGTAGTCATTGGTGTTGATATTATTGTGGGAGTTCCTGTTGAAGTGGAGCCAAAGGTTGGTCCAAACGAAAGGTTGGTGGTTGGTCGATTGTTCCGCCGCCGCCGCCGGTGCTGTTTCTTCTTGCTAAGGTCGTCTTTACTGCTATGAGGTGATGATGTGGACACCACCTCACATATTTGGTTGAGTGGAATGTCGAGAAGACTTAGTAACTCGATAAAATCCCAGCAAAGTCCCAGCAAATTATGGCATGAGTTTGTTATGTAAACGGTACCAGACACCGTTTTTCCTTTCATTTTGAAGGTAGCGGGTAATTGTCCCGTGATGTGAACACAATCACCAGAAGCACTCTGTGCTACCTGACTTTTATGTGTCAATGAAGGCTGGCCTATGGCTTCCCATAGTTTTTGTGATATAATAGTTATATCTGATGCTGTATCGATCTGCAATTGAATAGGATGGCCATTCAATTGTACTGTAACATGTTTTCGTTTGGAATTTTATTTTGAGAGAAAAGTTGCTATCAGACTGTTTGTTTTTGAAAAACTGTGCTGCTGTTGTTGCCTGTTGTGTGTATGTGAGGTTTGCCTATTATGGGTTGGTTTTCGTCCTGGAGAGGGGCAAAATCCCTCTTTATGTCCGAGTCGATTGCAGCTGCGACAGCGGTGTGTCTTGAAGGTGCAGTATCGCACAAAATGCCAATTGCCACAATTCCAACAAGCTGTTGGGGGCTGGACTAATTTTGTAGTCGGTGAGGTGGGCCGACGTTGTTTTTTAACTGTGTTTACCATGGATGCGGATGCTTGTTGTACCATAGTTGAATCATGTTTTAGATTCACTAGACGCTGGCATTCCACGGCAACTTGTTTCAATGTTATGTCTGGATTTTGTTCTATTTTTGACAAAATCTTTGTGCGAATGTCTGTTTCCCATTCTGATTTCAAACCACCCACGCAAATCAAACATTTGAACTGAGCGTCTGTGATGGAAGATATTTTAAAACGTTCACATTCTTTGTTTACAAGGCCTGCATAGGTTGAAAAATCGGTCGAGGAAGATTTAGTCATGTTAAGACAATTAAAACGCATATTGAATAATGAAATATGCTCACCGAAAATCTGAGTGAGGGTTTCCACTGTGCTGTGAACTTTTAAGTCACGAGCATGATTTGATAATATGTAATTTACATACCGATAATGCTCCGACGTCCCAAGCTTACGTAACAGAAGTCTTACCTTCCAGTCGTCAGTTGATCCTTGAAATCCACTTGAAAAATGTCCCCGAAACGCGCAAACCATATTTCGAACGTCGAATTTGCCATTGGGTCATAACAAAATTCCGTTATAGCTTGTGAAATGAAATCTGTAGATGTCCTAAGATTTGTTTCTGAAATCGACGATGTGGGTGTGGAAAATCTCTCTGAAAATAATTCCATTTACCGTAACTGTTGTTTTAATAATTGTTGAATACTGTATTCCATTTTCTTTTTTTCTTTTTTTTGGAAAAATGTAAGTTTATCTAATCCTTCGTCGCCATTGTTGTAATCCATGTAATTTAGGTTATAATAATTAATGACTCGTAAAACAAAATGGATGTTTTTTCTAACAGAAAGGTTTAACAGATTTATTAAAAGTGTAATTAGAACAAAATGAGTTAGTTAGCCGCTGTAACGCGAGATGAAATATGATCCGTGTCAATGCTTACTTTTCACTCCGGCAAGCCACTCGACAAAGGGGGGATAACTCTGAAATGGACCAAGGGACATAACTGTGTTTTCTTTAGTTATCCTAACAGAACTGAACGCATTTTGAATTCTAATCCAACTAGCTATTTAACACACCATTCTCAACAAAACCTTCTACACAACATCGATTTTAATCACCATTAAAAAGCACATTTATTTCACTTCATAAACGCACCAAATATGTTGTCCAGATAAAGAACCTATATTTCGTTCCAATAAAAACAAAATATTCTTCTTACGTCAGAGACGCACCATGAATTGTCAAATAATGACTTCTATGGTGTTTCACGCAGTAATCATATAGAGAATGTCTAGAATAACACACAACAAAACGTTGTTGAACATAAACAATTGTCGGTTTTCCTTATTTCATTTTGCATATACATTAGACACATGAGTTTCCCTGTGAGTGAAACATATACGTTTTCTGCGTAACTTACTTGATGTGCATATGTGTTCATACTACTATTAGTGTAACTCACGTATTGAGCAATTTTTAAGAAATAGTTTTTATATATTATATATTAAATATTTCCTGACAAATATATATATATATATATATATATACATATATATATATATGCATTATATATTACATTACTTTATGATACTATTTTTGTATGTTTATATAATAGTAATAACTCTGACACATCCACACACATACACCCACCCATATATATATATATATATATATATATATATATATATATATATATATATATATATATAAATATATATACGTTTTCCCATATATTTCCAAATGATTTGGAAGGACTCAGCAAGTTACGGTTGACTCGATTTCCTCTTTTTCGAGTGCATTGATTTTCCTGCTATACTTAGGAACTGGCGAGGCGGCTCACCTATGAAAAATTACGTATATGGCTAATGAAAAGGAAAAACTGTAGAAACAACCTGACTTAAACACACTTAAATAATGGTCGGTTCACTCAGGTGCCTTTTTCAACAATCACCGACTATATTTCCAGTTCTTAAGCGAATACGATCACTATTTAGCAGACACACACATAGACATGTAACATAGCGTCTTCATGAACAAAGTGATGTAACTTAGTCGCTTAGCATCATTAAGGGGGTAATGAATCGTTATAGCTATTTATCCGTTGTTTTTGCGCCATTGTTACATACAAGATACAAGGAACTCGTACATGTCATTTTTTGGTTGTAATAGTTCTCTCGCAATAGTATGAGTATTTTAAAACTCACACAATATATATAAGATGGAATATATGAGATGAAAAATTAATGATCTGTTAGAGATTGATCTGACGTGTACAGGAAGTTGCGCCATGGCGAAATGTCTACGTGGAAAAGAAGCAGATTGGTTGTGTATCTTGGCTGTTCGAATCTAACGAAATAGGCGACCCTTTTCGAAGCTCTTCAACCATCACTACTGTAATGGGCTGGGAAAGTGCAACCATCAAGATGAACTTGCTTCAAAAATTGTTGTATTAATCAATGAGAAAATCACATGTCACCTGGGAAAATAATGGCGTTTTCTTGTTCTTAATTGAAGAGTTCGAATCGAAAACGCGATAAATATAAATATGTTACTATTATGAACTAAAAAAAATTAAAAAACCGAGATATCAATTCGTTACATACAGAACACGATTGTTTTAATTGAAAGAGAACAAAATTGTTCAGACATTACATCATGTAATACATGTCTATACGTTTTATAGAGTGTTGAATGCATACATTGGATGATAGATTTGCAATTTAGGAACTGATGCATATAGCGGTTTTCATTCTGAAATTAAATTGATTACATTATTACAACCCCAATGATAAATAGGAAAATGATCATCAACTCTACCATCCCTAATACTGACACAACTAAATACTAATCTACACTACCCAGTGAGCTGACTACCTACAACGTGTCAACATCTGCATCTCTTTTCTGACAGTGAGACGACGACGGGGGGTTCGAAATAATTGACTAGGGAGCGTAGCAAATGTGTGATTAATGCACACGTAACACTTTTATTAATGCGAGCCACACGATAACAATGCTCTCATGATCAATTCATTGTTGATTTGTAGAGTGTCTTCTAATTCAATCTAAGTGCGTCTATTGGCATGTGTGTTTGTTGCTACAAATAATGACGGCGTTCTGCTGTGTTCCATGTATTGCGCTTTTCCATAGAATTCTCTTTCCGTCCGTTTCTCCGATTTCTACGTAATCTTAATATGTCTGTTCTCGCATTACATTTCCTCCTTTATCGATGTCCGTCTACATAACTAGCGAGAGTTCTCGTCTTAACAAAATGAATCACGTAAATAAACATTCTTCGAAACACCATCGTTCTTACCTACTATACTTTCTGTTCTTAATTTAACAGGTGAGCGTAATAATCTGTTTTCAACTAATCATAATACATTATTCTGTCACGTGTTCAAAACGGACGTAATACCAATACTATTTACGTTTAAATACTTTTTAGAAAATGATTTGAATTTTTATTATACTATTTAAACTATGTTATTCATCGACAGAAAACCTATGACTAAATTACGTCTCTCACAATATTGTGCTAACGGGTATTTATCTACCTCCCACAAATTAAAATGTAGCACAAGGTCGGAAAGTCGGATTAGATAAGTCAAAAATGCCTGGGCAGCCCTGTCGGCATTTATCAATAGGGGAGCCTCAGGCGATTAGCAATAAACTAATCCCTTCTCAAAGGGTGAGAAGGCAAAGCCTGGGAGGGTGGACCTCCTAGAACTGCATAGAACAAACCCACAGATCGACGGAATCAAGCCCCGAAAGTCAAGACGATACCAGTCTATAAGGTGCAGTATCTATCGGAACAGATACTACATTTTCTTCTTAGCCAAAAGGCCAAGTAAGCGCTATTATGGTTTGATTCATCTTCCTCCCACAAGATAAGATGTGACACAAGGTCGGGAAAGTGGGGTTTCAAAAGCCAGCGCCCGAGAAGGTGAGCACTCTGGCCTACAAAAAATGCCTGGGCAGCCCCGTCAGCATTCCCCAGTATGGGCGCCTCAGGCAGTAAGCAATAAACGTACTCCTCTCCAAAGAGAGAAGGCAAAGTCTGGGAGGGGGGACCTCATAGAACTGCATAGGACACACCCACAGACCGGCAGAATCAAGCCCCGAAGGCCAAGACGATACCGGTCTATGGGGTGCAGTATCTATCGGAACAGATACTACACTTTCGTCTTAGTCAAAATGCCAAGTAAGCGCTAATATGGTGCTAGCAAGATACGAACGCATACACCCTTGTATCATATTAATATCAGTGTCCTTGAGCCTCTATTTAAAGGTAACGAATGAAGTGTGAAAAAGGTATAAATTTCCAAATAACTTCAAATACTTTTTATTGCCTTCATTTTATATTCTAGTAAGAAAGAAGAAATATGCTTTTTTAACGTTTTTGAAATATAACTCTGTCTGCATGGGGAGTGCAATTTAATTGACGAAGAGTCAGCTTCAGCCATTTTTTAAATAGAAACATATTTTATCATCATATGGTAATACCTTACTCTTTTCCCACTTAGAAAAAAAACACTTACTTTAAGGCCTAAAAACGAAGTTCAGATATCCAAAGAATTGCAATGGCATATCACGTATTGCTTTTTCATTTTGATTAGCACTGAGAATTTTTAAGGGTTCTTTATTTATATTTTTTGAGAAAAGCTGACAATGTTAAGCACCCTTTCACCCGTCTCCCCTACACAAAAAAGCAAGCATGCGACCTTGATATAAGCAGCAATTTACGCCGACGGTCGGTGTTGGATCACAAAGTAAGGAGAGATGCGTTACGTGGTTTCGAAAGTCACGTGCGAGAATCATTCTGCAATTACGTCAGCAGGGAGGAGCTGCTTGCAAACACCCAGAAGTGACAGCATGCACCTGAATGGAAAGGTCAAGTAAGAAAAGATAGGGTTATTGATTAATAGGGTTAACGTTGAAGCGGGTGGCAGGGAGTGATGGAATGAAAACATACAAATGCCCATGCATCGTTAAAAAGATAAGAATTGAAACTTTGATAAAAAGAAAGAAAGATATGTTTTTTTTTATATCGACTGAGATTTATGCGACTTTTTTTTGTTTTAATAGGATATTTCTAGAAGTATACATGCGTGAAACATCAAAGAGCAATAAAATTATACATATTAATACATATATACTTATATACATATTTGAGTAGAGTGTATTGTGATTATTGATAGGGACTAATGTGCTGTGTTCAACCACTGCGTCTAGACACACTGATGTCTTGAGAAAACGAAACACGTATCTGTGTATGACTCTATTTAAAATATATTAAAGTTTTTTTATGATGTTTCTTAGCTTGAGCATCAATATCAAAGGTGATGTCCACTCAAGATTAAAGCATTATCATTACATGAGTACAGACATCGTTGATAAATAGGCAAATGACTACAAAAAGTGTAAAGCGATGTATATTTACTTAATTTTCAGCAGGTACGTTAGCTGAGAGGAAATAGTGTCGTTGAAAGTTGTGTCCTGGTTTGAATCTCGAGGATATTGTGTAAGCTATATATATATATATATATATATATATATATATATATATATATATATATATATATATATATATATGAGTCAGTTTCATATTATATTCCCATAACAATGTTTTTTTATTTAATTATTTTTTTTTTTATTTTTTCACATTTCCAAAAAACATAACATTTCTGTGAAAAGTTGTGTGTTATTATTTATACGTACCGGTGTTTTGGTTCGTTAAGACAAAAATGCCTCTGTTATTGGGCAAGTCTAAACTTTTACTCCATGACAATCAATTATGAAACAAAAAATAGAGCCTAGTTCATCATTATTTAATTTTATTTTATTTGTATTAAATAAACTGTTACTAAATTACTAAAGCTAATGCCCCCATGTGCGCTTCATATTTATTTTAACTAGAGTATACAAGAACAGTGTTAAAAATAAAAATAAAAAAACATACGTTTATATATATATATATATATATATATATATTTATAATGTATATGTATATAATACATACACACAAATCTAAATAATTAAAATAGCTTTCTAAACAGTTTCCTCAAACATCAAACTATATAATTACATTTTTGAGACTGACAGAAAACTGAATTCACCTTCAACAATTCGAATACAACCAGAGAGAGTGGTGGTTGCAACCAATCTGAACCCCTCTTACAGAGCGAGGAGGAATTTTATATTTAACTAAGGCGATCGAAATGGATCTTATTGTTTTTTTGTGTTTTTTTTTAAATAATAACGCCTGTGTTAAAAGCACATGTTCTTTTGACACTTACGACTTGGTGATATAAAACGTATAGACGTCTCTACATCCACACACATAAATGCACTTCCTACGATCACGCACACACGCAACAATATTTTTGGGTCATATAAATTCGGCTAGACTTGGAAAAAGAAAGGAAGAAAGAAAAGAAGAGAAACAGGCAGGCGTTCGCGTGTCATCAACCGACTGACAAACTGTGGAATGTTTACAATTGAGAGGTTTGAATTCTGTCTAGATCCAAGATAGGATATATTTGAAAAATTAAAATTATTTAAGATTATATTTGAATCTATTTGAAATACGTATTATACGCATGCAGTAACATACACACACACAGATGCCAATATGTATCTAATACAAAACATTTACATAGACATTCTATATTCTAATTGTAATATATTAATTATCTGAGTTCTAAAAATTCATCTTACATTAATTTTATAATCTATGGAAACCTACAATTGTAACCTTCTCTCCTCTTTTTTTCTCAGTAGCCCCTTACGTCTGGCGTCTGGCCTTGTTTGGGGTGAACTATGTTAAAAAAATATATATTAAACTCTTATTTTTGTCTTTTCTTAATCGAGAACTCACATGGCGTTCTCTACCACTAACTCTCCCCCACACAATTTCTTTACTAAACTAATGATAAATACTATTTTAGTCAGAGAAACTAATCTATATACACACCTTCATGTATTTCTAGTGTATATATATATATATATATATATATATATATATATATATATATATATATATATATATATGGCGAGAGTTCGAGATCGGTAAATACAGCTCTTAGAGTAAGTGATCCCATGACAATTTAGTAAAAGTAATTCATTAATCTTTGTATTGAATTCTTCATGAATGCATTACACACATATACATTGGAATTGTTATATAGTTGACTTCATCTATAGTTAAAACTTCTTCTATATTGAAACCACCTCTTTAGTGGACTTTTTGCTAATTCTAACGACTATGTTCATCTCCAAAAGAAAATAACAAATATATTCTTTTCTAAGACATCGAACACAAAAAAAAATAAATAAATAAGTTCAAGGTTCTCAAAATACTAGAATAGTTTGCAAATACCATTTTCGTAACGGATAAAGTACTAAGTAAAATAATTCTGCTCCAAGTAACACTCTTCTAAAATTGCGAATAACTTAGGGACCTGCCCGGTTATAGCTGACGGAATGCGAGCATGTTACATCTGTGAGTTAAATAAAAAGTTACGTTGGAAGTGTAGTGTGGGATCCTGGGTTCGACGGCGGGATTCTCGAGTTCTACATTATGCACCTGAGGGGATTCGAGAGTTGCATTGGGCTGGTCGGTGTAAAAACAATACTCAAGATGAGAATAGTAGTCTGAATAATCAAAACTATTACAGGATAAAATTGTTTAAATTCTACTTCCTCTATAGTAATCTAATGTATTAACTCCAAGAAAGATTTGATGAGAGAGAAAGACCAAGAAGTTTCAGAGTCGATTTCTCCTCAAGAGCAGAGCCATTCCATTTTTGGACGTATCTGACTTTATATATGTGGAGGATCGCATCAGGTGCCAGGTACTTAGGGTTAGGGTTAGGGTTAGGGTTAGGGTTATGTGAATATTAAATGGTTTTCATAATACAAACACTTATGAATACAGAAAGAGTAAAAGAAACTCTTATCTGAAGAATCATTAGTTATTTAAAAAAGTCATACACCAAAAAGTTAGATACTTTGGAATGATTTCTTTAAAACAGAAGAAACTATGCATTGAACAAAGTGTTTATTTTAATAATTAAATAGATACGTTTATTTTTAAAACTAATTTTTTATCGTTGTTGATGATGATGATGATGATGATGATGGTGATGATGATGATGATGATGATGATGATGATGATGATGATGATGATGACCACAATGTTTGTCATGACTAAGGCGTTCTACTGTATATATATATATATATATATATATATATATATATATATATATATATATATATATATATATGCAGGTAAACTTCGGCATCTCGAACACAGATGTCTCCAATACAACGCAACTCTCGAAGTCAGTTGGCGGTCCCGACCGTTTATTGGTGTCAATTTACAAACTTCGATTTCTCGAACCCTCGGATATCTCGAAGTTTATTTTCAGTCCCATCAAGTTCGAGATATAGAAGTTTACCTGTATATAATAAGCAAATGTAACTTGATATGTGTATGCAGGATATTACCAATACATCCCTTGTCGCATCAATGAGAACGTTTAGTTATTACCTATATTATATATATGATAATACACTTAACTTTTTTTGTCGTATGTGCGTCATAACGTTTTACATTTTTTTAAATTGAGATTTCGCGAATGTTGAGTATTTAATAACACTACTTTATCTGACGAAGAACATATCTTAGATGCGTCACGCATTTGAAGGCATATTTTTGACATATATTTTCTATTTCAAGGAACATATCATCATGAAAAGTAAATTATTCAGATAGATATAACTTTGGATTGATAAAGACGTAGAATCTTAACGGGGCCCCGTGTATTAATAAACCAATGATTTCCGCGTCTCTTAACTTTTACATTGTATAGTAAATGTATCACGTATTTGTAAAAAAAATGTATTAAGATAAGCGATATTTATTACTTATTTATTTACTACACACTAGTTATCTTCCCGTGCTCGCTATTGCTTCGCAATTTAATCCTTATTCACTAGTAACTCTCTCTTATTATCTCACATAAAACAAAATACACAGCAGAATATACTGAAGAAATATTACATTTTTCGAGCATTGTATAAACTATTTATTATAAGAATTACATATAATCTCAATTCAACTTTAAAAATCTAAATTAAATATTTATTAGTTAAAAATGATATTGATGTTTGAAAATTCCTGTAAGGTAGTAGATATGATTTGAATCGCAAGTATGTTCGAACAGGCGAAGACATCTAGTCTTATGAAACAGAAGTTGCCAACGCCGATACCTTAAACATTTAACCGTAAATAATTTACCTGTATAAGGCTTTGAAAATAGCAGCAGCATCAACTGGTACTGTGCGTATTGTTTTTTTGTTCACGTTCTTATTCGTTCCTCTTCTCCCACGTGTTTTATACTGCAAATCGGATTGAACACGCGTACTTTAACATGTATTATATAGCTTATTGTTATAAACAATTCTCTGAAACGTGTTGAATCTCTTATGTAGATGAAAACTGTTTTCAATCGTTTCTGTTCTCATCTTCAGAGATTATTTTTCATAATATCTTCTGTTATTACTAGTATTCTAAAGACGAAATTATACTATTACTATTTAGCAATGCTAAATTGGAAATGGAATAGTTTATTACATGTTCTGTTGTCAATATATGGTCTTCTATACTATCAAATCTCACTTTTTTTGTAGGGGTAAGGCATTTGTTTTTTGTTTAATTATCAGGATCAAATCCTGTCAGGAATTCCTCCACTTGCGGGAGTGTAAGGAGAGTTTTATTCTGAAATCATATCATACTTTCCATGCTTACAACCCTTTTTTAAATCGTTGTATATATTGTGTTGCATAAGACGACCATCGAAGTCATGTCATCATTATATTAGAGGCAGTGTAGTATGTGTTTTTGTCAGATTCACTATTAAAATGCGATTTCACTAAGCATCTCTATCTCTCTCTATCTATCTATCTATCTATCTATCTATCTCTCTCTCTCTCTCTCTCTCTCTCTCTCTATATATATATATATATATATATATATATATATATATATATATATATATATAGTTCATTCGAGTAACCATAGGACAAATCAATCGAATACCATGATTTTTAGGTTCATTTTAATTTCTTAATTTTTGTATTTCGATGAATACCTATTTATTCTATTTTTTTCCTTTTTTTCGTTATTTCTTTTTTTTAAGCACGTTTAACAGCAAGTTCGATACTTACTATATATTCTTTATTTTTAAATTTGCTAAGTAAACACTTGAAATTATATACTTCCACATGACTTTGCTGTGAAACACGCGTGGGAAAAAATAAAGAAACAAAAGTGTTGTTTGTCGGAAAAAAAAAGACGAAGAAGCTGAAGAAATAGATCTATATTACATGATACAAAAATAAACAAATTGAAATGCATATGAAAATAATACTTGTCGCTGGATGTTTCATGTTGTCATTGGAATGCAACTATACAGTATATATATATATATATATATATATATATATATATATATATATATAGAGAGAGAGAGAGAGAGAGAGAGTGAGATAGAGAGAGAGAATCTAGCTTGCTTGAATAATAGTAATATGTTTAGAAGGTTGAAGGCAATGTAGAGTGTCGGATTTGTTTTAAGCTGGAAAGAACAAAAATAATAAATTTGAAGTTCGAGGATATACTATTTTTTTTAAAATCTTACATAACAGCACGTGTGGTGTCGGCTGTTTGTGAGTTTTCCGTAGAATGATCAAAAATCATATATTTAATATTTCGGGAGTATCTCCCTTTTGTTAAAAATAATAAAACCCAAAGGAAAATCCGTCTGTGTAGAGAATTCACCGAAATGGATGGCATTGCTTTGCACCTTCTTAACATATAATATATATATTGCGTTCTTTGTACACATTTGAAACTTTCCTGTTTTTAATTAAATTTCTGCTGCCAACCGATGATGATTGTCCTAACAATTGAAATATTTTGATAGAATTATTCAAATGTATTTTTGAGTATATATGTTTGCTAGTTGTTGATTTCTTATCCTGTATTCCATTTTTATTATATATATATATATATATATATATATATATATATGTGTGTGTGTGTGTGTGTGTGTGTGTGTGTGTGTGTGTGTGTGTGTGCGTGTGTGGGTGTGTATATGTCTGGGTGAGTGGATGCATCTTCAATAATTTTTCTAATTTTATTTACTTCATAACATACACATATATTTGCGTTCACGAAATTTCAACATCCATATTCATACGCACGCCTCCATGCAGATTGTCGTGGACGCGCTTATCTCGCGCTTAACTCCCTTCCGAATGCTAAATGTAGTGAAGGATGACACCATGAATAGTTATGGCCTACATCAACAAGATGTGCGTTACGGAGCGCTCCAAGCTGGAATAAATACCAATCCCAGGTGGGCGGAGATTATCTTTAAATTTTACTCTGCCAAATTCGATTTCCAATTCGGACAGACATCTTGCCTCTTCGAGCCATGAGGCCTGCCTACATCTAATAAAATCTCACCGATGAACAAATTTCGTTAGTTCAAGGTTTTGCCAATGTAGTTGGAATTGGCACGTATCAGTCTGATTTATCAGTGAAAATTGATAACTGATTAAAGTTAATAGCCGTTGGTTGACCAGTGTTGCTCGGAAGAGTCTCGCCGAACGTGCGATGCCGGATCGTCTCAATCGTCGCTTCGTCTGATAATAATGTGTGCTGGGACAATCCAAGAAACACATTAGACAAACTGTAGTAACGCATATAATACAAATGTCAGTCTATGGTTTCAAATATATTCTTCAATAATATGAGTAATGGCATCCGATGGAAGCCTGAAGCATTCAGTTATGGAAATGAATTATGTATGTGCATAGCCGAATACCACAGCGTTGACTGGGTATCAAATATGTTGAACATATATAACAATACTTGATAACGTTATGAAAATACTAAGTCAATTATGGATAGGTTAATTTACAAACCTACTTTTATTATAACAACTCGTATATACATGGTAAGCAAAAATTAATATTCGAATATAGAATTTAGATATGAATAAACAAAGTCAAACGGGTATTTTCAACGTTCATTCCAGTAACACATTTCAGAATGGAACACAGAATGGTCTAAAAATAACAACGTATATATATATATATATATATATATATATATATATATATATATATATATATATATATATATATATATATATATATATATAGTAAGCTATGACAATATATTGATGGCAATTAAGCTACACAGAGGCTCCCGCGTTTTATCCCTCAAGGAATCTTCAGCCTAAAATGCATTTTAGCCTGAAGATCCTCCTCGGGGATGAAACGCGAGAGCCTCTGTGTAGCTTAATTGCCATAAATATATTTTCGTAGCTTACTACCTAGCTCTACTTACGTATCGAGCACTGTTGAAGTAAATACTGAAAATTGATACATAAAAAAGTATATCTCCTCATAAAATGTTATGTGGATACACGAAATACTAATATATATATATATATATATATATATATATATATATATATATATATATATAGTACTACGTAGTGATATATAGTACTAAGTAGTAAGACTGCACATCTAAAACCAAAAATAGTTGAAAGGCTCTCAACATCCATACTAGAATTGTCCGCAAGGACCCGTGGCGTAAGATGTAAAGTACTAAATAAAATCCACTTCTTGATGACACTCGTCTGTAGGTTGATGTTCAATACAATTGCGAATTACTTACACAGTGACCCTGTAATGGCTGATGAAAACTCCAGTTGATTAAGTAAAGGGGTCCGTTCGAAATTCTGTACAGATCCCGTACAGTTCGACAGCAAGAATCCTGAGTTCGATACACCTGAAGAAGGTCGTAGGTTACATCGGCCGAAAAGTAGTGAGAATACCTCTTAAGATGAGAACAGTCGTCCGAATAATCGAAATGATACACATAATGTATGATTTCACAAAAAAAATTTATATTAAATTTGTTGAACAAAAGAAATACTACATGGGAATTGTATGGATCCACTAATTTATTTAATTTATTATTTAAACAAAACAACTACTATTTGTTTAACAACTTGTTTACTAATTAAATAATTTTTGGAAAAATGAAATATTCTAATATAGGTTTAAAATAAGCCACGCACTACGTAATGTATATTTAAGTAATACTTTAGAAATTGGAGAAAATTTAGTAGAACACTTACAATTTCCAATATTTTTCGTAACTTATTAATATATATGAGGAATTGTAGTGAATTGAGTACTTTACAGGAATTCATGCATTTATAATTATGGATTGCCTCCAAAAGATATAACGTGTCGCATTCTTCCCTGGAACGAGACACCCTAATAATACTAGACTAGGCGTATCGATACGCTTAAACGTGTACAAGGTTGAATAAAGATTTGAGAAAGTGACATAAATATAGTTCGTGAATGTGATGGAATAATATAACAAGTAGAACATTGTGAGGTAAAAAAAGAAGAAAGAAAATGAAAAAGGAATAAAAGATGAAAAATATTTCTGTTTTACGTAGTTTCACTTGAATTTACTTTAGTTTAGAAGATATAGCTTACTTTTTTAACATTTAATGTGTAAGGTGCACTTTTCAATTTTTTAACCTTACATATTTACACCAGTTTATATTTTTAAAATGTCCATCTGAATCATTATTGTTTCTTTGTTTTATTTCCGTTGATTATTATTTACCCAATATAAGTACACGAGTCATCATGAGGCATTGCTCAGTGGCAATAACAAGTGGCTTCCTTTAAAGTCCGATGCAGATGTCTACTGAGTTTCAACAATTTTCGCCTCTTTCGATTTACGTTTACAATAGATTGCTTGCTAGTAAGATCTGTTTGACTGCACTAGTATTTGAGTAACCATAAATGACACCAAGGTTCTAGGAATTTCTGCAGATTTCAAGAGTAGGTATATTTAGCGCTCTACTTCATCAATTTTTTACCATCTACCTTTACCATTCACGAACATTTTTTGTGTAACCAGCCAAAGATCGTGCAACAGCATGTGAATGAGTTTGTAAGTTTGTGGGATGCCAGATTATAGGGTTCTTACATTTTGAGTTCTCTTGGACTCGAGTAATGTTCTTTCGATATGTTTTGTTCTATAACTATTTCGACTTTACTGCGTTTTGTCGGCGTTCACTAGTTGGCATTGGTCTCCGCACTCGGGGATTTTTGTGTACTAATATAAACTGCAACTTATAACATGGCTACTTAGACACTTTCAAAACTCTAATGTAAATTTTGCCGATTGTGTAGTTAAATTAATGTATATGGAAGATATATATGTATACTAACCACCAAAAAAGTAAATTACTCTAAAATACCGATATTTACAATATTTACTGAGTTCTAGCCATCGACGAAGATAACAAAGTCTTTTAACATGCATGAATTACTATTGTGGGGTATCATATTTCTTCTGGTCTCTCTCTATCTCTCCTTCCCTCTCTCTCTCTCTCTGTCTCTCTCTCTCTCTCTCTCTCTCTCTATATATATATATATATATATATACTATATATATATATAATATATATATTATATATATACACACACATTTTTATATATATATATGTATATACACAAAACCACCCACTCACCCATATATATATATATATATCTATATATGTATAGCTAGTTCCGATCGAGTGATGTGCTGAGCGTTTGTCTCGTGATTCTAGTCTGAATCTACAGACTGCATTCGAGTCCTATGCGACCGCCTACAACCGCTACTGAGAGAGCCCGTAACGACGTCGTATATAGGTAAAAAAACACTTAAATATTTAAAAAAATATTATGGTATATATATATATATAATGGCGACTGCTTGCAGATTCGAGGCGGACTGTGAACCGGGTTCGCGTCGATTGACTGTCTGAAATTGTTACTTTCCTGCACTTATTAGAGCAATAAGCTTGAAACGCCACACTCTTTAATATATATATATATATATATATATATATATATATATATATATATTTGTTTTTATATTTACTTGCAATCTTGTACAATATATGCATGTGAATGTAAATACCTCCAGAGAAGCGAAGTGACCTTAACTGGTCATGTTAAAAGGTAACATCATAGCCTTCAAAAGATAACAATAGTTTTTGAAATATCCATGTTATCATTGTTATCTCATACCTATTTCAGACATTATTGATTATTTGGGGGCAACACCTGGAGATTTGAACCGTCCCATTTTCCAACAAAGAAAATTGTGAAGTTTTTTTAATGTTTATTCTTTTATATTTTAACTTTATATTTAATTTTTTCTTTCTAAAATGTTCGAATGTCTTCTACTGATTTTTATTTACTCGTGCTTTAACATTTAAGACAAAATAAATCATTCCAAACGTTTGCACCGAGTTGCCCGACGTCGACCAACACAATGGCTGATCTTGTTGTTCATCGTGAAAATCGCAGTTAGTCAACTTATGTTTCAGTGAATGTGAACAGATTCGACCTGATGTGCACTCATACGTAGAAAACTGTGTTCGGTATGCGCAACCAGCTATATTAAATAGTTTTATGATTGACGTTTTTTATATACAATAATATTAGATGAATATAAACACAATGCATTTTCCTCTGCAATTATGTCAGACGTACCAGCACTGCTCGCCTGGATGACATGTACCTGGTATGATGATAACCATAGTTTATGAAGTTAAAATATGTAAGGCTAATTAAATATTGCAATATTACACATTTTATATCTAATTTTAAAAAATATGTGGCAGTGAATAAATAAAGGAATTATGCAATAACAGGATTAATGATTCAGCAAGGAAAATGGTAGATTACGAAGTATATATATATATATATATATATATATATATATATATATATATATATATATGTATGGGTGTGTGTGCGTGTATATATATATGTATATATGTGTATATATATATATATGTATATGTATATGTATATGTATATATATATATATATATATATATATATATATATATATATATATATATATATATATATTTGTGTGTGTGTGTGTCAGCGTATATAGTTGGTCTAAGTGTCGGGATTTGAGTTGTAAAATACTCGGAATCCGGGGGCTCGATTCGCATGACCAGTAGTGAATAGTCATATCTCTATGCTGATGAGTACCAATTATAAAGGACGAAACATAAACGTACATAAATAATAAACCAAATATTTATAATTTATAATTTATTATATATATATATATATATAGAGAGAGAGAGAGAGATAGATTAATATATATATATATATATATATATATATATATATATATATATATATATATATATATATAGATAGATAGATAGATAGATAGAGAGAGAGACAGAGCGATAGATAGATAGATAGATAGATAGATAGATAGATAGATAGATAGATAGATAGATAGATAGATAGATATGGGACTTCAACTAAGTAACAACATGCCCCGTAAACTATTAGAAACAACTTTCTGTATTGCCTGACGAGGCCTTATTTTATGAGCTAAAAACACAAATTTAAATAAGTTAACATATTGATTCATAAAGTATAGATCACTGTATTTATTTTTATAAAAGTCTACATTTTAACAGCCTTTTCAACCGTTTTATTTTTCAAACATAAAATATATAACATGAATATATGTATACATATATAAAAAGAGAGATGGGGGAGCTAGAGAGCTGATGTGTGTGTGAATGAATATAACTTACAATTGTTTTATTTCGTTCAGATCGATTCTTATTAAGGTAAATTTATAAAATAAACATCCCGAGTGTATATTCGTACAATTTAATATATTTCTTTTAAATTAAATTGCAATATCGGTATCAACACTAATATCTTACATATCTTTCTGGATAGAATCTACGGCATACTTGTAAAAAATTCAGGTTATTGAAGATAATTGCCGTATATATGTATATATATATATATATATATATATATATATATATATATATATATATATATATATATATATATATTGTTGAATATTAGAGATAACTCGTGTCTCGATATCTTTTGGTAGATCCTTTCAATAGTCCGAATAAGGAGCTTAGTTTCAAAGGGGAATTGGCTGATGAATTCGCCATAGTTTGAATTTGTCTCCCAAGTCCTTTCGAACCCATCTGGGTCCATCTTCGGGGAATGAGGTTAATCAGGTATAGACCATGTGTTAGTATTCATAGAAGGTTTTTGGCGGGAATTATGTACTAAGTACGAAACTATATTTGGAGCTATACACATTTAAGAATATAATTACTGATATTAAATTTAATTCTATTAATTATGTAGATTTTGGTATTTTCTACTAAGAGTTTTCTGAAGTCCGATCTTGGGCAGGAGTGGTCGTTAGTTAAGTATTGGTCTTGTATCAGACAAATTCATCGTCAATCTTCTCGACAAAGTCGTGGTAGTCAAACCTATGTATATGTTTTTTTCTTGGTTGTTGGAGACACATTCCCCTAAAGGACATTTAAACTCATAACCAACTCATAAACCGATAAAGAAGGTTTGTCTTATAAAAAACTCAAATAGAGGAGGAAGAATTAGTTGTGTTAATAAGGTTGGTGGTGTTTACCTTATTGTAGAACATTATAATTTTTACTTTTTTATTTGGGTTAGTAAGGAATACGTTCTTATTAATAATACTTCTTAGAACTTGTTCATTTATTTTATAGTTCTGATGGAACTGGTTACGATAAAATAGTGTAATAGTTGTGTTAAGTGGAGAATTGGATTCATTATTATTATTATTATTATTATTATCATTTTTATTATTATTATCGTGGGAATTACTTTTAAACAGTTTAATTTTTTGGTCGATTACGTACTTTTGGAAGCCTTTATTAACTAGAGTGTTTTTATATTGATAAGTTCATATTGGAAGATAGTAGGGGAGGACGCAATTAATTTTGCTCGAGTTAGTAAGTTTTTAATTATGGCTATTTTATATCTAAAAGGGTATTCATTTAATTACTCGCGTGAGAAAATATCCATCCCTAGGTGTATAAGGTGAACGCTTACAATTGCATCATAAATACATTTAATAATAAAATAAAAACAGCAATTAATACTTATAGCTCAAATTAAATACCTGTACAGGATTAAGTTCTGTGAGCTCGAGTTTCTTGATTTTTTCTCGGTAACGCTCGCACACAGTTCCCGCTAGTATACTATGTATTGGCAGCTCCCCAGAAAAAAATAACGCATGATATCAACATTTCTTTAGAATTCCCCAAAGTTGATGAAGACAATAGCGGTCGGTTTGTTTGTGTGATTGTTTTCGATTATCGTCAGCTCAAAATTATTATGACAGGATTTAAGAAGTAATATGTATCGATGCGAGCAATTGCTATTGCAACACACAAAGACACACGCATATGTGTATATAAATGTATATACACAGATACATACTCCCTCTTACCAACTCTCTCTCTCTCTCTCTCTCTCTATATATATATATATATATATATATATATATATATATATATATATATATATATATATATATCGGTCTCTGTAAAAAACACACGCATATATATATGTATATATATATATATATATATGTATATATATATATATATATACATATATATATATATATATATATATATAAGTAGTGCTACCTAATTTGTAGAAAGTTTTTTTCAACATTTATTTATTATTTTGTTTAATTTTCATTCCTCAAATGAAACAACACTCTTTCAAATCGAAATCCATTTCTTCAAATGGATTTACATATCTGATGAGAGCGAAGCACCGCTTGAAACGCGTTATATAAAATTATAAAATTATAAAATAACAAAATTATAAAAACGTCGAAAAAAACTTTTACAAATGTTGATAGCCTTACTTCTTTACATATATACTTTTGTCTAGTTGGAACTGCACTAATACTGCACTACCCTCTTATATATATATATATATATATATATATATATATATATATATATATATATATATATATATAACTGAATAAAATACGTGTTTTTAATCAGTCATGACAATTTGTGTCAAGCTCTCACCAGTCATTAGTTGACTCTTGAAAGTTTACGTAGTCCTGTTTTAATTATTACCGCAGATACGAAAATGGAGTAATTACACACCGTAATAGAGTTATCTGAGAAATCGCCCACTGCGTGAAATTAATGGCTATCGTTGATTAAAAAAAACCTAATTCATTAAATTTTGATAACGCTTCGCATGAGTAGGAACTGTAAACTGTTTGTAAGTGTAAAATCTGATCGGGTTTTACAAGCTAATACGCATAACCTATTAATATATACATAGATTCTTAAATACCAATACTTAGAAGTTATTTAAGAAAATGAAAACCCGATTTAAAAAATTCTACATTTTTTAAGAGATTAAAATCGCGCCTTCAACGCGCCATGTTTGGCAAAAGATAGTATCGGAACGTTACATCTTCAAACGCTATCTTAATTTTGAGTTCTCAAAATACACAATTCGTTAAAATAACATTTACGTGCGTTTCGAAAGTATTATTCCAGATTGGAACATGAGAGGAAAACACTTGTATTTTCTATATCTCTCTAAATAAACCTCAATGTTTGTGTATATGTATATGCATGTGTGTTTGTGATGTTTCTGTCTCCCTATGCGCCTTAATTGTTTAGTAAAGAAAAAATATCAGACTGTAAATATCATGGGTCTGGTTTTAGTTCCATTTCCACTCCCAGATTATAAAGAAAATATTAAATCAAATATATATGTTTTTCTTTTTAAAAATATAAAATGTAAGTAATTAATGTTGGTACATTTCTAAGCAACGTCTTATTAATCTCCCTCTCTCTTGTTATTGAATTATATCTATTTATCTACCTATCTATATCTATCTATCTATCTATCTATCTATCTATCTATCTATCTATCTATCTATTTATCTGTATAGCTATCTATCTCTCACTTTATATATATATATATATATATATATATATATATATATATATATATATATATATATATATATATCAAGGAAAAAAACGCCCTTCAACACTGTACAAGTCTGACCCTAAAAAACGACGATTTACTAGGGGATGTACCTTAAATGTAATTGCTGTCATATGTAAATTCACATGTACACATGAAGGGCATGGTTTTGATTCTCTTGTTGCCCGTTAAAAGAGCAAAAGACAGTTTTTGTAACTTGTTGTCGTGAATGGTTATGCGATTTGAACAAACTCCAAAAAATATCATCACCTCTTCATTTCAACAAACCCATAAAAGGTGTTTACATGTTGTTACTAAATCATAATTGTTGGCCTGTAATAAATATTTAAACCCAAAATGTAAAAAGCCCGTGAATCTCAATAAAAGGGGGAATAATAAAAAAAAACAAAAAAACAGATCCAGGCCGACCAATGTGCTGTCTGTCTCGAATAATTGGATCAGATCTTCTCCAATTCTGTGAAATTGATATTTACTCCGATTATGCTTATATTGTATGTGACGATTTACTGCTATCCCCTCGCTTATGTTTCAAGATTGATATAGTTGGTAAATGTTAGAGAAAGGAAACGTAGTATAATCTATATGTCTATGTTACCATCATACCGCGGGCAATATGAGTGCAGGTTACGAAATTGCTTCAGTATATTTTGCGGTTGGGCTGTTTCCAGTGGATTGCATTTATAGCCTAGATCAATGTGCTATTAGAAGTGCATTGTAATATAAATTGTTATTATGAATATATATATATATATATATATATATATATATATATATATATATACGTATATATATATATATATATTTATATCTAAAGTTGTGTATATATATATATATGTATATATATATATATATATATATAAAAGAAAATGTTTTAAACATTACGAAATTCTGAAGCCTGACTATACTTTTTTTATTTTAATATGTCTTCTAATATTTTTAACCTGAAAACAGCGTATATATGTGTATAACTAGCACCTTCGATTATTTGTCTAATATCCCTGTAGTGGCAAAACGGAATGAACGAAACAAAGCTGGATAAAAGAGAATTTCAAAAAGCAGCCTAGGACGCGCATGTACAGTCAGTTAGGCGTCAAACGATCGATCTGGTGCAGTTTTAGGAATAACATATACTATTCAAATTTCTGGACAGGAGAAAAATATTCATCGTTGAGCAATTTCAGACAGTTCTTAACGTGCGCGTTTCTCAGCTATCTTTTGAAATTGTCTTTATTTCTCCAGTTTTTTTTGTCACCTGAAAATGAATTAACGAAAACGTGAAAACGTTCGTAATACATATAGAGCATACATTATTTTTGTCATGTCAACACACAAAAGATTAATGTAAAAATTCAAAAAAAGGTATATTAAAGCCTAAATATGATGTAATGTTTACAATGTCTGCCTAAATACACGCAACACACACACACATATATTAATATATATATATATATATATATATATATATATATATATATATATATATATATATATATATAGATAGATAGATAGATAGATAGATATATAGATGCATACATACATACATAC
>OY744517.1:25681885-25794385 GCA_963556195.1 Sepiola atlantica | reverse complement strand
TCTCAGTTATTTGAGATTGGCCCTGTGGGTACTCATACAACCTTCGCCAGAAGGACTTAGCTCATCATTTCAAGAAGTGTTGGTTGATTTCATGTATTTCAACTGAAAACAGTGCGTGAAGTATATTTTAATTGTCCTATTTGCTAAATCTGTACAACATGAATTATTTGTAATATGTTGCTTTATGGAACTGCAACAAGATTTGCTATATTATGTAAACCAATGTGTTGTAGTTACTGGTGTATATCATTCGTTACATTTTAGTAAACGGTTCACCGCGATTCGGGAAGTTGCAGTCGAAAAACACTCATGTATACTACGAAAAGCTCACCCTAATCATTTGTTTATACTTCTACGATTAGAAGATGTGTTTAGAGGCTGCAACAAAACCCAGCCACTAAGCTGATCAAAACCCGATATTATAAATCCAACCTCGGAATGCGCAATGAACACTGACTACATCGCACAGCGATAGTATCTGTGATTTGTGTTTCCTCATTGCGGCAAGCAAACGTAGTTTAAACAAGTTTCTTCAGATGTGGCGGAAATTTCAGATAGTTTTTGCAGAACTTCTTAGTCATCGAAAAGTAGTTCGAATATCTAACATTTTCATTTTTTTTTTATCTGTCACCTTCCCAGGACAGCTGAAGTTATTATAGGGTCGTTTTATATTGAAAAATATCCAGCTCTTCTAACAGATGCACCCTTCATTAGAAAGAAACATAGTGTCAGTTTATAGGTTTTTGTTTCGCATTGGAGTTCCGTAGTTGTATTCTAGTACTGCTAATTCGAAACCGCTGTCTATTACGGCGGAACAAAACCGAATTTACCTTCTCTCACACCTCTCTTCTCTCTCTCTCTCCACCTCCTCTCTCTCTCTTACTATATATATATATATATATATATATATATATATATATATATATATATATATATATATATATATATATATATATATTTGTTATTGTTTATTATCTATGTACGTATACGTTTCGTCCTTAATAATCGGGACTCATCAGCAATGAGATATGACTATTCACTACCGGTCATTCGATTCGACACCCCGGGTTACGAGTATTTTCGCAACTCAAATCCGACGCCCTAACTACTCGGCAAATTTAAAACAGCGAACACACAGTGATACGTTTAAAACTTTATACGGTGGGTTGACATCTAGAACGTCTGACTTTTTAATGAAATAATATATATATATATATATATATATATATATATATATATATATATATATATATATATATATATATATGAAAGAATATATACATATATATACTATATATATGAGGTAAGGTACGCGATATTTCATGAAAATGAAATGCCGTGGTTGACGAAATGTGTGACAAATGATAAACGGAAAACAGGTGCAGGAGAAAAACAAAAACAAGAGATTTGACCGGTTTCGTTCGTGTTGCCGAACGTCTTCAGAAACAGTGAAGATTTGAAATAATTTTATTTTGAAGGCGCACACATGGGATGAGGAAAGAATGATCCAATTTGACCATATGAGAAGACTTTAAGTGATGTTGACATATGACAAGTAGGTGACACATTGTTCTTTGTTTATATTTCTATTATTTTATTCCTCTTCTTCACTTTCACACCTACTGGCTCAGTTGTTTTTCTCCTGCACTTTAACCTGTTTTCTTTTTGCCATTTTTCACGCACACACATGTATATATATATATATATATATATATATATACATATATATATATATATATATATATATATATATATATACATATATATATACATATATATATATACATATATATATATAAATATATACATATATACATATATATATACATATATATATATATACATATATATATACATATATATATATATATATATACATATATATATATATATACATATATATATACATATATATATATATACATCTATATATATATACATATATATATATATACATATATATATACATATATATATATACATATATATATATACATATACATATATATACATATATATATATATATACATATATATATACATATATATATACATATATATATATACATATATATACATATATATATATATATATATATATATATATATATATATATATATATATACGTGTGTATTTTATATAAAGATCAGATATTTATGGGTGAATAGGTTTGTAAATAGATTAACATTTGAAGTATTGAATAGAAATGAAAGGAATCCAGGCTAAGTAGGTAATATAACAATAGAAAAAGGAAAGAATGAGATGGTAATAAAGAAGATAACAAAGATATAAACTAATTGAAAGAGTTAAGAATTAAAGTATGTAATCCGATACTAATTTATAAAAAATAGCTCATCTACAAAAATATTTATTTAAAGGGAAATATTTCCAAATCCATCTCACTTCTCTGTCTTCTTTGGTCTGAAGAGTTGGCCTCTCTTTGAAGAGTACAACCGAAACATGTATGCACATATGTAACTAATAATGTTTGTACAATAGAAATGTATACTTAAGAACAGCTCTACTTGTTATTGAACACTTTTCATAAACACTTGAGTTTCAACGGATTTATTTCTACAGAAACTAATACAATACATGTACTATATATATATATATATATATATATATATGTGTGTGTGTGTGTGTGTGTGTGTGTGTGTGTGTATTTGTATATATATATGTATATATATATGGGAAATGAAAAACGAAAAGACAATATATATATATATGCTAATGATAATAACAATAATAATATTTATGAATAAATATTAATTATTTTAATACCTACAGACATCGATGTTTCCTACTAACGCAATCTTCAGTGCAGGAAGCTTATTCTCAACGGTTGGCGGGCGCGAACACTGATCAAAAATCGCCACTGATTCGTAGTGAAGAGTCTTATCCCATCGGCCATAGACAATTAGTTAGTAAATAAAGAGTAATTTAAATGTAAATAGCGAGTCCGCGGCTAGATTTACCAAGCAGCTTAGAGTGATCTACGAACGTGTTCGGATCGTGCATGTACCTATGTGCGCTGCTTATAATTAAAGTCACTCAAGAGTGCCCGGCCTTTGTTGGAGGGGGCTGAATATATATATATATATATATATATATATATATATATATATATATATATATATATATATATATATATATATATATACTTGAAAGGTACTGGAAGAATCGTAATGTTTAATGTAAGGAAAAATAGTTTAATACATGTGTATGTTATAATACATAACGTTCTGATATTATTTGTAAATAATTTATTATTTAAGTTTCGTTCACTTTTGCGTGATATGTATGAATATGACTATGTGAATTTCATAAACACTATTAGAAAAGGCTGATGTTTACATATGCATTCCGACATATAAAATAGTTGAAATAGATATATGTTTTCGGTTTTTATAAAATGTATTTCAATTTACGACATGGTTACATCAATCATATAACACTGTTCAATTACCTCCCCTATTTGCAAATTACTTGCTCAAAAGAATTACCAGGTTCTCGTTGTTAAGACTATAAATCCATTACACACACTTTTCTTACCAGCAAATATTAAGGTCACTTTGGAAGAATCGCGTGTTCTCGTACGTGGCTCATCACGAACGAGCACTTCGATTTGGCACGGTTCCTGAGGCCAGGCATCGAATAGCAAGCGAGTTGGACGAGGACGGAGGTGTTTGTGAAGCGTCACGGGCGTTATTATATACGGAGTGTATTAGGAGATTGGATAACATAATCATTTAGATTGAAATCTTCTAGATCCTCGCCTCGAAGCTGTTTCCTTGCCAGGAGATAATCCATGCGCACGCTAAGACGCATCGTAACATCATGATTTGGCTTCGAGTAATAGACAACGGACCTCATACATCGCAATATTATTCATTAATGTTTCGTATTAAAATATAAATGAGATTTGTATTAGCATATTTATGCGGATAGTTGTGTGTAACTTTTTCGTATTTTTAATTTATTTCTACTTGGCTATGTTCTTGATTCTGAAAACTAATATTACCAGCAAAATGTAGTATGTACGTATTATTGAATTGAAAAATAAGATATTCGTATTGTTAAAAGTTGTTTTTTGACGTACATAAACTATGTTTCGATGAATTAGACCTTCGGCCGAGTCTTTGATTGTTACTAATATTGCAGAGATATTATATATATATATATATATATATATATATATATATATATATATATATTTGAAGCTCCTCGTTAAAAAGTAGAGCACTGTAAATGATAGTACTAACAGCGTGACGTCATTTGCTTTATATGCATCATTCCTTCACTTATAGAAGTTGAATGCCTGTATGTCTCTCCGCCTTAAATGTTAAAATTATCATTGTTTATTAGCTCTTCAGAATTGGCCTATCGGTTAGCAACGTTGGATTGGGGTTGAAAAATACATGTAATCCAGGGTTTCGAATCGTGTGACCGGTAGTGAATAGTCATACTTCTATACTGATTAGTCTTGATTGAAAAAGAGACGAAACGTATGCGTCCATAGATAAATAAAAAATAACAAACATATATATATATATATATATATATATATATATATATATGTATGTATATATATATGTATACATGTTTGTGTGTGTGTGTGAGCACATTATATTATTTAAAGCTAATACACGGATCGTCATGAATATTATATATTCTTAAGTACACTGGAAGTAACATGGGCACATTTTTTTTGTAATTCATAAGAATAAGGAGGTTAATATATATGATGTTTTTAATAACAGCAATGACTGATGTAATAAACCGATAGTTATAAATAGTTAAATATCTAATCCCGGAAGCCCGATGAGTAACATGAGGATATTTTTGTAAACGTTAAAATTAAGGGGATGCGACCACACAAACTTACGGAAGTAAAAATTAAACTAAATGTAAATTTAAAAAAAAAATTCACATAGTACGGATATCTAGTGAATGCCTCTTCAAAGTCAACCTCTATTTACGAAACGCAAATCTAATGTGATAACATACGATGATGGCCATTGGCAACTCATTTTGGAGTTAGATGTTTTTTTTCTTTTAATGGTAATGAATCTTCGGATAAAAACTAGGAAAATGATTTTATTAAAGTTTCTACCAAAAATTGAATTCAACTTGTGTTAGAGATTTATTAAACCTCACAAGTTTAAGAGTTCTATCTAATTAAACAATCATTTAACTTTCGCGAAGGAGTAACGATTAGGAGGTTCTAGTATGTTTCTGTCTTTTATGTAATTTGGGTAAAATTTTATCAAATTAATCCGGGGAACACATACACATACTTTAGAGGGAATTTAAGAGTGTCAGATAGGGGTAATTTCGTAAAGTTACAGGGATATATTCTATCCGACTATATGATTCTACTGTGTACACAGACAATCTAAAAATATTTACTTCTCCCCATCGGTGTAAAATTTTCTATTTAACCAAATTATACAAGCTACAAAAGTTTCAATTCATCGCCTCAGCATGCATATATACACACGTATCCATACACGAACACACACACACACACACACATATATATATATATATATATATATATATATATATATATATATTGACAATAAAATAGAAGTTATTGAAGTATCTTTATAAATTTATGTGATGTAAAATAGACGAAAAAATGTTTTTGAGACTACGTTTTGATATGCAATATTTATTAAAATCATTTAAATGATTGTTTTCTTTTTTAATTGATATATCGATGCCACCTGCACGTGAAAAGTCCTCAAACAGGGGTTGACTCTAAAATAAACCATGTAATAAACAAAATCCGGGCTTCTATTACCTCAGAATCCGTGCCATACGAGTGGGGTAGTAGTCATTTAACTTTTGGTGTAAAGGACATATTCTACCTAAAAGAATGAAGAATTTTCGGTTATAAGAATTATAAAAAATTGAAATATGAAAAATTGAAATAAATAAATGGCTTCATTTATATAGTACTAGAAGGGTTCAAGCCTTCCGACCGACGTGAAGTAACCTCCCTAAAATAAAGATTGCGTAAGAATGAAACATCGATGTATGTAGGTAAAAATAATTAATATTTACTTAAAAATATAATTATAGCTCCCTTTACAAGGATTGGTGCACTCTTAGATTATTTATAAACGAGCAGTAATACTATGACTTCAAAGCGAGATTACGACGTTATTTGTTGTTGTTGAATACCTTTCAACTGCTCATTCTACGTGCTCGTTCATTTGGCGTTCATAAATTTAAATCCCTCCTAATTATCATGTTGATTCTCGCCGGACGAGGGGAATGACACCCGACTAGAAATCAGTGTCGATTTGTTGAAAACGGGCTAAAGCCTTCCGAATGACGTGAATTAACATTCTTACAATGAATATTGCGTAAGCATGAAACATCGATGTAAGTAGGTTTAAATAATTAATATTCACTTTAAAAATATAATTATAGCTTCCTATACTAGGATCGCTCTACTCTTAGATCATTTATAAACAAACAGTAATACTATGACTTAAAAGCGAGACTCCGACCCTATTTGTTGTTGTTGAACCACTTTCAACTGCTCATTATACACGTGTGTTGATTTAAACCCCTCCTAATTATCATGTGGATTTTCGCCGGACGAGGGGAAAGATACCCAACTGCAAATCAGTGTCAATTTGTAAAAACCGGATTCAAGCCTTCAGACTGACATGAATTAACACCCTTATACTGGCGATTGCGTAAGCATAGAACATCGATTTATGTATGTAAAAATAATTAATATTTTCTTTTTAAATATATATATATATATATATATATATATATATATATATATATATATATATATGTGTGTGTGTGGGGGGGGGGGGTGAGTGCGCGCGTGGGTGTGTGTATGCATTTATGCACTTATTTTCATTTGTTTACTTTCTTCCTGTTTTGCTCAATGGGAGAATATTATTTTTTTATCAACATAACAGTCTGGTAAAAATAACTAATAGTCTTCTATCAGAAAATATAATCACACTCGGAAATATTATTCACAATCAATACATAATTAAATATAAACATATTCAATAAAATGCGGAGGTCTTGAATACTTACAGAAAGTTTAGAAAACATATACGATAACATACATAATAATACACAGAACCACATCAGTTAAATCATATGCGAAAGGATTAGAGAAACGCACGTCAGAGCTTCACGTTTTTTTTTGTGCTGTACACTCATATTACACTGTTAGTGTGCTTACCTATTCATAGAGTTCTCTATTTTTTTTGTAAACACAGAATATTTATCAAGGCTAAAAGAAGAAAAAGCAGTAAGTATATTCTTGCCGCTAAAAATAAAGTGTGGAAAATAACAGGTGGCTTTCAAAGCGTGAATGCACGTGGCAGATGATCAACAGATCACTCCGTCGCAGAAAGAAAAAATAACACGATTTTCAAAACAACATGAAGTTTGACGAATACTCTACTTTATAAACGTGTAAGTGTAACGATAAAGCAGAGCATTTATTTACTCGTCTCCAGGAGTTAGGCACAAGGCCAGTTTTTATCTTACTCCCACAAGTAAGATGTGACCCAAGGTCGGGTCGGGAAAGTGGGGGTTTGAAAAGCCAGCGCCCGAGAGTTGCGCACTCTGGCCATTAAAAATTGCTTGGGCAGCCCCGTCGGAATTCCCCAGTAGTAGCGTCTCAGGCAGTAAGCAATAAACTTACTCCTCCCCAAAGAGGGGAGGCGAAGCCTGGGAGGGTGGACCTCCTAGAACTGCACAGGACAGACCCATAAACACTCGTAAATCTAGTCCCGAATGCCAAGACGATACCAGTTTATGGGCTGCAGTATCCATCGGAACAGATACTACACTTTAATTGAACTTCTATAGGAAACAACAGTGCTTACGAAACCATTACATGAACCTGCCTTTCAAGTTAGAAGTAGATTGAGTAATCGTAGGAATACGTTATTTATAGTATTAGCTATTCTCGATCGAAAACATTATATAGATTTTAAGTTATATATCGTCATTTACATTAATGTAGATATTCTCTTATATCGTTATAGGAATCCATTAATAAATTCATATATATATATATCTAAACGAATAAACGCGAAAATGTATTTTTTTAATTCATCACATGCACATTAACATCAAAAGTGATATATGTTTTTTTAACGTAACGAACCAAGATAATTATCATAAATACTATATATATATATATATATATATATATATATATATATATATATATATATATATATATATATATATATATATATATATATATATATATATGGGAAATGAACAAGGAAAAACCAAAAAAGGATGTTTTTAATGTGTTCATCAACGTTTCGACTTTATTTGTAAGACGTCTTCAGGATGATCATATTAAGAAAAATGTCATGCAAGTACGTGAACATATTGGGTCGACATGATGGGTTGATGGGAAGACGTAGTAGTCACGACTGGAAGCAGTAGGACCAACGCCCGGGCTTGGTGATGTCAGTCGCGTGGAGTGAAATGACTGGTGATGTCGTGAGTGAAAAAAGTTGAAAGGTAGGGGTTAGCAGGGATAATGTAGATGGTTGTAAGTGAAAAAGTGGAGGGGTGGGGGTGAGCAGGGATAATGTAGATGGTTGTAAGTGAAAAAGTGGAGGGGTGGGGGTGAGCGGCAATAATGTGGATGGCAGTGAGTGAAGAGAGTGGCTACTACGTCTTCCCATAAACCCATTATGTCAACCCAATATGTTCACGTACTTGCATTACATTGTTCTTAATAGTATCATCCTGAAGAAGTCTTACAAATAAAGACGAAACGTTGATGAACACATAAAAACATCCTTTTTGGTTTTTCCTTATTCATTTCCCATTACGTCGGATTACCTTCATTTTTCCTTTCCTATATATATATATATATATATATATATATATATATATATATATATATATATATATATACTATAGAGTAGAGATCCAAACATACGTGTTCGTACGCCGAATTTTCGTAATCATGTTCAAACATTTGATGATAAATTACTGTTTTGTTTTATTTATTTCTAATTTAAGTGCCCTATTCTCCTTAGATGTATGCTATACTTTTGTCAATATGAATAGTAATTAATTAGTTTGATTTAATAATAAAACGATAAAGTACTAAACGTTTCTGAAAACATTTCCATTAGTTTAAAGTGAAATATTTTGAAAATCTACAATCGTGCAATTTTAAATGAAAAATTCATTTATTTAATTTTCTTTTTGCAAGCTTTCGTTATAGAATAACCTTGTCAGGCGAGACTGTCTAATAGTTGTTTTTCTTCTATTCTTACTCCCTATTTTGATGGTATTAACCCCGAGGGGTCGAATCACGACATGAGCAGAAAGAGACGTCAAGTTCATAAGACGTTAGGATAAGTGTAGTCCTGGCGATGTTATGCGCAGATTGGCGCTTTTTTTAAAGTAAGAAAATTAACTAAAATTAAATCATTAGTTATCACTGTATTTATAACTTTAATAAAATACACTTAATAATAATAAGCATTAACACTTTAATTTGATTTACACTTATTAAAACAAATTGTTTCGAGTTATTTCATTTACAAAGCGAAAAACAAATTACCAAAAGCCTGCTACGGAACTTTTTCAGATCTATACCCTAGGCAAAGTGCAGATGACGCATTAACATAAAATGTTACCGCCATCTTAGGTTTTAAAATTTCATTTTAACAATGTGTTTACTTGGGAATTACTTTACTTTTTATGCTAACAGCAAAAGAACTTCCTCGACATTAAGTATCGAAAAGATAATATAAATGACTTACTTGTTGTTTTACTTTATTTATACAATTTGGGCATGTTAACACACGGATAATTTCCTCCACATTTATATATAAAATAACACCATGGCTATTATCCTTTTGATCAATACCTGAACATAAGACATACTGCCGAATTAAAACGTTTTTAAGAAGCGAATCAGGATGGATATAAAGTTAAATGACAACTCAATTATGGACATTAATGGACAATTAAGTTCTAGAAGTTTTCCATATCGAACTTGAGTTTAAGTGTTACTATATATTTCGTTATATAAGATGTTTAAACTCGTTTAACACACGCACACAAACACACACCACACACGAAAACACACCGACGACACACCACACACCCACACATCTGTTGTGAAGTAGTCCAACAGTAAAAAGAAGAAGTCAAGTCGAGGTTGGGTTAAGATAACAAGTGTATTAACATAAACGGTACAAAGGTAAGGAAACTGACTGGCACTCGGCTAGACAGTTACAATACTGTCCTTTTTCCTCCTGGTGATTGGCTACTCCAACTATTTATAGTGATAACCGGTGTAGTTTCTCTTCTGTTAGAACGGCCGGTGTAACAGTAATATATGTGTGCAAAAAACTTCCAAACATTTTAAGATACTTTAGAAATATTTATTAGATCAATTAAGTGAATTTTGTAAACCATCTGATCAAACACTGCTCGATAATTAGAGCAAGGTAGTAAGCAATGAAAATATATATGGCAGTCAAGCTACCTAGCTCTACTTACGTATCGAGCACTGTTTAAGTAAATACTGAAAACTGACATATAAAAAATTATATCTCCTCATAATATTTTATGTGAATACATGAAGTACTAATATCTAGCTCCTCAAACAGTTGACCACTCTCACAAAAATTTATTTCACCACTAAAAATAATATGGAAAAAATTAACTTAGAAACATCACTTAAGAATATCCCAACACCTCGCAAGCATGGATATATTATTAAATTAATTAAAAAAACGGACGAACTAATACGCCGAATGCGATGGCGAGCACACTTCTTCATTAACAATAAAAATAAACACGTAGATACAAAAGAATCCTACGGATTCAAAAGCTTAAAAAACGCTAAACCAATAGATCTCATGACTAGCTTTGAAAATGACCTCTTAAATGTAATTAAAAACTTAGAATTTCACAAACAACAGAATAATTTCCAAAAACAATTGCACACCATCGTTAAAAACATAAACAACTCTAACAAAATCTTCGTAAAAGCGGACAAAACTAGAAATTTTTACAAAATAGATAAGCAAGAGTATAACAAACTACTAACAGAAAATATTACATAGATATAATAAATACTGAAAGTAAACAAATCACATATAAACTAAAAATTAGCAACACACTTAGTAAGTTAAAACCTAATGAGACCTATATCTTATTAAAAGACCACAAAAGTAACTTTAACAATAACCCCAGCACTCGCATAATTAATCCGACCAAACCAGAAATAGGAAGAATCAGCCAAACAATTCTATCTAGAATTAACAAACAAATAAGAAAATACATAGAATTAAACCAATGGGTGAATACTGCCGACGCAATCACTTGGTTAAACAGTATAGAAAATAAGAACAATTGTACCTTCTTACAATTCGACATAGTGGACTTCTACTCATCCATATCAGAAGAACTCTTCAATATCGCCCTGGAATTCGCCGAGATATATACCGATATATCCAAGGATGAAATTCACATCATTAAAAAATGTAGGAGATCAGTTTTAATCAACAACGAGGACCAATGGATTAAAACGAATATGAAAAACTCCTTTGATTTGGCCATGAGTGCCCTTGTCTCTGCGGAGACATCTGATCTTGTGTGGTTATTCATTTTATATACACTCACACATATATTCGATAATACGGGGGTCGGCCTTCATAGAGATGATGGATTAGCGATAATAAGAGACTCTAACAAAGTCAAGGGAGAAAACTTCAAGAAAATTATACATATGGAAATGAAAAAACTTGGCCTAAAGGTTGAAGTAATGGCTTACATTAAAACAACGAACTTTCTAGACGTCACATTAAACTTAAGTAAAAACACCTACGAACCATACCTAAAAGATAACGCCAACCCAATATACGTACACCCAAAGTCTAATCACTCCCCCCCATCAATCATAAAACATATGCCTAATTCGATCGAAAGTAGGCTTATTAACAATTCTAGCAACGAAAGTGTTTTAAAAAAATCAATCAACATTTACAATACAGCTCTAAAAAATAGTGGTTACCACAATACCGAAATTAAATATAAAAAACTGGACACAAATAATTACAACAAAATTAAAAATAAAAACAAAAGAAAAAGAAATATAATCTACTATACCCCTCCCTATAACCAGATGCTAAAAACTAAACTAGGCAAAAAATTCCTAAATCTGATTAAAAAACACTTCCCCGTATCCAACCCTCTACATAAAATATTCAATAAAAATAATCTAAAACTATCCTACAGCTGCTGTGAAAACCTAGAAATGATAATTAAGGCACACAACAACAAAATACTAAAAGACAACAACAGAGAAGAAAAAAATAAACAAAGTTGAAAATATAACAAAAATAACACTCCGAAGAACAAACATATAAAAAATACTAATAGAAATAAACAAAACACTAATAATAACCACACGAATAGAAACGAACAACTTAGCAATGAAGAGAAAAGATGTAAATGCATGAATCGTAAACTTTGTCCACTACAAAATAAATGCCCAACTAAAAGTGGTGTATACCAAGCAACGATATTTGCCAACGAAAGACCAAATAACAAGAAATACTACGTGGGTATGACATCCCTAGACTTTAAGACCAGATACTATGACCATAAAAGCACATTTAAAAACAAAGAACGTCGAACTAAAACAGCACTAGCTAACCATTATTGGGAGCTCAAAGAAAATGGGCACTCACAAATAATTGAATGGAAAATAGTAAGACAGGCCAGTACATGTAGACACTTAGACGACTCGTCTAGATTATGCCTGAATGAAAAATACGAACTCCTAAATTTTAAAGATCCCCGAAACCTATTAAACTGTAGAAGTGAAATAGCGAACAGCTGTTTACACAGAAATAAATTTAATTTAGGATGATATATAATAAATAAAATAAATAAATAAATAAAAATAAATAAATTAATAAAAAATTGAATTAGTTAAAAGTTAAAACCTAAAATAGAAATACAAGAAACAACGTGTTAAAATAAATTCGCCCACTGTATTGACAAAACAAAGAAAACAGGATATAGGAAAATCCATTGTTAACAAAAATAGGAGCGTCACCAACTATGCCTTTGTTCGAGAGAAGCCCAACGATTGGCTGAGGGAACAACACAGAATCTGATTGGTTAACTAGCAAGCCATGTATATAAAAACACCTGACAAAAATAACTCCATGCATTTAGCCTGACGATTCCCCCGGGGATGAAACACGGGAGCCTCTGTGTAGCTGGATTGCCATATATATTTTCATTGCTTACTATATATACTTATATATAAATATATATATATATATATATATATATATATATATGTATATATATATATATATGTTTATATATATATGTATACATATATAATGTACATATATATATATATATATTTACGTATACACATATAAATATAAATATATAACATATATTAATATATACATAATATATATATAAATATATGCATAACATATATAAATATATACATAATATATATATAAATATGTACATAATATATATATATATATATATGTATATATATATACATATATATATGTATAAATATGCATACATATATATATATACATATATATATATATATGTATATATACATACATACATATATATGTATATATACATACATACATATATATGTATATATATACATACATACATATACATACATACATACATATATATATATATACATATATATATATATATATATATATATATATATATATATATATATATATATATCCTTTTCGGTAATCTGCACTTATTTATGCTTGTTTGATAAACGATGAGGATGCAGCGTACCGGATAACAAGACCTCTCAAATTGCAGCCGAATGTTGGAACAGTAAAAGTAGCGTAGAAACGTGTTTTTTGTGCGCCGTAACTACTGCCGCGTTTCCTTGGCAGTACCAAAATAAATCGCCCACGCCACGTGTCGCTAGCGGCAGCGCAAGTTTCTCACGGTTTTGCTGTTCTCTGCTAAATAGAGCGGTTTCTGAAGGAGAGTTATATTTTTTTACTACGCACGACAATTTCAATTGCTCATCTTGTGTTTGTATTCAGAACGAAACCTGATTGTGTTAAAAATCCATCATCATTTGCTGTACAAAACACAAAATCATGGCGTAGACATAAAAAGAACAGAAGTAAATGTAAGAAAAAAAGAAAGAAAGATTCGGTAGAAAAGAAAGAAAACTGAAAATAGACAAAATGAAAGGAAAATTTGTTAAAAGATTAAGGCTAACATGGTAGGAACGAAAGCTATAAATGCAGAGGTGAAGGTGGAATATGAAAGAAAGAACATGAAAGAAACGATGCACATGTTTATGCTAACGAGGAATTCTAATGAAGAGCAAAGGTTACTCGAGGTTAATCTTTAACACGGTTTTTAGTTAGAAAAGAAACAACAGCATAAGTAAACTGAAAAACGATGCGTGGAGTTGGCAGGATTTAATAATTTTAAACAAAAAAATGTTTACATTGGACTTGAACATAATCGTCGCCGGGAATTCGCCCTATCGTACACTCTTCCACAGACGAGAAGTTTTTGGAAAGCAACTTTGTTTATATCATAGAAGTTCTGTTCAAGTACGGAGAAAACAAACAAAAAAATAGTTATAGTTATTAAAGCGTTACGAAATGTTGCTGATAATATGTTACATGGAAAACACAGAGTATAGAGGTTAGTCGAGAACCATACTATCAAAATAACAATAAAGTCATGAAAGGTTAAAAAAGTCTATTCTGTGAGCAAGAGACTGTAAGGAAGAGAAGATTGCATTCCTCTACCAGATTTCGGAGTATGTTTTGTACTCTGTCAACGCAGGAAAGAGTGTTCTGTAGCGGTTCCTCCTCAGATGTGGCAACATTCCTCATTTTGGGACGTATCAAACTTCTATATAGGTAGAGGATTGCGTCAGGTTTGAATGACAGAAATAAAGGAATAACAGGAAAGAAAAAGAAAGAACATGAAAGGAAGAAAGTAAACAATAAGGAGATATAACGCAAACTAAAGCAAGATTACAAATACAGCACATGAAGAAAGAATACAGATAACAGGAAAGCAAAGTAAAAATATTAAGAGAGAGATAATAAATCATAAATAGTATTGTGTACGTTCGCTTATAGATATCTGATGATTTAAATTCGCAGTTCAATGTTCACACGTTCAGAAAGAAAATCATGGCACGGGGTTCGCGTTTGCATTGAGGTGTCATCTCAACCTACTGTCGCTACAAATAAACGTGACGTAACATGACTCACAGAGACAGTAAGCGAGAGAAGTGGCGAGTTGTTGGGGAGCGTTGATCGGAGCACGTGTACATTATGAGATAAGAATCGACGATGGATGAAAAGGCTAACGCCCCCCAGATTTCCGTAGCCTGGAATGACCTTCTTAGCCCGCTATCAGAAGAGAAGGCGACGTTTGCAGCAAAATTAATGGCCCTTCTTCAAAATGCAGGATATTCTGTTTTACTTAGTTATCATTCCAGAATTAACCTCTAATGAAAAGTATAGTTGATGAACTGCCTAAGTCAGGGTGGTAGTCGGCGACACGAGGAAGGATTGGTGACATGCATACGATACCAACCATGTATTTTGTTGCATTGTGACACGAGACATCAGACATAACAGACAACATAAAGGTTATGAAAAATAAATCTCTAAAAAATAAATGTAAAGCGTAGCAGTATAATAGAAAAAATAACAATAGAAATAATCTTTAAAAATCTGTGCTCAGTAAAATTGTGTTTAGATTATTTGAAGCAGGGAAAAGGTTGTTTGCAAAGCCAGTTTTATTTAAAACCATAACTCATCCAGAATTTAAATAAGTCGTTTTTGTTCGCTATATATATCGCTCTCTAACAACCAGTTTTCTATTATTTCTCACTCCTGTTCGTCTCAGCATATAAAATGTATATATGTTTCATTCGGTTTTAATCTTGTTTTTACTTGTGTGGTTTTCACTTTTGTTTAAAATAGACCATTCTGTGTTTTTTTCATTTTTGAAATGTCTTTAGTTGTTACCTTAAATTGTTGAGTACACAAAGTTAGATAGTGACAGGAGAGAGAAACCCTGATAGAAACTGTATATTATAGAAACATATCATACAACTTATAGTCAAAAAGGAAGAATGTGATAGACATAAACTTATTTAGAGGTGGATCATTTTTTAGTTAATCGCGTATTAAAAACGAATTAAAACAATTAAAATAGTTTCCTTCATACAGAACTGAACCACAAAATTTATTAAGATTTTAGCATCAATTTTCTTTAATGTCTGGGCTTTTTTGGGCTAAGAAACAGAGTGTAGTATATGTCATGATGCTGCATTTAGGGATGTCTGACCTCTATCAGTGAAGGAAAAACATTTTCTAGACTGAGTTTTTTTTAATTTTTGTTTCAATCCAGACGATATATTTTTGGTGTAGCTAGATTTTCCAACGTTAAAAACCGACCTAGCGTATAACTCTGCTTTCGTGGAGGGGCAAGTACATAGAATCGTGTATAAGAAAAAAGTTAATATAGACAAGTCTATATATTTACCTATGAATAATCGATAGATTTTAAGTGAAAAATAAAGGAAATAATACAAGCATAAAGAAATCGGAAAAAAGGCATTAGCAAAAAAAAAAAATAGAAACAATGATGCAAAATAAAATAAAGAAACCAAACAATGAAAGAAACATAGAAAAAACAATCTAAGGATGGTCAAAAGGAGTAGATAGACTGGAAATCGATATAAAACCAAAGCGATATCAGAGACGTGTGTGTGAAAATTGGATTAGTAATTGATAACTCTTCAAATAAGTGTTGGAATTATGTAGAGTAGCATTTTACCCTTTGATATTGAAAGAAACCATACTGTCAAGGCTGTGGCAACATGGTCGCGGGAAGCGGCTAAGAAGTTGTGTCAAATTGGTAAAGAGAATCGCACTCTTTCGTCTGAATCACCGGAGAGTGCTGTTTTGTGTTTGCATAGCTGATATCCCCATGGGGTAGCAGGTGCGGGTTGTTTTATGCGTGCACATGACTGCTCTAAAGAGCATATTCAATTGTATCTGTTGACTTCTATTTTAATACGATGGTCATTGTAAAGAAGCAGTGACGGAATAAAGAGGAAATGCAAACTTGACTGACACATCAGCCCCCAAACCAGACAAGTGAATTATGCCAATAAAGTGACGAACCGTTGGGGTCGAGGTGAATGCACCGTGGGGAACACTTCGATCGTATTACATTTTAAACAAGTCCAAAAACAAGAGGAGTACCCGACTAAAAGTCACCAGAAAACGGTGTTCGGTCAGATTAAGTGCCTGCTATTAAATACTTCCTGTTTAGAGTAACTAAATATTTTAATTTACAAAGTGTTTTACCACTATTTATTAATGTGTTTATTAAATTGCGAGGTCAAAGTAAAGAATTGATAAGAAAATTCCCTTCTTATGTTAAGAATGCCTTTCTAAATTATTTTCTGCAGTTCATGGTCTGTGCTGAAATAATAACGCTATTATCTAGAAAGTCATTCTTAACATAGGGAGGGGGTGTAAACTATTCGTTACTTTCACTTAACAATTAAATAACTACATTAACAAATTTGGAAAACTTAATCCGTCCCAGAAGTTGTATTACCTATGATGGTTATATCATGAACTTAATCTTACTGAACACAGTTTACTGCTGACTTTGACTCGGGTACTTTTCTGGTCTGCATACAAGTAACTTTCGCAAAATATACTGACACGAAAGGAACGAAAACAATGAGAACTACACTATGCAATCACAAATATTAACATGAAAAAAATAACACATGAGACATAAACGAAGTTGAGACGACAAATAAATGATAACTGTGAGTAAAAAAGAACTAGGCAGTACAAGGAACAAGCAGTAAAAGTCACAAACACGATGACTGTGGTTACATATAGGTAGGTGTCGTTCAGATTACGTTTTTCTCTTTGGACGGAGTACAAGTTTACTTCGATATTTAGTGGTTGGTGGCCTCTTCTCTCCCTTACAGTGTTTTTCGCTTCTTTACATAAAAAATAAAAAATAATTAAGATTAAAAAAACAAGAAAGCATAAAAAATAAAAAACAGAAGTAATTAAAATAAATATCGATGCCAAATTGAAAGACTAAAACCAACAAAGAAAAACAAAATTACCTATCTCCTATCCCTAAAATGATATCCTAAGGCATTTTCATGTCCGTACGTACGTACTCACTGCCCTCCACTTCTAAAAAAAATATTGTCGCCCGATCGCCGAACATGACACGCAAAGAAAAGGTTGTTTTAAATGTTTACTTTAATCTTATACCGTGTTGCGTCGAACGTGAAACTCGAAAAAAATAAACTTTTTTTTTTATTTCAGTGTAGAATACATGTGTAGAAAATGGTATGTCCATAAATGCTACACTCGTATCGTTCGGGCTAAACGGCTATAGATGTCAAATATTTCACACACTTCTAAAATAGTGTGTTGCGTTATACTTCCGTAACCAGATATATTATCATACTACATTATCCTAACTGCTTATATAAATGTGCTTTAGTTTAAACTGTGCTGATACAATAATTGTAGCTGTATGATGTTTCTTGGCTTTGGACTAATACACATAAAATAGTGTCACCTATAATCATATAATTGTTATTTATTTTTATTTTAAACACATGTATGAAATTATGATTATTAGAATATTAACTCCAAACATTGTCTATGGAATGGAATGTGAGCATCATACACTGGTAGAATGCATGTTATCATAATACACCTGTAGAATGCATGTCATCATAATACACCTGTAGAATACATGTTTGCATAATACACGTGTAGGATGCATGTAAGCATAATACACCTGTAAATGCATGTCATCATAATACAGATGTAGAATACATGTCAGCATAAAACACGTGTAGAATGCATGTCAGATTAATACACGTGTAGAATGCATGTCAGCACAATACACCTGTATAGTGCATGTCAGAATAAGACATGTGTGGAATGCATGTCAGCATTATACACCTGTGAATGCATGTTATCATAATGCACCTGTTGAATGCATGTCAGCATAATACACCTGCATAATGCATGTCAGCATAATACACGTGTAACATGCATGTCAACATAATATAAGTATAGAATGCATGCCAGCATAATACACATGTAGAATAGATGTATGCATAATACACGTGTAGAATGCATGTCAACATAATACACCTGTAGAATGTATGTCAGCATTATACACCTGTAGAATGTATGTCAGCATAATACACCTGTAGAATCGCCACGGATCCTACTAGTATTTGAATAAATATAAGTAAATATTTTTATTGGTTCTCAAAATTTAAGAAAAAATAAAATATTATTTAACTATTTGGTCGACTGTTTACTGTGAATATTAAAATGCAATATCGAAATCTATGTTCAATAATTTTTATACAAACAAAGCATTCTCTTTCCTCTTGAGTGAAAGTGTTTTAATCTCATTTACAGCAAATGGTGCATTTGTCTTAACACATAGCCAAGCGAAAATATCAAAGAATTATACTGCACAAAATGACCCTGCCTAGAGCTATATTAACACCTATATCGGATGTACTTTTGTACCGATGAGTCACGATTTATCGAAGCTAGAGTTCACTCTAGGGTAAGCGTATATTACATTTATAGAATGACAATCGAATGATAATTAATATTATCAGATAGGTTAAATATAATGAATTGACTGAATAACATTTGCTGGCTCATGGAATCAGTTTCAGATTTGATGACGTTTATGTTGTAGCTATTTGAAAAGCAATCTTGTGGTAACGTGTTCCACCGATTAGAAATGCATTCAATGCATATCTGTTTATGAACATTCCATTTGATTTTAGAGGCACGGTTAAACAAAAGAAGATTATTTGCAATAGAGTTTGTAACACTAGTTTTCTTTTTGAACGATTAAAAATAAAAATAATAAACCAGCTATTTAAACACAATCGATGCTTTTCCGTGGTAATAACGAAAGTACAGGAATACACACAGCCTCTCCTTTTGGAAAAATGGATGAACATTGGATAATGGCCCTATGGGTATTGACGTATCTGTTGGGAATCGTAGGTTTGACCTGCGCCAGTTTATGTAACAGGGTCACCGTGTGACGAGACCCTGGATCAAGGGTCAGTGTGCACCTGTGAGAGGCTCTGTGACGTCACGGGCCTTGCGTGGGAAACAGAGGGATCCGTGACGTCACTCGTTCTTCGTGAGAAGCGAGTTTCGTCAGTCTGGGTTTTGGAGGCAAACCGATGAGACGTGATTGTTATAATGTAATTTACAACAGACAAGGAGAATATTTCCCGAAGAAAATACAAGCGAAATATATCCTTTCCCCCTCTCTATGAATGGTTAAGAAAATAATTGTTAACTAACTAGGATGAAGTAGTGATTGTTCTCTCTCTCTCACTCTTACTCTCTCTTTCTCTCTCTCTCTCTCTCTCTCTCTCTCTCGACGTAGTGAATGGCCCAGTCCGATAAATAACGACACTTGTAATAAAAGAATTGAAAGTTAAGAGGATTGTTTTTTTTCGGAGTGCGTCATGGGGCTTTTGTTTCAGACCACGGACGGCGTAGTTCACAGCAGGAAGTAAGGTAGAAAGAATGCATCCACTAGACGACACCACCCTCTACACGGCGAAAGAGACATATAAGGTATACAAACAATATATGAACTATGTGATTTATAAAGTTTAAAAAAATGACGAGTATTAAATGTGAACTGCCACAGCTCTTCCAGGGAAGAGTATACGAAACGAGTAAAACCACGGCCCGTATCGGGAAGAGTGTACGAAACGCGTACTTTTGGGGTTCAAGAAGGGGTGGAAAATGCAACATGAAGAGAAGAGATAGACCACCCACACAATAGTACGAACTAGAGAAGTAATAGAGTACTCTTGGTAGAAACATTATCAGACGTGGCAGCAGTAATTTATCTATTATGTGTATTTATTTGACTCTCATTATGTCAGATGATTTTTTCAGGATACATATAATTTATGACGCAGTAATATGTGTCACCCATATTCCCAGCGCCATAAACATAATATGTTCTGTTTTTTCTATTTGCATGTGTATATGTACAGAACGCACACTTCGATCACTCTTGATTAGTACTACGAGATGAGACTGTTTCAAAATACTAACTTCGTGACCAACAATTAAGTAATGGTTGATGTTATTGTTTATTATTCCTTAATTTTTGCAAAACCTAATCATACTCTGCAAAATTGAACACAAAAAACAAACATTTGCAATTCTCCAAACAAACTAAATGAACAATATATTAATAAATGTTTGAAGATATAAATCAATTGAATCATAAAATAAACTATTATCAAATTGACAGAATTCGGCATGAAATAACTTGAAGGTGTAATGCCGTAAAAAAAAAACAACCGACCAAAACCCAACCCTCTACCACTTTTGTTAATAGGTATACATCTAGTTGGGTGCTTATATTTATTATTAGATTTTATTTAAGAAAATTAACCTGATCATTGTTGTAATTATTTTATTTTAAATAATCGGAGGGGGGTGTACTGAAGAGGATAAATACGCAAACCGACGAACTGCACGTGTCAAGTTCGAATACAGTCGTTTATATAGGACTACTATCAATTATGGACTTAAGCGACCTTCACGTGATCCATTCTGTATGTAACTGGAACGTGCAAAAATCGGATAAACAAACTAGGACAAAAGAATTGCGACGACCAGAAAGACGTATCACACTGATTCATACGAACTTAATAGTTAAAAAGATAACCGTACTAACAGTTTGTTTTACTCATTTGAAAAGACGATTCATTACAAAAAAAGTGAATTAACTTCGAAAAACTATCAGCTAAAACGGATAATCAGTTGTATCAAAGATTTCTTAATCAGTTAAATTGCACACGCCAACAATCGAAAGAGAACACGGATTACAAGATGTTAGAGTGATTCCCCCATGCTAGCAACAATCTTACGTCATCACTTTACCGAAACAAATACCGTCTATTTTTCGACTTTACGGAAAATCGCTTTAGATAAGCTGATTCGTCGTAGAGTGTGTAAATGTGATTCCATTTTCGCACGATTAAACATCGAAATCTAGTATGGGATGTATTTCCTCCTTTTCCTACAGTCTCATCTCAAAGAAGAGAAATTGCTAATATTTATCTACTCTATCGTTATTTTCATGTCAGGTGCTCGACAGAGCTCCAATCTATGGTTAACCTTGTTAAACAGTCACACATTCTCGCCCCGCTACACAGACTGCAGATAAATGCCCTCACTCTTTGTGTGTATCTAATACTAAACAAAACATCCATGAGCAAAGTTTATTTCCCAAAACGATCAGTCTCTAGAATACAATACCACGGAGCTTCTTCTCAGCTGAGTACAACTTTTTTTTTAGACCAATTCTTGTTAATTCGTCCTCTTGAAATAATTACATTCTGCTCTGTTTAAGCGATCGTTACCAATCCCCCCGGTGTTTTCTCACCGTCCGCCTATCAATCTTATAAACACTCATGTTCCAGTGGCCTCTCGGTTTTATAAGCGGCGGCTCGTAACTATATAAAAAAGAGAATCATGAGCTGTCGGGGAAAAATTAAACAATTTATTAAAGAGCGTTATATCTTCCTATCATTAAACTAAATATGATTTGACCAACGTCTGTTTTCCTAAGTAATTTCACTATATATTTTATACCTACAAACTACATGCTAACATATTCCACAATTTATCTTACTAACATTCTATCTTCAACATACAACGTCCTTCACCGTGTGTTGTTCGTTCCTTTTATTTATTTTTTACCTTGACTCTCACGCAAGATCTGTCTTTTTGTCGCCGTCTAACTCTGTGTGTACACTTGATGGCAGTTAAGAAAGAACATTATTAAATGATTATATACAAATAGTTAATATTACGACGGACAGTAATATTATTTAACATGTAGTTGGAGAGGATACTAGATGAATTGAATGAGAAGGACCGAGGTGTATAGGCAGCAAGTAGGGGGTTAGTTTATATTTTTCTACTTATAATTTTTTATATTTAACTGTTTTTGCAAACTTTTGTCTTATTCAATCTTTCAAATCTGACATCAATTCGGAGGCCCTATTTTTGAACAATTTTAATAGAAACGTATATATTTCTTAGGAGTTATACAGTATCTATAGGTAAACAATATATATTGTTGACTTAAATCACCGAAACTAAATAAGACAGCAATGAGGTAGTTAAAAAGAGTATGTCCTTACGAAATACTTCAATGGATTATGCTCCGATGAACTGACTACTCTGGTGTCCCCTCGACGTAGATTCACTAGACCAACTCGACAATCAGCTAAATCCCATCCATTCACTGTGGAGGTCCTCAGATGCCGGAGAGCCTGCTACTCCAATAGCTTCTTCCCTCGTGCTGCTGACCTCAGGAACTATCTCTCCCTGCACCCTGTTTCCCCGACAGTACCGACATGCAGAGGTTTAAAACTAATGTAAACAGACATCTTGTCGCACAGCTACCAACTAAGAATGACACCCTAAATCTACTCCCTAATTCTCAGTAGCCCCGTACGTCTACAGTGGCGTCCTGCCTTGTTTGGGAGTGAAATATCATTTTAAAAAAGTACACTAGTAATATGCTAGCAGAGACTGCTTCTGTATTCGTCAGCGATTATTTCTGTTATCATCATTGTCAATAGAGTCGACCAGCCATTCATTCATTTCTTAGAAATCAGATGATTTTAGTGTTGGCATTGATGTCTCCGATATTTTCTTAAGTATAATTCTATAAATACATCACGTACTGACTGTAGGAACCACGTACAGTTTGCCAACATCTTTAGTGAAAGTGTTTCTGTGGATAGAACTGGATTTGAACATTTTACACGAAGGTTTTCAGTTCGTGTCGTGAACCACAGAGCCACAACTACTTCATAGGGTGTCTCTGTAGTGCCGCAATAAGTTATATCGAATAATATCGAACCGCGACAACGGAATTTGCCAGCGGCGATAATGGACGATATGCCCTGTTTTTATAATTAAAAGTGGGTTCTAGTACTAACATCGCATTATTTTACTTACTTACTAGGTGGTCTCACACGACGTATTCCCATTAACAAGTAGTGCTCTATGCAATCTGAGTGACAATTTATGATGTCCGTACTCCCGCCAATCGTGTATGCTTATTTTCAAGTTTACCAGTTGATGGCTTTCTCAAGAATTTGAGTGACAATACACTTAATCCGGATTCCAATTCGCCATAATCCATGCTTTTCCAGTCGAGGCTGATATTTCTGAAAAGTTATTCTCACCCTCTCAAGGACTCCACCGCAATTTACTGTGGTTAAAAAGATGTTGGTTTCTTCGCGATTTTAGATATGCATTCAAAACTATTAATTACCTTACACCCTTGACATTTCCCTACACTCAATCGTCCATCATTCATCTGGCTTAGCCCTACTATTTGGTTCTACTCTTCCATAGTGTTACATCTCAAACTTGTTCCTTTTTACCCAACCCGCTACATTCACTTTTTATTTTTACATCCGCTTCTTCCCGTGGATTATCTTCCACACTTCGCTGTATAAAATGTGTTCTGTATGATAAATCTTATTAATACAAATTGAAAATGGTCGAACAAATTAACCGACATATCTTGTTTCGGCTTTAATGATGGGAGGTGACGGTGGTTAAGTGGATGTCGACACGGACTGAATACCTGGGTGTTCTAAGTTCGAATTTCAGAGTATCACTTTCACTTAGGGATGTTGGCAACATTCTCGTTGTCCTCCCCGTAAGTACGCGATGACTTTCCAGAAACTATTTTTGACTAGAAAAACATCTGGGAAATTAATGACAACATCAGAATCATCTTATTAACACGAAAGAATAATAATAAGAAACTTTAATGATGAGTTTATGTGTTTATATACACTAGCCTGTTTATTTGCTTATCCACTATTTCATTAAATAATATTCTATTTTGTTTGAAACTTTAGTTTGCTATTCACTCCCTCATCGATGCATTTTCAGTTCTCTTGATTTTATCTTACTACGTGTCATGCATATTTATAGTTGTGTAAGCGAAATACTATTATATGCAACTGACCTATTCTATGTATCAACGAGACAACTCTTATCAATCTCCACATGTTACTTAATGAGTGTGTTAATGGGATGGTGAGAAATCACTATGAAGATTGATAACGATGGTTGAAACTGGTCATTATTTGATTATTTCAGACGACAATACAACAAAACCTTGTTTACATTGGACTTGAAAAAATACCATGTTGTAGTCAGCTGTGTTATTGTGTACCACAGACCGGTACTTCTTGGAATGGTACTTGGCTCATAGAAGTTTAACTTAGTTTTTGGTAAATAGAGTAAGAGAAGAAATTTATTTATAATGGTTGTGGTAGACGGCTTTTTATTGTGAATGTTTCACAGGGAGGCGTAGATTTGAATTTAGTCGACTAAAAAAATATTGATAGAGTAAAGAAACACAAGCGTCATATATTATGTGAGAAAGTGACTGTGGGGAAGAGAATATTACAAGCGCCACTAGATGTCTATGTCGGTGTTGTACTCCGTCAAACAAAGAGAAGAAGGCTGTTAAGACATTTTTTAAGTCTACAGGTAGATAATGTGCGTCAGAAATTATATCAGTAATGGATACTATACTATCTATGAATGTAGTTGTAACCACTTTGAGTCCATATTACTATATTAAATATCTCTATATATTTTTGTATTTACGAAGTACTATTTTATGGCAACTCACCTGTGTCACTTGGATATGATACTTGGTTTCCGCACTCTATAATTTACTTTACTGTTTCGGCTATTTTTATCAAATTCGTAGAGAGTAGTCTCTTAATCCTCCCTTACATTCCAATTCTTCTCGTCTTTTGTCAAGTGCTTTCGAAAATATTATAAGTGCTCCTACAAGTGGTAATAAATGTATAGTTGTCTTCATGGTTCAAATGCCATTCATCACTTTGGGTAATTCAATGTATTTCCTATGATTTTCAACCGATTTCGGCTCTCTTTATCTATTATTATTATTATTATTATTATTATTATTATTATTATTATTATTATTATTATTATTATTATTATTATTATTATTATTATTATTATTATTTATAAACCGAGACCTTTTAGGAAATACATTTCCAGTGATTGCTCACTGGTTAAAAGGTTGTGGCAGTGTTACATCTAGTCTCCCTGAATGTTGTTCATTGTTTGCTTTTTTCTAATATATATATACACCATAAAGTTCACACAATTAATCCACACATGCATGTACATATATATATATATATATATATATATATATATATATATATATATATATATATATATACATATATATATATATATATATATATATATATGTATATATATATATATGTATATATATATACATATATATATATATATATATATATATATATATATATATATATATATATATTATATATTAGAAGTTCAAACCTTTTTTAAAGCATCCAAATACATTTTAAAAACAAGGGGTAAGGTAAATCAAAATACCTTTTAAAGCATGTTAAGATGCGATAATAATAAAAAAAGGTATGAACTTCTAATATATATACATATCCACGTGCTGGCGTGATTTCGTACCGAAAGTGAAAAAAACACCTCATGAGCCGGCTACACCATCTGAGACCGGCAGACCATTAACATCCGATCTACGAACTACATTGAAGAAGCCGATTGTACTCGGCGAAATATATCTGTAATATAAACAAAAAAAAATAAATGAAAGTTTATAAAAAAAAAATCGGTTTCGATTTTTTAATTAAACATTATCGCATCTAACATGCTATAAAAGGTATGTTGATTCACCTTACTCCTGGTTTTTATATATTATATTATTTGTAGCCCTTAAAAACCTCGACATTGCCACTGTAAGTGTAGTATTAACAAAGGTCGCTACCTAAAAAAATGCATCGTTCCTTTAATTAAGTCGAACGCTCTATTGACATCAAGCCGCCGAATAAGTGTTACAATTGTCACTGTTTATCTAGCTATTCAGAGGTGACCGTGTGGATCTAGATTTCGGAATTTGAGTTGTAACATACTCAGAGCCCGGGGTTTCGAATCACGGGACCAATAGTCAATACTTACATCTCAATGCTGACAAGTTCCAATTAAAGGACGAAACGTATACATACATAGATAATAAACACTACAAATATTATTATTATTTATATATATATATATATATATGTATATATATATATACGTGGGCGTGTATGTGTGTCGATGTGTCTATCCGTTGATGAAAGCGCTGGAAATACAATACAATATATATGTATACATATCTACATATACAGTGTTGGGTGTGCTTGTTTTATGTTATATATTTTTTTTACTAACAAGTCACAGTTTATTGAAGACAAATGGTCACGTGAGAATGAAGGCTAGTTTGCTTGTATTGTATATATATATATATATATATATATATATATATATATATATATATATATATGTATATATATATGCATATATGTATTTGGTTGTATGTATATGCATATATGTATGTGTGTGTATATGTATACATATATGTCCTTACATGTATACACAGATACACACATATCACACACACATACACACTTACATACATATTTTTCTTCTACGATTGATGTGACATTTATATGTGCTTTTCATGCCCGTCTCTGAAGAATAGCGGTGAATGCTCTTAATACCTTCATTTTACTCGTTGATAACCAATTATAAGACCATCAGCTATTCTGCCATGCAAAAATAAAAATAAATAAATTATTTCATGAAATATTGCATTTATTGGTCATTGGCATATAGACACTCATTCTCCTTCTCTCTCTCTCTCGCTGTCTTTCTCTCTCTCTCTCTCTCTATATATATATATATATATATATATATATATATATGCATATCTGAGTAAGAGTGGCATATAGAGAATAAAGGAGGTCGGTATACGTATAGAGATTAATAAATCGATAAAAATCAAAGGGTTAAATTCTATTAGATATATCATGCAAACGAGAAAATCCCTCCTAATAGTTCCGCCTATTTGCTGTGAGAAGACTTTGCATGAAACGTTTCGAATTCACATCTCTGTCGCCATTTCCGTCTCGACTTAGGAGGCTTCAAACATTCCTCCTGCTTATTACTTATCTTAGACTGAATGACTGCAAACTATCAAAACCAGATAACTCATAGACTCTCAAATATTAAGATTTTCATGACACTATCAGGTTTTAATTCGCGATAAGCACTCGCTCGTTTAGTTAAATTTGAAGTAACATTTTCGTTCCTTTAACAGTGTTTATTGGGAAATTTATGTCTACTTAGTGTGTCGTGTTTACCTTTGTGAACATTTTTCATCGTTAATCGTGTAGAGTAATAGCCCGAATATTAGCCATGATTTATTTTAAAATTGCATGTATGTAAATAACATCAGATGCGTATGTCGATCCTTGTCAAAGCAACTAATTATAAAAAGAATGAATAACAAGTAAAATCAGAAGTTATTTCTACATTGCCTTCATGAGCAAAAATGATGATGTCGTGAATAATCACTTCACGGTATTTATGAGCAAGCTATATTGAATAGCTTCCAAGATGATTAAATTGTTTTTCTTGATAAATGTGCAACACAGATTTTTTCCGTCAAGTGATCAATCAGCACGTAAATCATGTCGGAAAAAAATCAAGAGAAAACTATTTATAATCCTGCTGCACTGATTAGTTCACTGGCGGGGGGTAACATATTTCTCTCTGTGGGCAGCGCCATAAATGTATTTACACGTGCCCTTCTGGTTGTGGTCGCTCTTTATTTAGAGAATTTTGTCTTATTTAACTCAAGTTTAACACTATTTAGATTTACACAAGCAAGTGTAAGTTGAGCTCGTGGTGTTAAACGTAAACGTTTTATCAAAGAAAATCGTTTACGACCTCAGCAATAACTGTAGCTTTAAGCATACATAAGGTTTAGTATTAGAGGTAAGGGTTGTGGTTAGTGTTGCTGAATTATTAGCATGGCGAAATCGGATTGGCCACCAAAGGTACCAGAAAACAGTTGGTGCTCCTCAATTCAATTTGTCTTGTTCATATTACACGCTAGTTATGTTTACATATCTAATCATTTGATTAGTTATAGTCAAAGCATATCTAAAACACGTCTTTTACAGTTACTTTTATGAACGAATTTATATATTAACATACATTAGTATAGAACTATTTACAATAAGTTAATATTTAATATTGTTAAGTGGACCCGTTAACAGTTAAATCAATCTGAATACTTCTAATGATGGTTAAGTAATATTCGAGTAATACACGATTGTAATATTGAATAATTCGATCTCTAAATATTAACCTTTTTGTTTTTCGTTTACAGAATCATCGAATTTATTAAAGATAATCAGCTCTTCACTGGATAGTGATGTACATTTCTAAACGGGTTAGTCGTCTTGAATATAGTATCCAAAGTTCTATAATGTTTTATGCTTGAGGCTGAAAACATGTAACACTATGAAACAAATATACTGACAACATTATTGCTGAAGAAATGCATGCATTTTGCTGTTTTATTTCGTTTATTTCTCAGTGCCATCTTTACGGATGAGCGCGGACGAAATACTAACTTCGAAACAGTCCGCCTGAATGCAAACAGCCCACATGTAAAAGAAAAATACTCTTCGTCATATATAGAGATGTGCCACTTCGGAAGTCCTGTACATGGTGCTATTTCCTGAAGCCATTCATCCCATCCATCCATCGATATCCCATAACGTAAAGGGACGTCCTCAGCAGTGGGAGGTATGCAAATAGTTTATCTGTCATAACTTTTCAGTGGGCGTGATAGAAACTGGTGGAGCCCATGTCCTCTCCGAGCCACACACAGCACCTGATATTCCCAAATCGTCATCTATTTAATATTGGACAGGCTCAACGGCGTTCACCTGCGGTTATCTAACGGGAACCGGTGTGTCAACGTGATTATGCCGAATATTCATACACCATGTCCTGGTCTTTACTTCTAATGCAGTTTTGAATTGCGCTGCTTAATTTGATTTTATGTGAACAATACATTTTTTAAAATGTTTACGAACTTTACGGGACAAGATGAAGCATGCACGACAATATATGCCGTAAAGCAGTAAAAAAATTATTGGAGTGTATAAAAAGAGACACCACGATTTAATGAGCATCTGCATATCGTTGTTTACATCACACATTTTAAAGTATTCTAAGAGAGGATATGAGAATTAAAATGATAGCACTTTATCCAACACACACAATATAATCATGAATATAATTTTGAAAATTTTGTTTAGGTCAATTTTAGTGACAATGAATTGTTGTTGAATCAGAATTATTAAATGTTATTAATTTCAATGTAAATTAAATATCAAATCAAAAAAGTAATCTATTAATTCAATTCAGAAACGTAAAAATACCAATTTTAAATCATATCCATTTTAATTTTAATAAACGTATTTTGGATCGAGGAATATATATATATATATATATATATATATATATATATATATATTACATTTCTTTTTAAATTTAGTTAAAAACAAAATGATGGCTTTTCTTTATTTTATATACAGAACTGATGATAGTTATACCTAGGAATAATTCAACAGTAATTTGCATGTATTATTGTATGAATATTTTACAATTCTTGCTATCAGCCGAAACAATTGTATGCCATAAATTATAAAAACATTTTTCTGAAAATATGTATTTGCCCGTTTTTTACATTTTGTTCTATAAAACATTTTATTTCATGATATAGCTCTAGCCTCGTACTATTGAACTATACAACTACTTCATGTTATTAAAACTTCATGTACATTTTTATTTCATTTGTTATTTATAATTTATTTTTTATTATTATTATTTTCATCATTTTTATTTTTCTAGTTTTTTTTATTCGGTATTAACATATTTTAATTGTCTGTATTGACTATGTTTTCATAACTCTTATTAATATTTATCTAATAAATGGAGTAGAATAAAATTACATTATGAGAGGTAATGTTTCTTATATAACTGTGTATATGTATGATTTTTTAATGATACTAACATTTCATATTTGTTCCGTTTACCTCTATATGTGATAATCGTGTTTTACTTCTTGTAACTTATATAGATGAAGTTATAATTTTATGACAGCATTTATATGCGATATGAGTCGTCTGCTGCTAGCGAGATCTCGTGGCCGAGTGTAATCGGTGCGGTACTGGGGTACCGGTTTATTATCTCGCTTAATTTAGCCTCGCTGATGAGTCGTATATGACGACACACGTACCATGTGGATATTATATACATTATATATACATATATATATATATATATATATGTATATATATATGTATATATATGTATATGTATATATATATATATATGTATATATATGTATATATATATATGTATATATATGTATATATATATATATATATATATATATATATATATATATACAACGTTTGCTTCTAACACTATGCAGTATTCATTGTGGGCTTGTTTGTATGTTTTCATCGTTTTGTGACGTCACCTATTCAAATAATTATTAGTGTACGTCGTCGAAAAATTGTGAATGCTTCAAAATGAAAAAGAATCATTGCTTGAAAAGAAGATAAAAATATGCCTTAAACTATCTTCATTATGAAGAGGGGTAGGTCAAATTTTGCGGAGCATTATTTGGGGAAGAGAATGTGATCTCGAGGAAATGGGCGAGAATTTGCCTGCATTGACGTCCCTCCATCCTGTCCTTTACTTTACAACAGTAGAAGTTTGGTTTTGCGGCACATTCAAGGCGAACGTGTATACTACTAAAAACCGAAAAGGCTTGACGAACTTCAAAGTTAAATTGACGAAAAAATGTTCCAGTGAATAATTTGAAGAGCTGAACAACATCTAAACATTGTTTTCGTGGCCTGTTCATTTTATGTTGAATATCATAGGAAAGCAATAGTGGCTGTGTTGTAAAATGTTGTATGACTAGATTTTTAGTTTAATTAATTAATTTTCGAAAACGTGTTACAGAGTATTTGTCAGCTATCTTCATACTTTTCAAGTGTATTAACGCGAAATAGATGCTACCCATTAAAACAATAATTTCCTTCGTTTTAGGACTTTCTGTACAAACGTGGCGTACAATATGTGATGAATGACAGAGTAGATAATTTCATTTTGAATAGTGTGTATCATTACAGAGAGTCGCGCCAAAAAATGGCAAAGAGCGAAAAAAAGGGTATAGCGGAAGAGAGAGAGAGAGAGAGGGGGGGGGGGTAAACCGAAAGAAAGAGAGTGAGAAAGAGAGCTAATCCTGGGAAGACAGGTCACGCTGACCTAAAGCTCTAAAGCGATCAACTTTTATTCTATCTTTTCTTGTTCCATTTTTGTTTTCTTTTCTAAGCAATTTTTTTTTGATCCAACGCCATATAACATTTTCAACGCTAACAGGCAGAGAGTACCCCATCTGTCTATCGATTTCCGATGCTTTTCTTTTTAACCGCAAGACGCACATATCTTTTTTTTCTAGTCTCTTTTTTCTTCGTTCTCACCATTTCGTTCTTGCTGTTATTTCAGTCTTTTGTTTTGCCGCTTCCGATTTTCTTTCTCCATTTTAATAGAATGCCCCGCGATCATTTGATGCATTCTTCGATGCTCTTACTTCCTTCCTGGCATTTTATTCCCCCCATGATATCCAATGTCTACACGTTAACTTGGGTCTTGTCTATTACTTGTATTTTCGTCTTGATTTTATCATTTGTTTTATAATTATTTCTTTCAATTTTGTTAGATGTAACTTTTTTTAAAGTATTACATTTATTCAATCACACAAAATAAGAAACAAATATATTAAACTGATCCATTCGATGAAAAAGTAAACTATAATATTAATAATTAAATAAATAATTAATAAATTTCTTATATGTCACTTGGACATTGTTTAGTTCAATTTCAATAACTCCCTATTCTTCATATATAATCGTATCACTGTCAATAGTGTTCTTCGAATGTCCGGCATACTTGGAAGGCCGAGAGAAGGCTCAATACAGGTCTACCAATAATGGCGATAGAGAGGCGCTCGTAAAGCCAAGACAATTCACGATTGTCGCCGGTGTTGCGCGTCATTAATAGACCAACGCTGCCGAGGAAGTGTCGCGTGGTAGAGCCTATCACTCAACCCGTCTCCACAGCGATAGGTTGAAATCAAATCTTTCAAAAAGATCGTCATATTTTGACCGCTTGCGGCTCTCTGCTGACGCTGCTGCACGTCCAGTGTTTGTTGCCGATTCTATCACTTACGAGGACGCGAAAGTGTCGACACAACTTGCATCCTTACCGTTTGTAAAGGTAAACATATATTTGTTATTAACTCAATTTCTGTTTTTCATTCTCTCAATTTTTCTCCAAATTTTCTTTCGTTCTTTGTTTACTTTTACTTATATTATTCATTTATCTCACATGTACAAAATTTTTTCCTTCTCCCTCGTATGTCTCTTCCTATTTCTTTTTTTATTTATTTCTTTATATCTATTTATTCCTTTCGTCATTTCATTCTTTTATTTAGTTTCCCTTATTACTTTATTTACTTACCTCATTCATTGATTTAATTATCTTCTATATCTTACTTTCATTTCTTTAATTTAAGTAATGTGTTTTCTTACTCCATATTTATAAACAGGTGAATGAACCTGGAAAAGCCTTCAGGTATAGCTGATAATCAGTCGTATCAACTATTTCTAATCAGTTTAATTGAACACGCAAACAATAAAAAAATAAATAAAAAACGGTTTCAAAACATTAATGTTGTTTTTACCGCTATACTAGCAACATTCTGATGTCATTACGTTACCGTAACAAAGACCCTCTACTTTTCAACTGTTCCGTCAATCTTGGTAGATTAGTCGATTTGTCTTGGAGTTCATCAATGTGGTTCCATTCCCGCACGACTACACTTCGAAATCTAGTAGGAAATGTCCTTTTTTCTTCCTTAGTCTCTTTCTCAATGAAAATAGGTTGCTATTTTATCGTTATTTTCCTGGTAGATACTCGACTATGTGGCCTTTTGGCGAAGATCAAAGTGTAGTATCTGTTCCGATGGATACTGCACCCCATAGACTGGTATTGTCTTGGCCTTCGGGGCTTGATTTACGCCGGTCTATGGGTCTGTCCTGTGCAGTTCTAGGAGGTCCACCCTCCCAGGCTTTGCCTCCCCTCTTTGGAGAGGAGTAAGTTTATTGCTTACTGCTTGAGGCGCCCCTACCGGGGAATGCCAACGGGGCTGCCCAGGCAATTTTTAAACCCCACTTTCTCGACCCGACCTTGGGTCACATCTTACTTGTGGGAGTAAGATAAAAACTGGACTTGGTCCTAATTCTTGGAGAGGAGTAAATCAATACTCGACTAAGCTCTAATCTATGGTTCCCATGTAAAATATTCACATAAAAAATGGTCTCGTTTAACCGACTATGAATAAGAGTGTTCCTTCTCTGTTTAATTAAAACTAAACAAAACTTCCATGAGCATTGTTTATTTTCAAGAATTAACAGTATGTGGAACTCAATACCAGGGAGATGCTTCCCAGACGAGTACAACATGGTAATTTTCAAGTCAAATTTTGACAATATAATTAATTAAATGTTTTCCTTTCTCTCGGGCCCTTCATCTTTTTTTACTCTTTTCTTCATTGCCTCTTTATGTTCATGCATCCCTCATGTGCTTTATTTCTTCATCGCTTTTTTCTTAACCACTTTACTACTTTTATTATTATTCTTTTTTTATGTTATTTCTCTATTTTTTTCTTTCGGTACTGCCTACTTTAATTTCCATTTTATTTATTAAATAAAGTGTTACATGGTTCTTTTCTTTTTTATAAAATCAAGAGAAGCGCGATAGCGCTCTATCCCTTTATAGACTTCAAAAACGGCCTATGCTAGAAATCTCATTACTTTGATCAATCATAACTCAAAAACCAATGAACCAAATTAGTTAAAACTTTGCACGAATTTTTTTTATGGCTTCTATAAGTGTGTACAATTTCAGCATCATTAGTCAAGGCAACACAAAGATCCAGAAAGGTCAGGCATGATTTTGTGTTATCCGTGTGTACGTACGTACGTAGGTGCCACCCTGTATCTAATCAACTACTTGATGGATTCAATTGATTTTTGGCAGAGATAGAGGTTTTAGGGTCTAGTTGATGGCATTTAAATTTCAGTTGACCATATAACTTAGGTTTCCAGAAAGTTTCAAAAAACCTTATTATCCAACCTATTCATGTACTAATCCGATAAAAATGCTGAGTCACGGAAAACGTACCATAATCCCTTGCCGGATGTACCCGGTCTTGCCATGAATTCTGTCCGGTTGCATCAGGTCATACCATAACTTCTGTCTGAATGTATCAATAACATCATAGGAAGGCTACGTTAAGAGTGTGCAGATGAAAAAGAGGGGGAATCAGTAAGAGTGATTTAATAGTTCTCTGGATGCCTCCTTGATGTTCTAAGTACTCGGCGTTGTCCAGGAGAAAAGTGCTCAATATCCTAGAAAGAGCTACTGTAGTGATAAGTGTGTATAATATTTTAACGCCCTCTACGTTTCTCGTCAGACTGTTGTGCACATGAACATGAGGTGAAATTAGTAAGTGTGATTTAAGTAGTGCTTTGGATGACACCTGCATTTTCTAAGTACTCGGCGTTGTCCGGGAGAAAAGTGCTTACTATCCTTGATAGAACTACTGCAGTGATAAGTTAGGATACTATATTAACGCTATTTACGTTTCTCTTCAGACTATTGTTCACATGAAAATGAGGAGAAATTAGTAAGAGTGATTTTAGTAGTGCTCTGGATGCCTCATTGATTTTTTAAGTACTCGATGTTGTCCAGGAGAATAGTGCCCAATATGCTAGATAGAGCTACTGTAGTGATAAGTGTGTATTATATTTTAACGCCATCTACGTTTCTCTTCAGACTATTGTGCACATGGAAATGAGGGGGAATTAGTAAAAGTGAGTTTGGTAGTTCTCTGGATGCCTCCTTGAGTTTCTAAGTACTCATCGTTGTCCGGGAGAAAAGTGCTCAATATCCTAGATAGAGCTGCTGTAGTCATAGATTTGTATAATATTTTAACACCATTTACGCTTCTATTCGGAATATTGTGCAGATGAACAGGAGGGAGATCAGTAAGCGTTATTTTAGTAGTGCTCTGGATACCTTCTTTATTTTCTAAGTACTCAGCATTGTCAGGGAGAAAAGTGCTCAATTTCCTAGTTAGAGCTACTGTAGTGATAAGTTTGTATAATATTTTAACAGCATCTACGCTTCTTTTCGGAATATTGTCTGATGAAAAGGAGGAAGAATCATAAAGAGTGATTTTAGTAGTACTCTGGATGCCTCCTTAATTTTCTAAGTACTCGGTGTTGTCCGGGAGAAAAGTGCTCAATTTCCTAGATAGAGCTACTGTGCAGATGAAAAGGAGGGGGGATCAGTAAGGGGTGTTTCTGGTGCTTCTACATTATAGGACCCGGAGGATTCTGCAGAATAAGGAGTATGGGTGTTTCTGCAGTATAGGGTGCAGGGGTTCTTCTACAGTATAGGACCCAGCACCGGGGGTGTTTCTATAATATAGGACTAGGAGGTTACTGCGGAATAGGGGCCATGGGTGTTTCTGCAGTAAAGGGACCAGTGGTTCTTCTACAGTATAAGACCCAGCACTAGGGGTGCTTCTACAATATAGTACCCGGATGCTTCTGCAGAATAGCGGCCAGGGGTTCTTCTACAGTATAGGACCAAGCACAGGGGATGCATCTACAATATTGGACCCGGAGGCTTCTGCAATATAGGGGCCATGGGTGCTTCTGCAGTATACGGATCGGGGGTGCTTCTGGTGCTTCTACAGTATACGGACCCAGCACCGGGTGTGCTTCTACAATATAGGACCCGGTGGCTTCTGCAGTATGGTTCTTTGATATGACCGAGGCGCATCGGAATTTTTTTTTCTTTCTTTAACTTAAACTATTTCTATGTATGGGGGAGGGCAAACAAAATGGGGGAAGGCAATTAAAAAAAAATGTAATTAAAAATATATGTATATGAGAGGATGAAAAAAATTGTTGAGGGAGAGGTAAATTTTTATTTTTTCGTTTTTAAACTAAAAATATTTCTATGTATGGTGGGAGGGTAACATTTTTTGGGGGGTAGGGGGTCAAAAGATTTTTTTATAATTACAAATATTTCTATGTATGGGGCAGGATGAAAACATTTTTTGGGGAGGGGGGCGAATTATTTTCTTTTTTTTCTTTTTAAATAAAAATAGTTATATGTATTGGGGAGGATGAAAAAAAAATTGGGGGGGGGGTAACATTTTTTTTTTCTTTTTAATTAAAAATATTTCTATGTATGTGGAGGGTAAAAAAAAATTGGGGGGTTAAAAAAAATTGATTTAAAAACATTTTTTTTTATTAAAAATATTTCTATGTATGGAGGAGGATACACAAAGCAAATTGAGGGGGGGGCAACACAATTTATTTTTTATTTTTTTAACCTAAATATTTTTCCATTCATGATAGTGACACTACATAAATAAACACTAGTTTGTTTTCTGACACGACAGAGGCACATTAATATGAGTTCTTAGGTATGCGAAGTGATCTGGAGATAGGTACATATATATTATGTGCACTCTTGCAGAGATAGGTAAGTATATAGTATGTGCACTGGAGCGGCGATAGATATATATATAGTATGTGCACCGGGGTGCAAATAGGTACGTATATAGTAGTGCATAGAGGTTGCGATATGTACGTATATAGCATGTGCACAGGGGCGGCAATAAGTACTATATAGCATGCGCACGAGGGCGGCGATCAGTACGTATATAGCACACGTTCCGGGGCTGTGATCAGTACGTATATAGCATGCGCACCGGGGTGGTGATAGGTACGTATTTAGCATTCGCACCGGAGCGGCGATAGGTACGTATTTAGCATTCGCACTGGGGCGGCAATAGGTACGTATTTAGCATTCACACCGGGGAGGCAATATGTACATATTTAGTATTCGCACTGGGGCAGCAATAGGTACTTATGTAGTATGCAGCCGGGGCCTATTTATCATTCGCAATGGGGCGGCGATCAGTATATATTTAGCATTCAAAGGTACGGATAGGTACGTATACAGCATGTGCACATGGGCGGCAATAAGTACTATATATCATGCGTACCGAGGCGGTGATAGGTACGTATTTAGCATTCGCAGCGGGACGGCGATAGGTACGTATTTAGCATTCGCACCGGGGCGGCGATAGGTACGTATTTAGCATTTGCACTGGGGCGGAGATAGGTACGTATTTAGCATTCACGCCGGGGCAGGAATATGTACATATGTAGTATTCGCACTGGGGCAGCGATAGGTACTTATGTAGTTTGCACACCGGGGCGGAAATAGGTACGTATTTAGCATTCGCACCGAGGCGGCGATAGGTACGTATTTAGCATTCGCACCGGGACGGCAATAGGTACGTATTTAGCATTCGCACCGGGGCGACGATAAGTACGTATTTAGCATTCGCACCGGGGTGGCGATAGGTATGTATTAAGCATTCGCACCGGGACAGTGATAGGTACGTATTCAGCTTCTGAAAAGGGCGGCGATAGGTACTTATATATTATGTGCACTGAGGTGGCGATAGTTGCGTATATAGTATGAACACTGAGACCGAGATAAGTACCTATATAGAATGCGCAGACAGAGGTGGTACTTTTTATAGAAATATGTCATACTATTGCCCTGGGCAACGTAGGAGGAATGGTGGGGAAGGAACAGCTTTCGCAAAAGGCAAAATTAGAAAGTAGCGGTGAAATGGGGCGACCATTGTATTGAGGCATAGTCTTTACAAAAGTAGTGACATTCCATGAAAAATGACAGTATACTGAAATTATTGCCTTTAATAGGGTTAAGATGAACATTCATATACACTAAACACTAAATTTACAAAAGCAAAGAAATTCCCAAATTTTTACACTTTTATTGTCATTAAGGATATGCGAGCACAACAGGGCTATGTATTTTACTGGTAGGAATTTTTTTTTCAGCGCAAAACATCGAACAAGAATTAATCGTTTATACAAAATCTCTTGGGCTTTTCCGAAGGGAATTCGGCTGGAACTCATCGTCTTCTGCTATTGACAAACGTTCTGATCGATCTGATGTTCTTATGCAAGCTACTTAATATCGACTTGGCCTAGGTGGATCCAGTAAGAACTTAAACTTTGGCTGTAGGCTACGTGTTGAACCCTTAGGCAAGGTTACAAAGTAAGAACCGAAATAAAGTGCCATTCTGTTGCCTATATTTGTCATATTAGAGCCGTAGAGTACTTTTTTAGTTCAGAGAAAACGAAAATTTCAGAGAAATGAAAAATACCATAGTTTACAGTTCACATTTTTTAATTTATGAGATTTAAAATTATTGCTTGAGGATCTTCAATCGTAATTGTAAAAACATGTATAGTATTGTTGAAAAAATACAGTAAAAATCGTTTATATATTTAAAAAAATGGTGAAAGTTGTTTATTCTAAAAAATTACAGTGCGAAACATAAAATTGACTTATATACAACAAGAATACCTTCATTGTCTTTAATACATAACGATGCTGCTTGTGTCGTATGAATAATGGTTCCACTCGGGCGTGATTGATAAGGATACTATAAAGGTAAGTAAAATACCAGTTTAAATGTTTATTGGCAATGCTTATATTAACAGTGCTTAAATAGTAACAATGTTTATATTTTTCATAAGAAAACTTCCTACCAGTAAAATATATAGCCCTGTTGTGCTGGCATACCCTTCATGACAATAAAAGTATAAAAAATTTGGGAATTTCTTTGCTTTTGTACATTTAGTGTTTAGTGTATATGCATTTTCATCTTAACCCGATTAAGGGCATATGATTTCAGTATGCTGGCATTTTTCATGGATATCTTTTTACTTATGGGTTACATTTTTTTCTGTTTGTCTACTTTTTTCTTTATTTATTTTCTTTCTTCTCTCTTATATTACGTTACCTTTTTACATTTGCTTTATCTCGTTTGTTCTTTTTATTTACTTAATCCATTTATATACTTTGTTTCTTTCTCCTAATCTATTTCTTATTTCTTGTTGTGGATTGATCGGGATGTACCTATAGTGACAGGGTGGATTCGCCAGGCCACTATAAAGTCGACACCTTTGCCTAACCAAAGGGGAACCGCAAACTTTAGGTCATATTTGGGTTCTTCTGCATATATAATCTAAGGTAAGGATCCGGTTTTAATTCTCCTGATGAAATATGAGTTTATAATAGCGGTTGATCGATAACATCGACATGCTCGTGTCGTAGATGTTGTACATGCCTGCATATATATATATATATATATATATATATATATATATATATATATATATATATATATATATACAAGTTTAATTTGATATTCAGCACGTTTAACAAGTATGTTGAAATTCTTTGGATTTCTTATCCTGTGAATATTTACTTCACATGAATTACTATATATATATATATATATATATATATATATATATATATATATATATATGTATATATAAATATATATATATACATATATCGAGCATATATCAGCTATATATATAAATATATATATATATATATATACACATCAGCTACATATATCATATATATATATACGTAAATCATATATATATATATATATATATATATATATATATATATATATATATATATATATATATATATATATATATATATATATGTGTGTGCTGAATTTAAATCGTCAACTACTTCCTGGTACAATGCGTTTCACCACCGTCTTGTAAACACTTCTATTCATTCTTCAGCTTTTTTGTTGAATTGCTTTTGACACCTGAAAATTATTCGGCGAAGAATCGAAAATGTTTGTGAAACTATGGAGTATTTATAATTATTTTTTTGATTTTAATACAAAAAAAGACGTTCTATTAACTTGAAAAAATAAAAAATGTATATTTAAACAGACGAATTCTATTATTGTTATCAATGTTTGCATATATATATATAGTCTCGGAAGTTTCTCAACCATTACAACTATATTAAAAAAAAAACAAAAAAAAACTTATAGTCCCAAGTCTTCCAGTGGAAAATAACTCATGTAAGTCAATCTATTTATTTACAGTTATTATATTAGTGTTTCTTACACTATTTTGAGTTATCATCAGTTTTTTACCATGAAAAACTGTTTCGAGAATTTAAAAACAAGACAGTATTTAATTTCATGGCTTCCGAGCAGAGTTGATCAGACCCTACTTCCCTTAAAAGACAAAAACATAAACGTTCCTTATACTAAATCTACGTTTTGTTCCATATAAATGTTTTGCTAACTTATATTAGTTATTTAAGACACACACACAAAAAAAATATTTACCTGTGCTGTTCGTCTGTCAAATAAAATTTATCCGTTACTTACAAAAATGTTGGCATTTTAAAGTGTTTGGACGAATCCATGACACTATTATTTAAGTGATTAATGTATTATTTTTGTTTTATATTATAAATAGAAAAAACATCAACACATTAAAAAATAAAAAATAAATAAATATATATATATATATATATATATATATATATATATATATATATATATATACATACATACATATATATACCTTTAGTTCCTTTTTCTCTCCCTCGTCCTCCTTTGTTGTCCATCTCCCCATTGTCGTCCACCTCAAATAAATATTAATCTTACAGTGTTTCTAATATGCGTTCACAACTGTCGATTTTTTTCTTTTCTCAGTGTTTCAAATCGGCGTCTATAAGTTAACCGTTAATTTGTTCCCTTTTTCTTTCTTTTTCTTCTTCTTATTTGCCAACTCCCGGTGTTTAAAATCGGCGTTCATAACTGTCGATTTTCTTCTTATTCTTCTTCTTCTTCTTCTTCTTCTTGTTGTTCTTCTTCTTTTTTAACATTTCTTTCTTTCTTTCTACTGTATTTTTATTGTTTTTCTCATTATAATTAGTAGATGTGTTATATATACGTTTATACATATTCTACATTATTTCTATTTATATATCCTATGATTTGTTCTATCAGTTTATTTTGATTAATTTGATAAGATTTAAAAGGATCAGGATGGCAAGTAATTGCCTTATTTAATTGTCCAAATATATATATATATATATATATATATATATATATATATATATATCTATATATATATATATATATATATATATATATATATATATATATATATATATATATATATATCTATATATATATATATATATATATACACGCGTACGGCATAATCACGTGGATACGCCGGTTCGCGTTAAATCACTGAGATTAAGCGACGTTATGTTTGGTCGATACTGGGTTAGTGACTAATCTTGAATACCAGGCGCTGTATCTGAACACACATCTATGGCCAAATCGCGTCGCTTACTCGCAGTGCTTTGCGTGGCGACTATAGCAACAAGTTCTGAATGATAGTCACCAATAATGTGGACAGAAATCAGGGAGATACCCTTCTTTCATTAGTGATCAAAATCCATGATACTTATTGTGGTATGTTTATATATAAACATATACTATTATTAGATAAATGCAAGCCAGTAATGTATGAAGAAATCATCAATGATAAACATAAATATATTTGGTAGCAGATTGTATACATACCGTTATTTTGAAAGTCACGCAGACGGATTTGATAAATGCTTCGAATTTTACACTCATATTAACCAACTAACGTTAGACATAGTGATCGTCCAATTAACTAGCGTAACAGAATGTAGTAAGTATTATTGCGATCGACTCGAACAGATGCCGTTGAATATTATTTTAATTTTTATTATTAATATGTTAAAAGTTCCAATTGACTTGGAAAGACATAGAGACAACTTTTGTTGATGTTGGGAAAATCCAGCGCCTCCAAATGGTCATTCTGGATTAGAACACAAATTAACATTCTCTAAGTCTATGAGGATGTCTCGTTCCCTAGCAGAACACAGAAGAGATAAAGCTTAGTATCAGAATCGATACCGTATTTTTTCCGAGCCAAAATGCTTCACAATGATTTCACGTGAGACTTTACATAAGGTTGGTTTGGTTTGAATATCTATTTTCATCGTACCTAATATATCAATCAATATGGTTCTAACAATAATAACAATAATATAATGCCCGATTAAGAGGTGGCTGGATTTCATTCATAAATGAAACAATTTATCTTTAAAACACCATGAGAATCTTACCATTTCCCCTCTGCAAACAGAAAATACATTTTCCTCGTTGCCAGCTTCTGTGATAGATTTCAGGTTTGTATTTGGTGTGGGGGAATAACGTCAACAAATTAAATATACAGTCTTAAACTAAAATATATTTTACCCATCAGTTAATGTCCAAACTTCATAAATCGTTGGTCGAAAAAAATGAAACCATTCGTAACATTGATCGGATTGGTGCGTTTTCGAAGACCTGTGTGTATTGATGGCACTTCTTATACGGTCATTTTAAATAGCATTATTGTGTGAATGTATATAATATATATATATATATATATATATATATATATATATATATATATATATATATATATATATATATACATTCTCTTCATATATTGATTACTTTTGACAAAGGGAAGTTTATTTTCCCGAAATAATAAATAATGATCTTTTTAATCATCCAAACATCCCACAAACAGCTAATAACACTCTTGCTGTTATGTACGATTTTAGGAAAAATAAATAGTAAGTTATATTTCGTATTCGATTTATTGTTTTTGTTCCTTACAACTTGCATCTTACCCTGAATTTGCATTGCCGACAGCTTTTAAAACACATACTACTACTATACCCAGCAATGCTTCAAGCAAACTACCATTCTCTACTATATATATATATATATATATATATATATATATATATATATATATATATATATATATATATATATATATGTGTGTGTGTGGGTGGTGTGTGTTTATCACTGATGTGTTATTTATACATTTGTCTGCGTGCATTGATGTACACTAATAGAAAATCCACACTTTAATAAAAAAAATAACAAAGAAAAACAGTTAATAAATAATCTCTTTTCTCTTGTATTGTTGTGTTGCACTAATACACGAGATCAGAAATAAACTCGACCCCAGTCGATTTCTCGTCATTTTTCTGTTGACAAACCAATATTAACTTCGTTCACGTGATATATAGTTATCTCAATAGAAAGTAAACCCTTTCTTTTTATTTCTACACATTTCCGTTTTTCATTAGCCATGCTCAGTCAATATATAGCAGCAGAAGTCTCTTCGTTGTTTTTCCTTGTCATTGGTTTGTAATAAGTTAACAAAACAAAACAAAATCAATAACCTACTTACGTACTATAAAAACACGATGAGGTTTTTATTTTTTACCGCACTGTAAACGTAATTATTATGTACGATTCCGTCGACTTCTCCTCGGAAGATGCCACCAAAGACATGACTTCAGAAAAGACGTGTAAATCCAATCAGCTCACATTTCAAATGAAGGACATTTTTTCCCCTACTTTGTAACGTATAACTACCGTATTCCGTGGAAATGGAGGCATATCTTAACACGTAGCTGTATCTGTAATTAAATTTTTCATTTTAGTGTTATTTTCCGCACCCATATCTACTCATGCTACATTTAAATCTAGTTCCTTAACGAGACGCGTTTATCGTGAATAATTAAATTGATACACAGAATTGCAGACAATGATATGCAGTCGAACTGATAGTATAAATGTTGATTGACAACCAATTTAATATATTCTATTAACTTAAACTTTTCTTTGCAATTGATTGTAAAAGTTTCAGCTGCCAGTTACGCACACTTTGTCATCGAAAACAAAGGCTCGGGATCGATTGTACACAAACTCACTCAAGCGCTAACTTAAATTTATCAGAATGTTTATTAATGCAGATAACTTGGAACATGCGAACTTTTAGGAAAAGTAAAACCTCTTGTGAAAAGTATACAGCTCAATATACAATATAGATCAGATAGATAGGTAAAAGGATGGTGGAAGTGCCTTTTAACGACCTACCTACATACACTTGACTTTCTCCGCTGGACTTTCTGACACCGGACTTTTTTTGCAATCGGACATTTGCTTGCATTCGGGCAGAGTTTTGCCTCGTGTTTTTTCCCCACAATCTTTATTTTACTTTTTCAAATTTTAAATCTTGGCCTTTGCCAACTTATCTAAAAAAAATATTTGAATGAATTGCCCTTTTGCGGAATATACCTTGCTCTGAGCAATCGAATTGAAAAAAGATCTACCTTTTGCTTTTCTAATTGCTTTTCATCCTTCTACCTATATATATATATATATATATATATATATATATATATATATATATATATATATATATATATATATATGTAGATATGTATACATATATATACGTATATATATATACATATATATGTATATATATATATATATACCCATATATATTTATATACACACATATAATATATAGAGTTCGAATGCAAAACGCGATGAATCCAATTCGTTAAAATTCATACATGAAACAATAAGTAGACGAATATATTAAATCTAGCCTTTGATTAAAAGCTTATTTTAATTAAAAACAAAACGAAATAATGCCGCTTTCATATTATGTGAAACATGATGTTGGGGTGTAGTCAAGTGTTGAAATGTGACGTTTTCTGTAGTGATAGTTTCGTAATTTGTATAATGGCGTTTATCGCGTTTTGCATTCGAACTCTCCATATACATATACATATATAGTCATATATACATGTATGTATATACATATATATATATACATATATATATATATACATATATATATATATATATATATATACATATATATATACATATATATATATATATATATATATATATATATATATATATATGTATATTTATTTGCATTTAAATAATGAAGGAACAGCCAATCTATAACCATGCCATAAATCTGTACATTCAATTTCGTAATCTTAATATATCGTCGAACGACTACTACCATCCGTTTCTTCTGTTTTTTGAATCTCTGTACTTTCATATATCAACAAATACCTGCAATTACTCTTTGTCTTACTGACAATCAACCCTTTTTTATATTTACATTGTATTTTTAGATGAGTTTTTGTTTATTTTGTCAAATCCAATGCCGTTTTACATCTTACTCATATTTCGCAGCATAATCAAAGGAAATACATAATCTTCATCTGAACGGTGTACCTCATCAGCTTAATTGTTTCTTCAGTAGCTCTAAGAAAGAACCTCGCTCCCAGGACATGGGAAAAGAGGATAGAAAAAGTTTAAATTCTGTTTGTCTATTAAACAAAGAGGAATTGCGGGTGTTTGCTGCTATATGAATCTAAAGAGATTGAAAAAATTGTATTGCACTTTAAAAAACTAATTTCATGTATCAGTTTAATGCCCACTCCCATTTGTTGTCTATCCTAGCCAACTCCTCTGTCTCTCTTCCTTCTTATCACTTTGCCCACTTCCTCACCGTCTTCTCCATACTAGCTCATTAGGTGTGAAAGTAAAAAAGAAAAAGAAAATAAATAAAAATATAAACAGAAGAATAAGAAACAAAAAACGAATGTGTCACCCACTTGTCATATTTTAACATCACTTAATGTCTTCCATATGGTCCAATCAGATCATCCCATGTGTGTGCCTTAAAAATAAGATTATTTCTGAAGACGTTCGCCAACACGAACGAAACCGGTCAAACATCTTGTTTTTGTTTTTCTCCTGCACATTAACTTGTTTTCCGTTTGTCATTTATCACACATTTTGTCAACCAATACATTTTATTTTCATGAATTATCGTGTACCTTACCCTATATATATATATATATATATATATATAGGGAGAGAGAGAGAGAGAGAGAGAGAGAGAGAGAGAGAGGGGGCGAATTTTAAACATGTTAATAGTTTGTGTTACGCTTCACCGAGCTACATTGTACTCATCATTGAGGACGGCGTTTTTCCTGCATTCACTGTGCTTAAAGTACACCAAGAAGAAACCGAATGATCGCCCCCTCGAAAATCACTTTATCTCATTGACTTATTTTTAAAAAAAGTTTATATCGTGCTCCCCCTCAATTTTACTGACGAATTTAATTATTTCACAGAGTTTAGCTTACATCAATTACACAAGTGAAACATCGAATAAAATGTTTTTTTTAAATTTGTATTTCTCATTTTTAAATGTAAAAAAGGAAAAGAAAACACGACTTAGAGAAATAAACGCAGATTAATATTTTTCAAAGTGACTATTAAGATCAAATGGACAATTACTTCAGAATTAATTTTTTTTAAATGTTCGACCGTAGTCGAGGGCGACCCAGATCTATCTTTTTATTGGCTACTAGACCAATTTTTTCAGGAAGTCGCTACTCTTTTTCGAGATTGATGTACTATCTTTGGTCAGCATTTCTAGTTTTGAGTGTTTAGCAAAAAGTTTTCACTATCGAATTCTATCATAGACAATTCCTATATTAACTTTCTAGATATTTACTTATACGTAAAACAAATAGCTATATATAAAGCGAGATCACTCTTGTTCATAATATTTGATATAGGCTTACTGCATTGCTTTTACACGTGTTCTTGCATATCCGGAATGCAGAACTTTACTCGTTCAAGAAGACCACTTATAAACGGTTCTTCTCGAGCTCCAGAAGGACACCTTCGATAAGCATGTTAATAAATCAAGTGTATTTCTATCATATTGTATTAACATTTACTTCACAACGTCTGAGTACTTATATAATGCCCAATAGACGTTTCTCAGTTCGTCGGGATTAGAAGGATACAAATTTAATGAGTTCGAATGCAAAACGCGATAAATCCAATTCGCTTATATTAAAAAATTAAACGCGGGAAATACGTATATATTAAATCTAGAATGAAACAAATGTTTTTTTTTGTTGATCAAAACCAAACACAAATTATACCTGGATCATATTATGCAAAACATTATTTCGAGGTGGGCTCGGGGATTGACATGCAGCACTTTTTGTAGCGATATCTGCGTAAATTTGAAAATGACGTTTATCGCGTTTTGCATTCAAACTCTTCATTTGTTTCACAAGGCAGAATCGACTGTTTTAGAATCTTCAATTAAGACAATGTGTTTAAGCGTTAAAAAAATAAACACGAAAAAATTAAACACGTTAAAAAAACACGAACAAGCTGTAAATTAAAATTTGAAACATCATTTTGAAACCAGTTTCCAATTCAAAAGGTACGTTCATCTCCATCAGCAAGAGTATATATTTGACCAGCACACATATCTCAAGAAGTGACGAGACTTCACGTGTTGACCAGGGAAAGAGCGAATGCCCCAATTCTACTGACATTCTAAATCTCCCTTATTAAGCCCATCCTCTTTGCGCAGAAGCATCATATCCAGTAAGGGGGCATTCAACCAGAAGAGAAAGGGGTATCAGTCCATGCAAAACTGTTATAGCCACATGTGCTTACCGGCAGCACCATCAAAGAATTATAGAGTATGAACACATTATGTACTCTTTTCCCAGTTCAGCTGGGAATATAATAAACATTTTAATAACATTGAAAATAACGTTGTAAAGAAGTCACACTCTGTTGTGTGGTCACATGCTTCAAAGCACGCAAACGAAGTAATCCAATCAGACCCCCATCACGTGAAATGGAAGTATATTACTTTCAGTTTATTAGGTGTTTAGATTATATCAAATGGGATGTAATATCGAAAGATAAATTATTAATATGAATTCTTAATTCTTCCTAGCCTCCTTTATACGTACACCTCCTTTATATGTACAACTGATTGCTCCCTTTCTTTTACTGTTAAAGTTATATGCAGATATAATCAGGTTAGTGACCGAATCAAATTCCCACGGTTACTAACTTATTCACGCCCAGATAAATCATAGCAAAATGAGGCAATGTTGGGTTGATAACGTGCTTTCATTATCCGCTAGAACGAGACATAATTAAATATTCAATAAAGACATTTGCAGCAACGAATTTTGCACTCGAATCCTCCATAGATTCTACAATGAAGTACTTTGATCGATTTACAAGTTAAAGCAGACATTACTAAACAATTAAACCGATTAGGATGTAATAACAGCATTACCGACGTCTCTTGTAAATATTTAAATACACTACAGTCTACAGTAATTTGTATATACTATGGCGTAGTTATTTAATATTTAAAATAAAGTATGTATATGGTCTATTAAAAAGAATCAAGGGAGGCGCGATAGCGCTCTATCCCTTAATAGACTACAAAAACGGCTTATGCTAGAAATCTCATTTCTTTGATCAATCATAACTCAAAAACCAATAAACCAAATTAGTTAAAACTTTGCACCAATTTTTTTTTTTGTAGGTTCTATAAGTGTGTAAAATTTCAGCATCATTATTCAAGGCTACCCAGAGATCCAGAAAGGTCAGGCATGATGTTGTGTTATCCGTGTGTACGTACGTACGTGTGTGCCACCTTGTATCTCATCAACTATTTGATGGATTCAGCTGATTTTTGGCAGATATAGAGGTTCTAGGGTTAGTTGATGGCATTTAAATTTCAGTTTACCATATATCCTAGTTTTCCAGAAAATTCCAAAAAACCTTATTATCTAACGTATTCATGTAGTAATCTGATAAAAATGCTGATTCACTGAACACGTCCTATAATCTCTTGCCGGATGTGCCCGGTCTTGCCGTAAATTCTGTCCGGTTGCATCAGTCATACCATAACTTCAGTTCGGGTGTATCAATAACATCATAAGAAGGCTACGATTTTAGTAGTGCTCTGGATTCCTCCTTTATTTTCTAAGTACTCGGCGTTGTCCAGGAGAAAAGTGCTCAATATCCTAGATAGAGCTACTATAGTGATAAGTTTGTATAATATTTTAACACTATCTACGTTTCACTTCAGTTCACATGGAAATGAAGGGAAATAAGTTAGAGTGATTTTAGTAATGTTCTAGATGCTTCCTTGATTTTCTAAGTACTCGGCGTTGTCCGGGAGAAAAGTGCTCAATATCCTAGATAGAGCTACTGTAGTGATAAGTTTGTATAATATTTTAACGCCATCTACGTTTCTCTTCAGACTATTGTGCACATGGAAATGAGGGGAAATTAGTAAGAGTGATTTTAGTAGTTCTCTGGATGCCTCCTTGATTTTCTAAGTACTCGGCGTTGTCCGGGAGAAAAGTGCTCAATATCCTAGATAGAGCTACTGTAGTGATATGTTTGGATAATATTTTAACGCAATCTACGTTTCTTTTCAGACTATTGTGTACATGGAAATGAGGGGAAAATAGTAAGAGTTATTTTCGTAGGGCTCGGGATGCGTCCTTTATTTTCTAAGTACTCGGCGTTGTCCAGGAGAAAAGTGCTCATGATCCTAGATAAAGCTATAGTAGTGATATGTTTGGATAATGTTTTAACACCATCTAGGTTTCTCTTCGGACTATTGTACACATAGATATGAGAGGGAATTAGTAAGATTGATTTTAGTAGTCCTCTGGATGCTTCCTTGATTTTCTAAGTACTCGGCGTAGTCCGGGAGAAAAGTGCTCAATATCCTAGATAGAGCTGCTTTAGTCATAGATTTGTATTATATTTTAACACGATTTACGCTTCTATTCGGAATATTTTGCAGATGAACAGGAGGGGAATCAGTAAGAGTGAGGTTAGTAGTGCTCTGGATGCCTCCTTAATTTTTAAAGTACTTAGCTTTGTCAGGGAGAATAGTGCTCAATATCCTAGATAGAGCTACTGTAGTGATTAATTTGTATAATATTTTAACAGCATATACGCTTCTTTTCGGGCTATTGTGCAGATGAAAAGGAGGAGGAATCAGTAAGAGTGATATTAGTAGTGCTCTGCATACCTCCTTGATTTTCGAAGTACTCGGCGTTGTCAGAGAGAAAAGTGATCAATGTCCTAGTTAGAGCTACTGTGCAGATGAAAAGGAGGGGTGATCAGTAAGGGGGTGTTTCTGGTGCTTCTACAATATAGACCCCGGAGACTTGTGCAGAATAGGGACCATGAGTGTTTATGCAGTATAAGGGCAAGGGGTACTTCTACAGTATAGGACCCAGCACCGGGGGTGTTTCTACAATATAAGACCCGGAGGCTTCTGCAGAATAGGGACAATGGGTGCTTCTGCAGTAAAGGGACCAGGGGTGGTTCTACAGTATAAGACCCAACACCGGGGGTATTTCTGCAATATAGTACACAGAGGCTTCTTCAGAATAGGGACCATGGGTGCTTTTGCAGTATAGGGCCAGGGGTGCTTCGAATATTTATATGTATGGGGGAGGATGAAACAAATATTTTTGGGGGGTGGCGGGTAATTTTTTTTTTCTTTTTTAAATTAAAATTATTTCTATCTATGGGGGAGGTTACATTTTTTTTTATTTTGCATTAAAAATATTCCTATGTATAGGGGAGGATAAAAAAAAAATTTGAGGTGGGGTAATTTTTTTTTTTTAATTATAAATATTTATATGTATGGGAGAGGATGAAAACACAATTCGAGGTGGGTGGGGGTAAAATTGTTTTTTTCTTTTTTAAACTCCAAATATTTCTATGTATGGGGGGAGGTAATACATTTTTTGGGGGGGTCAACAGTTTTGTTTTTCTTTTTAATTAAAAATATTTCTATGTATGTGGAGAGTAAAAAAAATTGGGGGTGTTGAAAAAATTTTTTTATTTAAAATTTATTTTTTTATTAAAAATATTTCTATGTATCGAGGAGGATACAAACAACAAATTAGGGGGGGCCAAACAAATTTTTATTTTATTTTTTTAACCTAAAAATATTTCCATTTATGATAGTGACACTACATGAATGAACACTATTTTGTTTTTCTTACACGACAGGTGCACATTAATATGAGTTCTTAGGTATGCGAACTGGGCTAGAGAGAGGTACATATATAGTATGTGCACCCTTGCAGAGATAGGTAAGTATGTAGTATGCGCACCAGAGCCATAATAGGTATAAATATAGTATGCGCACCGGGGCGGCGATAGGTATACATATATATAGTATGTGCAAGGGGGGTGGGAATAGGTACGTATATAGTAGTGCATAGAGGTGACGATAGGTGCATATATAGCATGTGCACAGAGGTGGCAATAAGTACGTATATAGCACGCATTCTGGGGTTGCGATCGGTACGTATATAGCCCGCGCGCCGGGGAGGTAATAGGTACGTATTTAGCATTCGCACCCGGGTTGCGACAGGTACGTATATAGCACGCGCACCGAGGCGGAGATAGGTACGTATTTAGAATTCGTAACGGGGCGGTGATAGGTACGTATTTAGCATTTGCACCGGGGCGGCAATAGGTACGTATTTAGCATTCGCACCGGGGCAGAAATATGTATATATTTAGTATTCGCACTGGGGAAGCCATAGATACTTATATAGTATGCACACCAGTGCAGAAATATGTATGTATATAGCATTCGCACCGGGGCGGCAATATGTACGTATTTAGCATTCAGGGGTAGCGATAGGTACGTATACAGCATGTGCACACGGACGGCAATAAGTACGCATATAGCATGCGCACCGGGGCAGTGATAGGTATGTATTTAGCATGCGTTCCGGGGCGGCGATCGGTACGTATATACCACGCACACGGGGGTGGCGAAAGGTACGTATTTAGCATTCACATCGGAGCGGCGATAGGTACGTATTTAGTATTCGCACTGGGGCGGCGATATGTACATATTTAGTATTCGCACTGAGGCAGCGATAGGTACTTATGTAGTATGAACACCGGGGCGGGAATAGGTACGTATTTAGCATTCGCACCAGGATGGCGATAGATACGTATAAAGTATGAACACCGGGGCGGAGATAAGTACCTATATAGAAGTCGCAAACAGAGGTGGTACTTTTTATAGAAATAGATAATACTATTGCCCTAGGCAACGTAGGAGGAATGGTGGGGTAGAAACACATATTGCAAAAGGCAAAATGAGAATGTAGCGGTGCAATGGGGTGACTAGGGAACTGAAAGGTAGAAATATAAAGAGACGGCTATTGATAGAGGGAGAGAAATAGAAGTATGAATATAAAGATGTTACACACACGATTTTTCTTCAATTATATGTTTTTATGACCCTGAGCAACGCCGGGTAGCCCCGCTAGTTATATAGTAGATGATATCATTTGGGTCATTAATATCTAACGGCAGTCCTATCCGAGATCAAATAGTTGAAGATTTTCTTTCAGTTCTGTGAAGAAAAGTATAAAAGTCGGCAGTTTAAAAGGCAAGATTTAATTTTGCTCTGTAACGAAACGCAACCAACCATTTGCGAAACGAATCCCCCTTACTCTCTCTCTCCCCTTCTCTCACGATGTATCTCTCTATCTATTATTTTATTTTTGGTCAACTAATAGCGCACACACGCAAATCCAGGCACTTCCTATGAAAAGTGTTCATTAGATTATATTAATTGTACTCTGTTATATGAAATATTAGTTGTAATAATTAACGGAAATGAAGTAGTAAATTAAGCATTATTATTATTTATAATGTAGGCCGAAGTATCATTTGAAAGGAAGCTCGATTTGCGAATTAAGGGAAGCGCGAGAGCGCTCTATCTTTTAATAGATTTCAAAAATAGCCTTTGCTGGAAATATCATTTCTTTGATCAATCATAACTCAAAAACCAATAAACCAAATTAGTTAAAACTTTGCACAATGTTTTTTATAGGTTCTATAAGTGTGTAGAATTTCAGCATCATTAGTCAAGGCAACCTAGAGATCCAGAAAGGTCAGGCATGATTTTGTATTATCCGTGTGTTCGTACGTACGTATGTGCCACCTTGTGTTTCATCAACTATTTGATGGATTCAGCTGATTTTTGGAAGATATAGAGGTTCTCGGGTCTAGTTGATGGCATTTACATTTCAGTTTACCATATATCCTAGTTTTCCAGAAAATTTCAAAAAAACCTTAAAAATGACCATTATATTGAGCCAACTCACACACAGACACAATGCATACACTCTTTTACTGTCTTACGCATACTCCACTGAACCTTACCGTAACGACGGGGTCAAAGTTAGCGCGGGTCCCAATGTAACAAAGCACCCTCTATTTGTTAGTAAGTTACGCTTGCTTAAGCATGAGCAACCCCCCGGATAAGAGTGAAATACTTTTTAAAAATAATAATTTGCATTCAAATAACGTGTGTACGATGGACACTCTACTAAAATGGGTTGATCTACCGTAAAAAACTGGCAGGCTTACCAAAAGAAAACGAAACTGCACTTGTTACTTTCGTCCCTTTCGTTTTTGTTACATATTTTTAAAAACATTTTGCGATTTATTTATTTGTTTTTCTTGAATTTTCACTTTTCAATACGTTTAGTCTCTCTATATTTTCTCTCTATCACTCTCTTACGAACATACACACTCTCTTTCGTACGCGCTCTGTGTTTCACTGAAAAAACAAAAAACAAAAAAGTGCTTAATGTGAGTTAAAAAAACCAAAAAAACAATACTGGCTGTCTCTCGAACCTAAAAGAAAAGAAATAAATGGTTTTAACGTTTAAAGTTATCGTCTGCCAGCGTTTGCGTTGGCACAGCTCGTAAGGAGTTTTATTAGTTTCATTTATGTTGTGGTGGCAACCACTCATTTGCATATACGAATAACGTTACACTATAAATGGCAAGCCTAGGTTGGCCTTAGTGTGTGTTACGTAAATGCCACCGGAAGTGACACCGAAGAGCGTACATGTCTTCCCACCAAGACTCTCTGACTCGACACCTTCATTTGTACATACTGTAACTATCCATTTTCTTTAATACACTTATTATTGCATTCTCCTTGTTGTTTGCGTCTTCATTGTATTCCTCACTAATTATTGTTCAACCTTGCAACCACAACAATTAGTTTTATTCGTAAATATTCTAAATATATTTCAAGAACAGATATTGGATTTTTTATATATGTAAAAGTATTTGAAGCAGGGAAATTTAAAGAAATTACCTTTATTTTTGATAATGTTGCATTATAAAATGAAAATAGTTCATATTTCTCTCTCTGTCTATGTCGTCGTTCAAATATTTAACCGAAGAAAATGTGCATAAACGTCGTCTCTTCCTCCTCCCACGCTGAAGCGACAGTAGTGAGCGGGGTCAGTTAATGGTTTAATTAAGTATATTTTGATCTACTTAACGAATTCATTTAGTTAGCCTAGTGGTAAAGTCAGGGCTTTTCAGCTAGATATTACGGTTTCGATTCCAAGTTTCTCTGTCCAACTTCTTTGTTGTTTATTTAAAATTTATTTAGGAGCATGACACACGTACGTACACATTAACGTATTAATATATAGATATGGCGGTTTCCAGGGAGGGATCCTATTTTGATTTACCATTCCTACAGGGCGCCACATGGAACAGTTTTATGCAGGTAATTCATCAACTTCTTGTCAATTTCTTTTTTTTTGTTTCTTGCTCAGAAAAGTACTGATTTTACAAGAATACACCATCATTCTAAACTACACCTAACATTTTTTTGAACATAACTCAATCCCATAACTATGTTACATTTTAGCATAGGAATACGAAGGCCTTAAAGAAAACAACGTTGATTAACTCACAGTTAATATAAGTATATATATATTAACTGTGAAAAAATGTGTTCTAGTTTTAATTGTATCATGAATAAATATACACTCATCATAATTAAAAAAATATATTTACCTGTGAATATTGGAAGAAACACTGATTAGTCAAACTACAAACTATATCAGTTATGAGAAGGCATAGTATATAGGCATAGCCTTTACAAAAGTAGTGACATTCCATGTAAATGCCAGTATACTGAAATTATTGCCCTTAATAGGGTTAAGATGGACATTCATATACACTAAACACTAAATTTACAAAAGCAAAGAAATTCCCAATTTTTTACACTTTTATTGTCATTAAGGGTATGCGAGCACAACATCGCTATGTATTTAACTGGTAGGAATTTTTCTTCAGCGCAAAATATCGAACAAGAATTAATCGTTTATACAAAATCTCTTAGGCTTTTCCGAAGGGAATTCGGCTGGAAGTCATCGTCTTCTTTTATTGACTAACGTTCTGATCGATCTGATGTTCTTATGGAAGCTACCTAATATCGACTGGGTTAGGTGGATCCAGTAAGAAGTTAGACTTTCGCTGTAAGCTACGTGTTGAACCCTTAGGCAAGGTTACAAAGTAAGAACCGAAATAAAGTGCCATTCTGTTACCTATATTTGTGATATTAGAGCCGTAGAGTACTTTTTTTAGTTCAGAGGAAACGAAAATTTCAGAGAAATGAAAAATACCAAGGTTTACAGTTCACATTTTTTAATTTATAAGATTTAAAATTCTTGTTTGCGGATTTTCAATCTGAATTGTAAAAAAATGTATTGTATTGTTGAAAAAATACAGTAAAAATCGTTTATATATATAGATAAATGGTGAAAGTTGTTAATTCTAATAAATTAAAGTGTGAAACATAAAATTGACTTATATACAACAAGAACACCTTCATTTTCCTTAATACATAACAATGCTGCTAGTGTCGTATGAATAATGGTTCCACTCGGGCGTGATTGATAAGGATACTATAAAGGTAAGTAAAATACCAATTAAAATGTTTATTGGCAATGTTTATATTAACAGTGCTTAAATAGTTACAATGTTTATATTTTTTTATAAGAAAAATTTCTACCAGTAAAATGCATAGCCCTGTTGTGCTCGGATACCCTTAATGACAATACAAGTGTAAACATTTGGGAATTTCTTTGCTTTTGTAAATTAATGTTTAGTGTACATGAATGTCCATCTTAACCCTATTAAGGTCATATGATTTCAGTATACTGGCATTTTCATGGAATATATATATATATATATATATATATATATATATATATATATATATATATATGTATATATATATATATATATACATACATATTCTTTTTAATAGACCATATACATATTTATACGCATCTATCGGTACCTTCGGTTTGAGAGAAATACTGTAAACTTTACCAGCAGGGGTAACTATAACAAATGTGACCGGTTAATCAGCCGATATAATGATAATGTGACACACACTATGTATTCTCTGTCCGAAATATTTCAATGTACGGTTATAATTATCATTATGAGCCACACTAGTATTACATCGGCTCATTTGTTGAATTTAACAGTGCGCGTTAAGTTTACGAAAGTTTACGTGGAGACGAAGTTACCCATATATAATAATAATTATGTATAGTTTCTATTAATATTTATACATATGCTTTGCACAATTAACTGAGCACACATTTTGTTTCTTCTAAAACACAGCATTACAATATATATATATATATATATATATATATATATATATATATATATATATATATATATATATATATATATATATATAGTGTGTCAGGTTGTATATGAAAATAAATCAAATACAGTGCTCGATCATATAAGAGAGGTAATATAATTAATTTAGATACTGTATATTACATATCTCAGCAATGTATCGCGATTTCATCCAAAAGGGCAGATGTAGACATATTTAGTAAATATCTGTGCCCAGTGGAATGATCGGCAAGCTAAAACGATTGTAGTTTCGTCCCGATAGGGAATGGCGTCAACAACCTTGTCCGAACCACAGATAACACATTCATCAATAAACACCCACCCTTTCACCACAGATAATCACATCATCTATACTAAAACTAACCCCATCTACGGCGGCTTATACATTCATAAGCGAACACCCCATCTCCACGTGACACTCCTATCACGGTAAATACATGAAACCAATTTAAACTCACAGGAATAAAGATACCCCACAGAACGAAAGAATGTTCACCCCTAAGATCCCCCCCACCGCTTCATACTGTCCATATAATAGATTTTCAAATCACCCGCCCACCCCTGTATAAATGAAGATGAGTGTACATGCGTGTGTATACGTCCGTGTGCATGTACACGCACGTGTGTGCGGGTGCGCGTGTGTATGTATAAGTGCATATTATTAGTCAATAGAAAATATAAAATAATATTAATAAAATAAATAAAAGATTAAATTAATAACAAAACAAAAACAGGAAAATAAAAAATAAAATTAATAACCCTACTGTACATGTGAGTGTAGATGTGTGTACGTGTGTGCATACGCATATGCGTGCAGATGTTGTATATGTACATGCATGTGGTTCCATGCACGTATGTGTATATAAGTTTATTAGCCGGTGCGCACGGAGGGAAGTACTCATACGAGTGGGATATAATAAAATAATAAGATAAAGAATGCAATAAATTTTCTGAAATACACTAAATATTAATATTATTAATACACTGTCAATGAAATAGAAGTTAACAACCCCCACCCAGAGACTAAACTTATACCCCTCAAATGAAAATAACAGATAACATCCATCATTTCGTTTATAACCAATTTTTCAACACTACTGGTTATAAACGGGGCATATCAACGAAACACCGTTTTTTTTTAATATACGGCTTTTCCCCCATTAACAACCAGAAAATAGGAAAACACCAATTCAATAAACAAAAATAAACAAACACGTTAAGTCAAAAGAAATATTATTGCATCATCTTTTTCAGCACTAGATCGAACAATTAATCCGATACATACATTTATTCCTAAAAACAACAACAAAAAAGCACCCTAATATCACAAACCCAAACGGCAAACATCATAGCCGCCCCTTTCGTATTTTTTCAGACTAGGTAAAACAATAACATTACAAATCCCAAAAAGAACAGATTAATAAATAAATAAATAAATAAAACTTGCTAGGGAATAACATGAAGGCCTTTCAAACACGAACTAACATCAGAATCTCTTAAGTCTTATTTAATCACTATCCCACACCGCATTTTTTCGGGGACCCCCTCAGAGATATACAGTTTTCTGTCATTGTTGACGCCATTCCCTATCGGGACGTGACTAACATCTTTTCAGCTTGTCGATGATTCCACTGGGCATAGAGATTTACTAAAGATGTATAAATCTGCCGTTTTGGATGAAACCGCGGACATTGCTGAAATATGTAACATACAGTATCTAAATAAATTATATATATATATATATATATATATATATATATATATATATATTATATATATATATATATATATATATATATATATTATTTATATATACATACATATATCAGGAAAATGTGCCCCGTTAGATCAGGTAATGAACTCCGATTAGATTATGTGAATAAGGTAATACTGACAGGCAAGAAACTAGTCTCTCTACCGAAGAATGAGCTAATATTTTACATGAAAGCCCCCGAGGAACACACCACATATAATTTACAAAAAGGGCCTGTTCAATTAGCGGACATGACGCTAGAATAATGTTGTTCTTTGACTAGTATGAAAAGAAGAGTTGAAAAACAACTTTTATTTAAGTGCCCAGGTCAATGTAATGTATGGAAACCAACTGCCCCCAAATGCGTACATCAATAGTATAACAGAGGCGAGAACGCACCCGTCGAACATCATCAGATGTTCTTTTATAAGCATTCAACCATTCTCTGTTTGCACGATTTCCCTGCATGTCTACATTAGCGTGTCGTGCTATCAGAAAGTTTACCCATCTCGAGCGCGAGTGTTCGTTTATAAAGACTAAGAACAATGAATGTCGATACTTGACGTCTCCGACACACTTGCATCAATGTGATAATATTTAGATGTACGGCATCAAGAACAAACTGGATCTACTGTTAGCAAAGAAGGAGCTGATAATATTTTATATACGTCTAGTAACACCGTACGAATTAAGTTTTCTGAGAAAACGTCCACGTTGTTAAAGCCATTGGGTATGTAAAGCTAATCCGCCTTAGCATCAACTGATCCATACAGTGTATATTATATGCGTTTAGGAATATGCGTTAGGTTACCTGCAATAAAACGGGATTGCCTAATTATGTGGATTTGTCAGCATGAAGTTTAGGATTATCGAGGTGGTGAACTGTTGCTAGATTAATTAGTTATTCAAAGACTTTAGCATCGAGTAGGACGAGACATAAGGGGAGCAACTTCTTTTACTAGAGTTACTTGAAACTGGCATCAAAAAGGCTATTTTCAAACTATCAGCACAACCAGATTCGGCAAGGCATTTGTAGAGGACAGACTCCAGCTTTGCAGGTAATTTCTTCATTACGATAGAAAGGATAAGATCTGGTCCACATGCTTTTGAGGAGTCAAGTTGTTTTAATTATATCCTGCACATGGAAAGGGGTGATAATCAGATTATCTAGTGGCTGTTAACGTTTGTAGTGGGTAATTAGAAAGAGAATGTTTTGTTGATGCCAAGGTGGAGTTTAAAACGAAAAGCTCGGCTAGCAGTCTAGCCTTATCCGTTACCGTGGCGACGATATGTCTGTTAGAAATTAAGGAATTAACTTATCACGCATTGTTGGCCACATTATTATAGAATTTTAAATTCATGGTTCAAACGGCACAATGCTTGCTGCCATTTAGCAATTTCAGTTGCACATGGCGACGTTAACCATTGAAGAACGTAAGTATTATCATTATTGTTATTATTATTATTATTGTTATTATTATCATTATTATTATCATCATTATTATTATTAGCATCATTATTATTATCATTATTACTATTATTATAATTATTATTATTATTATTATTATTGTTATTATTATTATTATTATTATTATTATTATTTATTTATATAAAATAGGTTTCGTTACTCCCACGCGGTGTTTCAGTATTTTCTTTCATCCTTTATTTATTTTAAAAAAATTATATCATATATATATATATATATATATATATATATATATAAATAGTTGTTTCAGTTTTTATTTAAAGATTACATGAGTAGACTATCATGTATAGATATACGTATTGTAATGTATAGTATTTAAATATAATAGTTTATGTATATATATATATATATATTATTGAGAGAGGAAGAGGTACAATGAGAGATGAGTGTGGTTAGAAAATTTACAAAAATCCTTTCATCTGTATATATATATATATTTATATATACATATATATATACATATATATATATACACACATATATATATATATATATATATATATATATATATATATATATATATATATATATATATATATATAAATAAAACAGAGAGAGGGTTTATGAGAGATGGAGAGAGAGAGAGAGAGAGGGGGGGAGAGATGGAGAGAATTGTAAGGGAGTCATATGTATTATTAAAATTGCTGGCTTTGATACAGCTTGAGAGAATTATAAAGTGCACAATAAAAATACAACACATGCTATTGAGTACTGGCGATGATAAATCGCTTAAATAAATAAAAAAATACCAAACTATGCAAAAATAAAACTAAAAACAAAATAGCTAAAATAGAACGACAACAACAAAACATATATGGAAAATTAATATGCGTTTAGCTAATGTTGGCGGGAACACAGAACGTGCGTTCGTTTCATGTTGAATGAAACAAAGGCCGAATTCACATTACACTGCGACTAGCCCGATCTCGCTTATGCACGACTGGCGCCCTTTCGCGAAAACAAAATGGCGCTGATTTCGAACAATGAAACATTTCACAATAATAATGGCGTGTGAGCGATCGGCGCGAGTAATCGTAATGATGATGTAAGAAAAGATTGTGCAATTGTAAGGACGGAATGATGACGCTGTTACTGCTGTTATTGATGTGCATCATAGTAGCGTAATTGTACGTAATGCGTCGCAAAAGATTACGATTTTAAAATATAGAATCAGATCGACAAAAGTATCGAATCCCCTGAAGGTTTTAACATCCTACTATTACTATTCTCCCATTACTTGTATAACAAACATCGAATTCACAAACCGATTCATCGATTATAAAACCGTTGGCATGCCCTGGGGACTCAATGATTGAAAGCCCACGAGATTTTTAGTACTCTGCGTTCTGTTTAATAATTCTCGTAGTTCACTTGGTGTGTTCGAACTAGTCTTTAGCAATGACTTATCGCAAATAACGACCAGCACTTTACTTCAGAGTGTAAGTGATAATACGTCTCCTCACGCCTGACCCCTATTATTTGTACTCACTAAGAGTTCTTACACAGATCATCGTCAGTGATTGCTCACCGACAACAACCAGTGGTATCTCCTGGAGTCTGAGTGACAAAAAGCCTCCTCAGATTTTCAGTATTCTTCACTTCTTTTCAATAACGATGCGGTATCGCAACATCCCCTTACCATTGGTTTCTCGCTGGTAAGGACAATTGGTCTTCTCTGGGATGTGAGTAGCTATAAGCCTACCCTAGGTCGCAGTATTCTCCGCACTTTTCCAGTGGAAGTCTGATTTGTGCTGTCCCTCCTCGGTCTTCTCATCCCAGTCGACCCTCTACAAATACTACAAATTATTATTATTATTATTATTATTATTATTATTATTATTATTATTATTATTATTATTATTATTATTATTATTGTTGAGATTATTATCTTATCATCATCATCATGATCATTATACTCATCATTATTATTCATATTTTATTTATTTTCGCACGAAAAATTACTGATCATAATTTACAAACCAACATCAGTTAGTGCTCGCTGCGTGATAAAGACATACATGTTAGTGGTTTGCGTTTTTTTCAATGACCATTGCAAAACCTTCTTTTACCATTTCTGTGCTGTGGTTTCATTACGTCTCAGGCCGTGATCGATTCTGGTGGTCTTTGCTCTGTAGACAAACTTTATTTTCGGCAGGAGACCAAACTCGGAGACAATTTTTCTTCAGAGAGAGATTCGATTCTTTTATTCGATGTCTTGGTTGTGGAGAGGTTTCCATCCACTCGTTTAATTCCATACTTCACTCATTCATACTTTTCATTGTGGGTCGCGACGATGTATGGGGATATTTGTCGGATCTCATTCGAAGTCCAGACCATACGACGAGCGGCTACATCGTGGTCTGATCGCTATCACTTCCAAAGCGTTCTCTCTTCAAAAACAACTATGTTTGATCAAAACAAATGACGCAACATAGACTTGTCTCGCGTCGACCAATCAGACACGACATGACAATCGTACCACATCTGGACTTTATCTGACCCGATATTTTCGCTCTAGTAATAATAACACTGTTGAGCCATTAACTCAATGTTATTTCAAAGAAATGTTTATAATATATATATATATATATATATATATATATATATATATATATATATAAAGTATCATAAATTGGTAGAAAAATAATAAATTACTCGATCGAATTATCTACATAAGCTAATATAGTTTTTAAATTTATTTATTCAGTGCATGTTTTGTAGATTCGGGTTGAATCGAGTTGGTGTCATGCTGCGTGTTAGAGAGATGGTGGCTAGTATAACAAGATCTACTTATAGCATTGTTCAATAAGCAAAGACTCAGAAAAATCAACAGTTCAAGTCAGGCGATGATAATTCATTTGCATTCTCGCAAAACAGATATTATGTGTTTGTAAATAATAAGTATAGTTTTATATTTTATTGTAAGAGTGGTTCATAGTGTTTTACTTCATATGAAAGACATTCTTATCGGCTCATTCTTTGTATAGACGGGATTGCTTCGAAAATATTTGTTGCCTCTATTTATTTCACGATTTCCTGGATGTGTGCCCTCGTTCGAGTACGAGCTCTTGAAAATAGTTTGGTTTGGTAGTTTTGTTTTACGGCATATCAACCCTTTTTGGGTTATTTAATGCCGAATCTGGTCATTATAGTAAAAGATTTATGCTTCAAGTTCTAAGAATAAAATAAAAAAGGGGAGGGAGAAAGGGAGAGGGGCTGTTGTTTTTGTTTTTGGTTTTGTAGAACATAATTAAGTTTTAAAAAAAAAAAACAAAAAAAAAAACGTCAATGTAGGTGAATTTCGTCTCAGGGAGCCACAGGGCAGCCTGATCTGGTATCACCAGGCTCTTGAAAATGATGTTTTCTGACAATTGGAATATTTTTAAAATATTGGCTCAACCTAAGGCTTTTATTTTATGTAATAATTGATACAGAGAAACTTAATTTTATCAAGACGGCTAAAATTTGATATCTTATACAATACAATTGTATGGTTGTTATCTACCCTATTTCGAGAATATATTAACTTTTTCAAACACTATGTATAGCGCTTATGACGAAGTGTCATGAAGTCAAGGACACAATTTGTATGTAATCTACTATTCGGACCTTCTCTAAATGCAGTCTTTTAAATCTACCACAGTGTGTTCTTATTTAAAACTGACGACTAGTAATTCGGACTCATTCCGAAAAACAATTACCCGGACTCATGTTACACACACAACTGCTAAATGAAACATGTTTTTATGTCGAATACAACATAATCATTACTACAACAGAAATGTTGGATTTTCAAAAAACAGACGTAAGTGGTATACATAGTAAAAATAATAACAATAGAGCGCGAACATAAAACTGAACTTGATCTTTACGTACGAAGGATGTCAATCTGCGACGAAAAAACAGTATCGGGAAATTATTTTTTTAAAAAGTGTTCTCTGTGGTGTTGACTTCGTTGATTGCTAATTGGCTAAGGTGCACCGACTGCGGAATTCCGACCGGGCTGCCCAGGAAATGTCTAATATGCAAGATGCTCCATCTTAAGGGCGCTGGTTTGATTCTCGTCACTTTCCCCCGATACGAAAGGAGTGAATCATCTCGGACGCAGTCTTCTGTAAAATACTATTCTGTACGTTTGTAAATACACTTTTTCATCTACCACCATACGATCTTATTTGTTATCGGCTTTTTAAGGCCACAAAAAAATATAGAGAATAATGATAAGAGTGTGTTCAATATGATGGTTCATAGTTGTCGCAATGATAGTAAAGTTGTCTGTTTTCTAACTGCCGGTGTTGGGGGGAAATGTTTTAGAAGCGGGTTAGGTATATAATTGTGGTTATACTTATGTAGTGGGCCCGTGTGGTAGTTTTCTATGCGCACTCGGTAAGTTATCTTCTTAGTTTTTATTTCATTATTTAATTTTTATCTGTATGATTTTCATCCATTATGAATTCTTCAATTATTTTTATCTGTTTAGATATTTATTTTTATACTTTTTTTCTTACAAAATGTATAAGTATAAGTATATATATATATATATATATATATATATATATATATATATATATATATATATATAATTTGTTAGTGGTATAAGTATTGTATGTTTTCGGTCAAGAGATGTATAAGTTTAAATTATTTTTATGTAGTGCATATATATATATATATGTAGTGCATATAAATATATACACACACACACACATATATATATATATATATATATATATATATATATATGCATTTTTAAAGAAGAAAAAGAGTGAACGAGTGAGACAGAGAAGTAACGAGACAAAAAGATTAATTTTTCGTGTAGATTTTTAAAGTTTAACACTTAACTGGCGTTGTAAATTAGTTTTCGTGACTAAAATAACATAACCTGCACTCGATGGGTTAGTCCATGGAAATATATATATATATATATATATATATATATATATATATATATAAACAGTGCTGACGCCGTGTGCCTAGCACAGGCAAATTCATCAATTTGCCTAGTCTGTTGTAATGCTTATATTGATTTTATTTATTCATATATAAATATATACGCATATATATATATATATATATATATATATATATATATATATATATATATATATATATATATATATATATAGCGATGACTGTTTACACATATACAATAAAATGTAAATCAATTTCAGGAGTAACATTGTTCATGTGCACGTTTTAAAACATTTTTCAATCATAAATAGACTGGATGAAAAAAAAAACATATAATAAAGTAATTCAGTTACACTTATTAAATAAGGAACAATACTTATGACAAGTATGGAAACACAGATTATAGAAGAGTATACGCCTGCTACTTGATTTACATATCATGTTAATTCTATAGACTTGTATATATGTGTTTATATACACCCCTCTATTGTATCGTATGAAGAAATATTGAACTTAACCTGTTTGTATAGTAAATAGGATTCGTATTGAGTACTTCAGGCGAACAGTATTCTCAAGTACTTTTAAAAAACTATATTATTTTTACATACTTTATACGGCTCTTCCTTAATACACCCACACACACACACACACACACACATATATATATATATATATATATATATATATATATATATATATATATATGTATATATATATATATATATATATATATATATATAGATAGATAGATAGATATTCTTATATACATTGATTTAAATGGTTCGCTTTTAATGGCCGACCGAATTACTGGCGAACTTATTAAACTTTTATTAACATGTGTCCTGTCTGAAAGAATACATCATATCAAAAGGCAATAATATATATATATATATATATATATATATATATATATATATATATATATATGTATACATTTATTTATTTATTTCCACTGAGGCCGAAAGTCAGTCACAGAAGACGACCTGCTTCAGACAAATTACAATTAATATCGTTTTCCAAATATACAGAACCATATAATATGAAGCAGTGTACATGGCTGCACATAACATTATTTTTAAATGTCATACTTTATTATCAATACGGTGGTCGTTACGATGTCATGCATGAACACAATAAAAACACATTATGACGACATTAATAACTTGCGTTTTTGATTATTCTCTTCCACCATTACGTGAATTGTGCTTGTGAAATCAATAATTGTGAACACAAATTACGTTCTAAATAATGACGAGTCGGGATATTTCATTTAGATTAATATCTATTTCTAGGGAAGCTACACATCACATCAAACTTATAAGTTCACATATTCGGTTATTTTATTGGAGATAGGCCAGTTATCATTAATTATATCGCTCGATAAATGCATCTATTTCTTTTTTGAGGTCTTATTATTTTCTTAATAATTAGCGAATATATATATATATAGCAGGAACTTATTTATTCTTACACTGTTGACGGGTATGACTTCATAACCAAAAGCCAAATATAAGAACTTTCGTATTTACGTTTTGCACTAATGTGAGCAAGACAAAAAAAACATTTATTTTCAGTTACATTTACCGATTTTAATAATGCCCAGTTGGAGCATAACGTAATGAGTAAATTCGGCTCTATCCGCATTGAATTTGTTAGGACAGAAAAAACGCAAGGGCCAAAAAAAACAGGAGAACCTGCCACCTCAATGTGTATGGTAGGATTAATCATTTAAAAATAATTTGGTTCAATCCGGATTGGAGTCCAATAATCAATGTTAAGAATGCACGGACGAGACAATAAAAGACCGGAGTAGTAACTGATACAGTCGACATCACAGCAGGCACAGATAATTATCTGTTAACATCTAGTAACTTGCTATGACAAATATCAACCAACAATTTTTAATAGTATAGAAAATGTGCACCTAACATACGGAATAATATGTCTGCACCAGTTAAAATGAACGTGACATCTCTACGTGGTTACACATCTGAGGAACGAGAAACTTGACCATAGGTGTGCATGCCCGGGTAGGTTCCTGCTTGCAGTATATCAGGAGAAACTGCCGTTTTTTCCCCTGGGAGATTTAAGAGAATATATACTGATAACAGCGCCAGAATCGACCAATAAATGTGATTGGGACACTAAATATTTGACGAAGAAACCACAGTTGTCTGATAGAGTTTAGGGATGATGATGCGTGTTACCTCCTCCATGTAAGATTTTTTTTATTCATTGGGGAATACAGATGGAGGTCTTTCTCCATAGATTGGTCACATCACCATGACGACTGTGGTTGTAACCGAGTGGATAGGCATACACTCGACGACGATCTAGCGAACATCATAGATATCGAAACTGCCAACCAGGCGGCTGGGCACTAGATAACATATGCATAGCAGCGAAAAATAGATATGCCTAACTATCAGATAAAACTAACAGAGTACTTTAGGTTTTATGCTGGGAGAGCATGCATGTATAAAACAACAGTGTTCTTTTAAATTTTGTGTGCATTTATAACCCGCACGCTGGCTCTATTCAGCTATATTTGATATATAAAATAATAAGTAGGTCATTCGGTGAGAAATTCCGTGTTGTGACTTAATATATATTTTTATATTCTGTAGTTTTGTAATGGGATTTATTTTGCAAACGACTTTACAGAACGACATAGAAAGTGCTATATAACGTTAAACAATATATTTCGTTGTATAGAGTAAATTCGTATCTGATGAACTCTACATAGGGACTTTTTAAAAGTATAATTCTGACAACCCGGCTTGCACGGGGGAACCATTATATTTTATATACTTTAAATTTAAAGGGATGCGCCAAGCCAAGAACACCTGCCCCAAAACCCTTTTCAAATCAGTTAGATACAAAAGATGATAAGTATTGTTCTACATTAAATTGTGTAGTTATATTAATAATACATTTTAAAAATGATCAGAACGCATGCGTACTCGTCAATAATATGTATGTAATTAGTAACATCTTAAATTATTGAGGTTGTCATTACAAATGATAGAATATGTAATCTAAGAAAACAAGATAAGCATCTTGGGCATATCGATATTATTATACAATACCATAGCTTCCACAAAGAAAGAAAAAAAAGTTAAATGTAAATATGATGCTATTCTTAATAATTATGCATGTATATGTACGAATATTCTTCGTCAATATTTATATATATATATATATATATATATATATATATATATATATATATATATATATATATATATAGTCTCGGAAGTTTCTTAACCATTAAAACAAAAAAAAACAAAAAAAAACAAAAAAACTTATAGTCCCAAGTCTTCCAGTGGAAAATCACTCATGTAAGTCAATTTATTTTTTACAGTCATTATATTAGTTAGTTTCTAACACTATTTTAAGGGATCATCAGTTGTTTACCATGAAAGACTGTTTCGGGAATTTAAAAACAAGACAGTATTTAATTTCATGGCTTCCCAGCAGAGTTGATCAGACCCCACTCCCCTTAAAAGACAAAAACATAAACGTTCCTTATACTAAATCTACGTTTTGTTCCATATAAACATTTTGCTTACTTATATTAGTTATTTAAGACACAAATAAAAAAATAAAAAATAAAAATTTCTTTACCTGTGAAGTTCGTCTGTCTAATAAAATGTATCCGTTACTTACAAAAAATGTTGCTGCATTTTAAAGTGTTTGGACGAATCCATATATATATATATATATATATATATATATATATATATATATATATATATATATATATATATATATATATATATATGATTGATATATAAAGTAGCAGGGAAATATAAATTTAAAGTTAAAGGAGATTTACAAAACAAAGTAGCTAAGAATATATATGGAGTAAATCTGTTCAAATTGCAAGAACCATTTCTATGAATACTTTATTGTAATTACCTTGTTGAAAGAAACATTATATACAAAAATCAAATAAAAAATAATGATTATATAAATTGCAAAATAGAAATTAGAAAATCTTTGACAAAGACTGACAGTGATAAAATAATAATATATTTGTGAGAGAATAAAATGTAACATTAATACCAATAATAAACAAAACAATTAATAAAAACCTACTTAGAAAGAAGAATAATCTTAAGGAGATAAACGCGGACACAAATGCAAACATGTAGGTGTAGAAATATACAGACGTTTAGACAACATATATGTAATAAAAAAGAACCGAAACTGTTGATTGTGGTTAGAGTTATTTACTCCCTATATATGCATGTAAAAAGCAACAATGTATTTGCACATATAAAACATGAAAATAAAAACAACATAATAACGACCACAAAGAACAAAGGCACAAGAACCATTCAGAAATAACATACGGTCAACACAATTACTTTGTAGAATACAAAAGGAGGTGCCCTGATCGCATTAAACAAACAGGCACAAACACCATGATGAAATAGTATACAGTTCACAGTAAACAGTTACTGTGTAGAATACAAAACGCGGTGCCCTTATTGTATTAAAAAAAACAGACACAAAAACATGATGAAATAGCATTCAGTTCACAGTAAACAATTACTTTGTATAATACCATAACGAGGTGACCTCATCCTTTTTATAAAAAAGGCACAAAATCATTAAGAAATAACATACGGTCCACGGTAAACAATTACTTTGTAGAATACAAATAAGGTGCCCAGATCGTATTAAAACAAACATGCACACACACTATTATGAAATAGCATAGAGTTCACAGTAAACAATTAATTTGTAGAATACAACACGGGGTGCCCTTATTGTATAAAAACAGGCACAAAAACCATTAAAAAATAACAATTACTTTGTAGAATACAAAACAGGGTGCTTTAACGTATAAAATAATCACAAGCACAAAAACCATTACGAAATAACATACACTCCGCAGTAAACAGTTACTTTGTAGAATACAAAACGAGGTGTCCTTATCGTATTTAAAAAAAGACAGGCATAAAAATCATTACGAAATAACATAAAGTCCACAGTAAACAATTACTTTGTAGAATACAAAATAAGGTGCCCTTATCGTATTTAAAAAAAGACAGGCATAAAAATCATTACGAAATAACATAAAGTCCACAGTAAACAATTACTTTGTAGAATACAAAACGAGGTGCCCTTATCGTATTTAAAAAAAGACAGGCATAAAAATCATTACGAAATAACATAAAGTCCACAGTAAACAATTACTTTGTAGAATACAAAACGAGGTGCCCTTATCGTATTTAAAAAAAGACAGGCATAAAAATCATTACGAAATAACATAAAGTCCACAGTAAACAATTACTTTGTAGAATACAAAATAAGGTGTCCTTATCGTATTTAAAAAAAGACAGGCATAAAAATCATTACGAAATAACATAAAGTCCACAGTAAACAATTACTTTGTAGAATACAAAATAAGGTGTCCTTATCGTATTTAAAAAAAGACAGGCATAAAAATCATTACGAAATAACATAAAGTCCACAGTAAACAATTACTTTGTAGAATACAAAATAAAGTGTCCTTATCGTATTAAAAAGAAAACTGTCAAATGTACCCTTTCGAAGCGGCGAACATGTTAGGGTTAATCGGTTTCTAGCATCTGGGAAATTATTTGGAAAATGATAGTATTTAAATTGTTTCCAAATCGGCAGACATATGTGGTGTAGTTTTTCAATATAGCGTGTTGCATGTAGTAAACATAGCTGTACAGCGGTAAAGTGAAAGGTGTGTGTGCGTAAGTATGTTATATTTAATTCATTATAATAGGAAGGTATACTAAAATATGTATCATATTTGAAATGTATTGTTCGCCTCTTATTTATTGACAATTGTTGGATTTAATCAAGTTATGAAACTAGTTTCTGCAGTATTGAGGCTACTTACATTCAAGCCGGTGACATACATGGTGATATTTATGTTATTATTGTCATTTCGGTAGAATGACGATGCCTGTGTGTGTAAGCGTTGAGTGAATCGTTTTTGCAGGGGCAACACCGTTCTACTAAAGTTGATTAATTTCGCAGGTGTTCATAGCTATGTTTTTATTGGCCAATCTGTTTGTTAATTGATCCGCTCGCTGACGTGTAATATCTTCATACATCAGCTATTAAAGGGCATTTTTTCATTTCTACTTTTAGGGAGCTGAGGCGGTTTCTCGTGGGTGCGTGATATCTATTTAGTATTTGCATTTAGGGCAACTGTAATGCGTTTTCCATAGATGCGAGCTATCTCATTTTTGGTCTATACTAATTTGGCTTTAAAGGTGAGAGTGGATGTGTAATGTTTATACAAGCGCCCTTCCTGTGGAACATTGTACTGTTTCATTACTCTCTATTTACTTCCTTCCCAAGACAAGAAATTGTGGCACAAGACCGGAAGGTAGTGGGATAATCCAACGTCCAGAGGAACATCCAGGATGGACTCTAAAAATAGCCTGTGCAGCGCAGTCAGCATTCCTGCTTGTTGTTCTTCAAGCAGTTAGCGTCAACAATCCTACACAAAGAGGGAAAGTAACGCCTGTGAGTGTAGTCTTTATAGGACTACCCAAGATGTATAACACAGTCAGACAGAAAGACAAACACCATCGAAATGGCCAAGTTCTGTTGAGCTTATTGTTGAGAACGTATGTTAGATAATGGCTTATGAGAGTTGGACGCATCTATTTAAGACGGGTTTGAATTACGCGAATTGTAGCGGAGTCATCCCGTGCAGTTCGGTTCGATGTGTTCCCACGGATCACGCTGACAAATGATCGAACCTTAAGGTCAAAGGTTGGATTGCACCTGGCGTGTTGATGACGAGATTTGGAGGATGACAGTTCCGCGTGGGAAAGTAGAATTGGGATTTTTTCCAGTTACTGACTTGGGAGCGAACCGTCAACAACCCAATCATGTCGCGGGTACGAGAAAGATTCCGAATGACGGAAAAATATAAGAGCCTTAGTGAAATCTAATAGAATCTTTCATATTCCTTCCTCTGCAAGTAATTAAGTGATTACAGATCAACGTAAGAATATTAACTTGTGAATTTAGTTAGTGTAGCCTCTCTCTCTATCCCAACGAACTCGTTCAAGTCGGCTAATTAAAATAGTCAAATAAAAGCGGCTCTTTAAAACAGAAAATACTTTGTTGTACTGTTAAGAAATTGATTTCAGAGCGAAGATAACAGCCCGAAAGGAATGATGGCAAGACAACCATAGCAGTCGCGAAAAATGGTTGCAGGCAAATAAACGGTGGTACGAATAGTATCAGACAATAGCTGCACGCGGCGACAATGGTGGCGAGACGACAAGAAAGAAAAGAGAAAAGAAAAAAGGTTAGTGCAGAGCAGTGCGAATAGTTCCCGAGTAGTGGAGGTGGGCGGAACCTAGCTACGACATATCAGCCCGTTTCGAGCCATCAGCGAGAGTTCTTCTAATTCTATGATTCCCCAAATCTCAAGGGGGGTCAAGAACGTTTAAATGTAACACGTAGTCTCGATGTTATTTCGGCGGAAAAACCATTAAATGAGTTTTGTCGGGTAAATCATTTTTTAATCCGTTTCCTCCCAAAGTAATACTGAGATCCAAGGCTAGAAATTCCAGTGTTTTAGGTGGTGAAATGTATGTGGGGATATTTTTTTAAGAATGTCGTTAAAATTCGTGTACCTTATTCTGAGATTATGTGTAGAAGTTTAAATCACCAGCGAATAGTAGTTTCTAACAAGGTGAAACGAGTCCTAGTTGTTTCTAAATATCAATCTAAATGCCATTGTTCAGAGATATGGACACGCCTTTATTACTATGATAAATATTCACGGTCTATGACTATAGATTTATGCATATATAATTTAATAAATGTTTCTAATTTACATTGTTACTTTTGAACCTGTTATTTTTTGGATAATTAATAAATTCAAGATTTTCACAAACTGCCTTAGCAGTGATAAAGTATGTTGAATTATAGTAAGTGAAATGTATATTTTAAAATCGGCTGAAACAATTGTATTAAAAGATACGTTTATTAAAAAGTAGATTTGGAATATTTATAAAATTATTATATATGTTTAGCTCTAGTCAAAATACCACTGTTGAGCTAGTAACTCAATGTTTATTTTATTTCAAAGAAATGTTAATATATATATATATATATATATATATATATATATATATATATATATATATATATATATACATATATTTTCAGAGGAAACTTTTTTTTTAATCAATGAAACGGGCGGGTGGAAAAAAAGAAAATTGCTAAAATGTCCCTTAAGGCCTTATCGTCTGACCCTCTAAGAGGAAACGTCAGGATGATAAATTAAAAACTAAGAAAATCGAATGAGATATGAGGGGGAAAAATTGTTTCAGTTGGAGAAAATGATTGAGAGAAAAAAAAGAAAGTAAATCTCTCAACTGATGGTTCAAAATCGTTTGTCTACACAGGCGAGGTCGAGAATTGTTAATAACAAACTCATCAATAATATTGAGATGGTAGTTCGACCTGGCGATGTGTAAAACAGAAAACCACCCATCGGAATAGTTGTCAGAACAACTATGTGTACTAACGAGGTGATTAGCGATGGCTGATTTCTGTGCCTAAAAATTCTCGGATGATCTTGAAACCTTGTGTAAACAGATATCACGTGGTATGTGTTGGGATATTCTAAATTCTAATCTTTGGGATGCCTTGCCAACGTAGTCAGCTCAACACTGACACATGAATTCATAAACAACAGCATTCTTTTGAATGGGTGGCAAAACATCCTTACGAAAAGAAGAGAAACAGGTTCGAGTCGTGTAAACTACTCTCAGCATGGTTGCTGGAAAACAACGTTGAGGAGAAGAAGACATCCTTTTAACAATGTCAAGGCCGTCAGAACCTACCCATGGGAGTTTCAAATAAATAGGGCAACGTGACGGGCAAATAAATTTAGCACCATTAAATATAGCAACTTTGCGTGCAATGGTGCTTTTTATGATGTTGATGGTATATCGATTAGCAAGAAAAATATTAGTAATTTCACCAAGTTCTGCATCGAGTCGTGTCGGTGAACAAATCATGAGTGCTCGATAAGTGACAGTACCAATAATATTTATTCTTCTTGCTCTTGGGGGGAAGGAAAACCAATTAAGAAAAAGGATTGTAAATGTTTGTTTTCTATACACAGAGGTTTCAAACGATAAACCAGATTTAGACACTAAAACATCGAGGAATGGCAAGGAATCACAATCTTCGACCTCCATAGCGAATTGCAGCGATGGATGCAAGTCACAAAGCAGACGAAGAAACTGTTCACCATCACTCCGTGAGAGAAAACAGGCAAAAGTGTCATCAACGTAACGTGTGTAAAAAGCCGGCTTGGTCACTTTCGAAAAATAATTGCTTTTCCAAAAATCAGCGAAAATGTTGGCTAACGATGGACCAAGAGGGCTGCCCATGGATATACCATCAATTTGCCGATAGATCATATTATTAAAACTCAAGGAAACTGATTTAGTAGCAAGTTCCATCAGTTCAACAAAAATTCGTGCGGGAAATTGTGGAGACTTTAAGGGGCCACTGTAAAGATAATCTGCACATATACCAATGGTTTCATCCGAAGGTAAATTGGTAAACAGACTACTAATGTCAAAGGAAGCCAAGAACTCGGTATCCTTTGAGATAATTTGTGTATATAAGACAAAAATTGAAAGGAATCAGAGATACTATAGTCCGAATAAAAAGTAAGTACGGGCTTAAGAATATCAACTAAACATTTACCAAGTGAATGTTGTGCAGAACCCAACATTGATAGAATAGGCCGTAAAATAATTTTAGGTTTATGAACATTGGGTAAGCCGTACATTCTAGGCTTTTGAGAGCCGATAGGTCGTATTCTCTCATATATCTCTTTAGAAATAAACTTGCTTTTATAAAGTTGAGAAGCCTTTTCTGGATTTTTATTACCATACGAAAAGTGTCATCGTGGCTTAAACCACCCATCTTGAAAAATTTATTTTTATCATCCAAAATGTAACACAATTGGGAGATATACTCTACTTGGTTCATGATTACAACGCCTGATCCTTTGTCTGGACGAGTGATATATATATCAGAGTTCGACTTAAGTAATTTCGCAGTTTCAAAATGATTTTTCTGTCAAATACAATGGCTAGATTTAGTACGTATAGCAGACAACCTGTGACCTAATTCACCCAACATTCCTTTACTGTCTATTCTATCAATGTTTGGTTCTGCACATTTGTTTATTTTGTAAAGTTTAACATTTATGATATATATATATATATATATATATATATATATATATATATATATATATATATATATATATATTATAAATTTGGTATGCGTACTTATTTATTAATATAATTATATATATTTCGGTGTAGAATATAGTGAATAATATAGCATGTAATTTTCGAAAATGTACCCCTTACGTATTGCACCCACAAATAACTCGCACCCTCCCTCAGATAATAAGTTAGACACAAAAAATTACATAGGAAATAACTGTTCTTGATTAAATGTTTCCTGATTAATAGATTTTCACAATTATCGATGCGCACGTGGGCGTTAATAATACGCACGTTCTTGGTAAAACCTTGCACTATAAACTTATCATTATTATTTATTGAATATATATTATAGTCAACAGGGTGAGTAACGTGGGCATGTTATTTTTTTTTAGAGATCAACATTTAGTGGGGTTCTACCAAAACTTTATCATACCTCTAAAGAATAAAAAACATTAAGATTGAAAACTGATGTTATTTTATTTTGTTTAATATACTATAATAAATATTATATATATATATATATATATATATATATATATATATATATATATTTATGTTTATGTTTATATTTATCCATATATATATATATATATATATATATATATTATATATATATATATATATTTATTTATTTTGGTACAGAAAAATTAGTACAACATTCGTACCGTCAGTTTAAGCACAGAAGGACTTAGCGATCCAGTTCACTTCAGTTTCTGTCCCGTCTCTGCTTGAAACCGACGGTACGAATGTTGTACTACTTTTTCTGTACCAAAAAACATAAATATTACACTCTTAATTTTTAATTTTTAATTTTTAAGTGTAATTTTTAATCAATCGAGCACTCTGCTGGGATATTTCCTGCTATATTACAAAGGAGGTGTATATATATATATATATATATATATATATATATATATATATATATATATATATTTATTTATTCTGGTACAGAAAAATTAGTACAACATTCGTACCGTCGGTTTCAAGCACGGAAGGTCTTACCCATCCGGCTCTCTTCAGCTTCTGTTGTCATCTGTTTTGGAAATGTGAGGTCACATGACACTCTTGTTGGGACGCGTTATTTGCTCAGTGTGTTGTGTGTGTTTGTTTAAATTTGAATTTAGTGTCATAAGACCGTTGAGATTTAAAACACGGGAGAAGAAAGAGAATTCGAGATTAAAGGGAATAAAAAGGGAAATAAAAAAGGGGGGTAAAAAATAAAAAAATATATATATGAAAAAAAAAATATATATATATATAAATAAATATAAAAAAAATAAAAAAACATATATATATATAAAAACATTTTAATACTAAGAATAAAGGAATAAAAAAAGAAGAAAAGAGAAAAAGAGTATAAAAAGGTATAAAAAAGAAAAAAAGGGGGGGTTAAAAAATATATATATATATATATAGAGAATAAAATGTAGAGAATAAAAAAGAGCGAGAGAGAAAGAAAGAATAAAAATAGAAAGAATAAAAATAAAATATATAAATAAAAATAATAATAATAAAAAAAAATAAAAAAAAAAAAATAAAAAAAAAAAAAATAATAAAATTAAAAATTAAAAATTAAAAATTAAAAATTAAAAATTAAAGATTAAAAACAAAAATAATAAAAATAAAGAAAGGGTTTCTCTGAAATTCCCGTGAGCCAAATTATGAATTTGTATCATTAGCCGTTATATTTTTGAAGGTATGCGTTCTAAAAACCGTTGGTGTGTAAGAATCTTTTCTCCAGATTGGAGAGATTTTTAATGAAGAAATTCGGATCTAAGGGAGGTAACTAAGATGGAAATATGAAATATTTGAGTTTGTTAAAATGGGTTTGTATATTAATCTGGTGGTTGATAAAAGATAAAAAATAAAAAATTAAATATTTTTGCATTTTGGTGAAAGTCGAAGTTATTGCTCTTGGAATTTATGTGGATATAGTTTGTTTAAATGGATTTGTAGAGTAATCTAGTGATTGATGATTAATTAAATTAAATATTTTTGTATTTTTGTGAAGGTCGGAGTTATATATATATATATATATATATATATGTAGATATATATAATTACATTTTTTTATACATATATGTACAAAATCCGCAACACTCGCCTGTCGATGTCATCGATCAACAACTGTTATCAGCTGAGATCGCATCAGGCAGAGTTTATATCTGATCTAAACCGTTGGTCATATTTTGAAAAAAATTAAATATACATATATATATATATATGTATATATATATATATATATATATATATATATGTATATATATATATATATAGTAAGTCATGAACTTTATTCATGGCAATTAAGTTACAAAGATGCTACCGCGTTTCATTCCCAAAGTGGATCGTCAGGCTAAAATACATGGATTTTGGGTTGTCAAGTATTTTTATATATACACGTAATATTTAGCATAGCTAGTTTACCAACCAGATTCTTTGGTATTCTCTTCCACGTGTTACTGATTTCATTAGCCAATCGTTGGGCTTCTCATAAATAAATCTTCGGTAATATATATATATATATATATATATATATATATATATATATATATATATATATTTGTATATAAGTATTAGGGTATTTCCAATGAGTTTTTAAATGGAGTGAAGTCTGAAAATAAAAACAGTTACAAGACCAGAAACTGTAGATTTTTTTTAGAAATGAATATAGCTATTTATATTTGAACAATAAATATACTCACTTATTGAAATCCTTATTTTCGACACATAACATAAATCTACGCCATGAAAATATAGAGAGTTTTTCTATTAGTTTTCGCGACATGTTGTTACTTATTTGAAGTCTGATATATATATATATATATATATATATATATATATATATATATATATATATATATACATAGATATATACATAGATATATACTCGCTTACCATGCAAGTGACTCGGGTTTCGAATCCTGAGTTCGGATGTGTTCTACTGATGAGCCCAAAGGAGGGCGAAACTCGAGTCTAGGACTTCCGGTTTGTTTCTTTTCATAGGTTGTGTTCTGCGGCGTTGTCTGATTGTGGAAACAATTATATATATCATCTCACATTCAAGAAATCTAATATTTATTTGCTCGCTTGGTTAGCTTGTTGGATGACATCGTCCTAGCGAGTATAAAATCCTACTTGTGAGACATCGGCCTGGGTTCATAGTAGTTGGATGACTACACCCCTTGTTGAAAAGAGTAGGTAAATTCCACAGTCGGTCATCGCCGCGGTTCGCTTAATCTGTGTAAATTAATAGACATTCTTGTATGTGGCGAGGTAGCTCAGTGGCAGAGTACTCGCTTACCATGCAAGTGACTCGGGTTTCGAATCCTGAGTTCGGATGTGTTCTACTGATGAGCCCAAAGGAGGGCGAAACTCGAGTCTAGGACTTCCGGTTTGTTTCTTTTCATAGGTTGTGTTCTGCGGCGTTGTCTGATTGTGGAAACAATTATATATATCATCTCACATTCAAGAAATCTAATATATATATATATATATATATATATACTCCAGGTTAAGAATGTATCCACATGATTAAAATCAAGATAATTGCAACCATGGGTATATAATAGTGCTAGATTATCAATAGACACTATATAATAGCATGTGTATACGTACAGACATGTATATACGTCACATTCAGACGAGAACGTGTCGATCTTTAGTTAGCATGAACTAATATTTTCTCAGGTTTTCTTATATGAACAATTAAATGAAAAGACAGACTTTTCGAATGATGACACTTTAGTTTTCAATGACTACAGACCGAAACATCGGCATGTCAGTGTCGCGTCTGGATAAGTATGTATTGATGAAAATACTAATATATATATATATATATATTACTTCTATATCTATAAGATTAGAGTGTTCTACAATTTTGGTAACGTGTATTTCGATTAAAATTTGTTGATCTAATTTTGTAGACTATATACTCTATGGCGACTAGCATTACATTGACTTACATTCCCCAGACATGTGCCGGATGTACTGATAGTAAACATGCGAGTTTTAATCTCTCACCTACTCTGACATGATCTTTCATAATATATATATATATATATATATATATATATATATATATATATATATATTAAAATAAAAATAGTTTGAGAATCCGACAATTGGTTCAGAACCTCACCGGCTGCTTCTCAGGGATACACTGATGAGCAAAGATTAGATGCGCCACTACACAATCATAACAAAAAAAAAGACAACAAACTAACAGACAGATTACATTTTAATAATTTTAGACAAGACACCCTTTTGCATAAGATGAGACTTTGACACTTACCTATCGACGCATAAGAAAGTCAGTCAGCTCAAACTATAGGCAGGACTGGCTAGACTCGTCTCGTCTCCTCTTATTTACCTCCATGCACACACACCAACACCTACCCACACTCACTCATCCACACACTAACGCTTATACGTACACACTTATACACTCAAACACACACATACACACTTATATAGATGTATAAATAAAAACATATATACATATACATATATATATATATATATATATTACGTAATGTATTAAGGGATTTTAATTTTTTTTATTTTATCTTCTTATTACACATAATCCATATAACCTGTGAAATAGAGTGTCATATAAATTAAGAGACTCGCTATTTATTAATTAATTTAAATTCTTAATAAATATCAATGATATTTACCAACAAACTTAGTTGATCATACAACCATATTATCCCTCTAATTAATTGAGAATTAGAAACCAGGTGTTTAATATCGAGCAGTTATTATTTTTATCTAGTTAATGTATGGTAATCTACTAAATACTTTATTATTTGTAGTAATTTTCCGTTTTATTATAAATAAATTCATATATATTGAAAACGACAGAACTCTTGTGTTTAGTGATTTTTTTTTTGATTTTTTCCGTCGTCGAATGATCTCTTTGACGTTGAAATGGAATGAATTAATGTAGGATCCGTGTGTTTGACTAACGTTTTTGATTTTCTCCGGAAACATCTTCAGGTCTTAAATGGCAAAAATGAATGAAAAGCGAGTGAAAGAATACAATTTCTTAAAAAAAAAACGCCGGCAAAGCATTCACATAAAAGACGGACGTCTACATGTTGAAATGTGACGATTGAAACAGTTCTTCGTTTATTTATTAATTTTATTTAGTATTCTTCTTATTATTTTCATAATTTTGATTTAAAAGAGTGGCTGATTTAAAAAAAAACGTATTCAATACGTTTTTTTATCAAAAATTTTTTTAATAACTTTTAATAATAATTTTCATATTTTTCAAATATTTGAACTTTGGTTTTTTCGAAAGCCAACTTATCCATCTGTATTTCTCCTCTGATAATAAGATTTCGATCTTTGAAAAGCCTTGGCTTAAGGAAAGAATAATAAACACTAGTTTATTACTGAATGCACATTGCATTGAACAATTGAAATTTGAAATAAATTTGGACAATCGTCGCATATTTATCACTCTTTTTCTTTCTATCTCTACTATTGCTCTATCTCGTATATTGAGCTAATCCTTTTCACAATAGGTTCCATCTACTAAAAGTTTTCACTTTGGTTTATTTTGATCCTACTATATATATATATGTATATATATATATATATATATATATATATATATATATATATACATATACATATATATATATGTATATATATATATATATATATATATATATATATATATATATATATATATATATATATGTTACATTATGTTCCGATATAAATCCAGGTTTCCATTTAAAGTAGTTCTTTTGTTTCTCAAATAAAATGCAGTTTCGTTTGATTTCTAGTATTTCATTTAAACATGCTATCTCCGATATGATTTGATGAAATACGCTCAAGGTTTATGTCATCCCCCTGACACCGCCAACGATATTCTTACACAACCTTTATCACAACACAATCTCTCTACAAAACCAACCCTTTTCCAGCTCTACTCATCCCCAACCAATTTCCTTCTACCAAATTACTTGGACCTGCAAGAAGGCCCCCAGCATCCCACCGTCATTTATATGTCCGTCGCGTGTCTATAGATTGCAAAATCACATCAATCGCTATCTACCGCCAGCTTCTACCGTACACACTTACCCACGACCACCACTCGCAAAATGAGACGTTTGTCTTCTAGGCGCAGCGTACCTTCTGTTCCAACGAGAGAGAAGTGCGTTACGAAGACGGCGGCGTGCGCACGCCAGTAGAAAGCGCCACAGTCGCACGATCGAGGAACTAAAAGCGAATGCGAAGTGACATTCACTTTGCCGCGAGTAAGCTGTCAAAACCATCGAAGAATATCAGTTAAGACGAAAAGCAGCGATTGAAAATTGCTAGACCGGCTCGGCAAAATAGCACAAGTTTCAATGTACATGCTCTCTGCTGCTGATCAGACAGAACATCACGTGCTATCAACTCATGCTATTTGTAAAATTTCGCTGACTAAAATGTGAAATTAGAGGACTTGCCTCGCTCATAATCGTATATGCTGCATATGCAAAACATGCTAAATCACCAGATATCGAGTCGCAAACCTCTGACTATGCAAAAAGTAAAGGTGATGTAAATATAGTCAAAGGTTATTCAGAAAAAAATACAAATATCCTATAATACGAAATTGAAATGTTCTTCTTCTTCTTTCGTGTGAATCCGATGATTCTGGTGTTGGCATTAGTTTCCCCGATGTTTTTCTAGTAATAAATCTTTCTGGAAAGGCATCGGGTACTTACGGGAAGGACCATGAGAAGGTTGCCAACATCCCTAAGTGAAAACGTTACTGTGGAACCTACTGGATTCGAACTTGAAACACGCAGGTCTTCAGTCCGTCACCTCCCATTGAAATGTTAATGATAGACAATAATTAATTAGAATGTCAGCTTATAACATAGAATAAAAGCATCGGTTAAAAAACATAATTGAAGAACTTCAGAAAACATTATGATTAGTATTGTTAACTTTGACGTTAACGTGGTAGGGTTTAATTGTATTGTGTATAAAGAGATACGCATATACGTGTTAAGAAAAAGATAGTTTAGCAATCATATACACTAGCTGGATCTGTTGAAACTCGACAATTGTATCCATGTATAGTGTATATTTCTGATGTGTTTAAAATAGTTCACATCTATGGAGGTCCAGCGCGTAGGAAGACATTTATGATAACCTTTATTCAAACTCAAACATACTTTAATAAGTGAAATGGTTAATGGGGTTTTATAATTTTTTGGAGTATGTAGGTCTTTCTCTAAAATTTTAGCAAGAATGTAGAGACATATTTTAATTTTATAGACGCCCATAGCGAATGCAGACTCATATATATATTATTTTACTACCTTTAAATAGAATAAAAATACACTTGGATCCTAGCGGGAGACCCACACACGTTGTAATTCGACGTTCACGTTCGACACAATACCTAAATCAGATGAATATAAAATGTGTCACACCCGATAATCGAAACATTTTTAAGGCAGTGTCTCAGTCTTTATAGATAAAGGTATTGTAGAAGTCCTGCCCAACGATGGTATCAGAATATAATAGGGTCTTTGTTTGTTCCGGACGTCCATAAAATGGAAATATGTTACAAAACTCTACAATAGTTTTGAGGATCGACAAACATGTATTCCGAAACTATAATAACCAGAATACTTAGTAAAGGAGGTGTCAGCTTGAAAAGAAGAGGTACAACACTATCGTGACGCACTCGTTTGGCCCGAGCGTCCATAGAATCAGAATGGTGCTTGTATAATAAAAAGCCGAAAAAAAGTCGTTGTTGTCCTTTAGTGTTGGAGAGGTAAATAAGGGGCAGGTAACACTTACCACGAATTTTAAGCAAGATTTTCCAGTAATCAAAACTGATGACTTTAATTGGCGTTGCACATGTGGCTACTGTGCAAGGAGAACGTCGATTAGACATAAAAGGGTTAGGGTTAGGGTTAGGGTTAGGGTTAGGGTTAGGGTTTAGGGTTAGGGTTAGGGTTAGGATTTAGGGTTTAGGGTAAGTGTTAGGGTTAGAGTTATGGTTATGGTTAGGGTTAGGGTTAGAAATAATGTTCGAAAGCTAGAGCTGTTGTGAAGAGTTATCCGCCCCTTATTTTCCTCTCAAACACTAAAAGACAAAAAACACTTCTTTTCGGCTTTTTATTATACAATCACCATCAGAATATATAACAAGCTCATTCGAAGATTCAAGTGTAGTATTACCGAAGGTCCTGCTATTAAAGCATAATACTGAATTTGTTAAATATAAAGCTTAAATCTAAGCAACATATATTCGTAATTAACAATTGGCATTTTTTAAAATCACTTCCGACTGTCGAGTGTTCAAGGAAAACATTATATTGGACAGTTGCAACCTGTCTCTATATCTACTCATATCAAATAATGTCAACTATAAAAAAAGCAATATAAACAAAAGCTAAACCATTTTTGAACGATAAAAAAGATTATTTTTCTGATAATATTTGAAACTATGTTAAAACATTTGCCGGTATCTAAAATTAGCCTCTGTATAACAACTTATATGTTTATTTTAATGTAAATTTCCATTGCCCACCCCGATTTTAAAAGGTGAGATCATACATTCGTGAAATTCAAAAAACAAACTGCTTGCGTTTTAGAATAAATTGTTGCCAAATAAAATGTGACGTCATACGTGATATTTTTATGTAGGCAAATAAAAAGTGATATTCACTTAATTTATTTAAATTATATTTCGGTGGTAATTATCTTTACAGTTTTAGAAAGAGCTTATATAATTTCAAATGTTTAACATTTTAGAATAAATACATTAATAAAAACGCCTGTTTTTCATTTAAAATTATTTAGCAAACGTGTACTTTCATAGTAAGCAGAAAAGAAAATACGGTAGCAAAGGTGCTGGAGAATACCTATGGAGCTGTTCTAGTCTCTCCCTGTCTCTCTCTATCGCTCTCTTTCTTTCTCTATCTATCTATCTATCTATCTATATATCTATCTATATATCTTTCTCTCTCTCTCTCTCTCTCTCTCTCTCTCTCTATATATATATATATATATATATATATATATATAGTATGTTTAAGAAAGCCCAGTGCAATGCAAAGTGCCAGGTAGGTTGTAAGCTGCTAGGAACACAAATAATACATCGAAATGGGACTTACTGTTTATTTTTTCTTACAATCTTACATAACAGCAAGTGTGGTGATTATTAAAACTCATTTATTTAATATTTCGGGAAAATATTCTCATTGTCAAAAATAATAAACACCAAAGGGAAAAAAATCCGTCTGTGTACAGAATTTACCAAAATGGATGTCAGTGAGTAGGATAGGGGCAAACCAGTCCCGCAGAGAATAAAAAATAATACATTTTAAAGTTATGTTTAGTATATAAATGTAGTGTTTAATATATATATATATATATATATATATATATATATATATATATATATATATATATATATATATACATATATATATACATATATATATATATATATATATATATATATATATATATATATATATATCTATATATATATATACATATATATATATATATATATATATATATATATATATATATATATATATATATATATATATATATATATATATATGTCATACAACCTTACTGGGGACCAGTCGCGGGGAACCGCAATAGAAAGAGATCGGTAGTCTGGTTATCTCTGCCTTTCTCCATCAACACCAACACTAGAGTAGCTTACCTAACCCTAACCCTTCAAAACATTTAACAGCCTAATATACGTTCCTAATAAACATTGAATCGCGAGGCTGTATAAATGTATTTTTATTTATTTCAATTGTTATATTTACCCCCTTTTTAACTTCATTAAGCATTGTAGTCTCACATTTAACTCTCTAGTACAAATGTTAACCAAATATACACTCCAAACTAAAATAATGTATTCAAAGGAGAGTGATACATGAATTCACATTTCTGTAACCGGTTACCACATAAGCTGGAGAGAGCCGGATGGTTGTCCTTCTGAGCTTGAAACCGACGGTACTGATATTGTACTAATTTTCTTTACCAATATATATATATATATATATATATATATATATATATATATATATAAGATCACCGTATTTCCCGCCCTTCCCGGTTTTTATGTTATGACATGTTTTTTCGATATGTGTGATTTTTTAACCTTGCAACTCGGATTTAGAGTTAGTGGCAACACAATTTGGTAAACCTTCCTAAAAAGATTCAATTACTACAAATCGGGGAACATTTTTTGTTAAATATATATACATCTGATCTTCACCTCTTGAGTTTAGAATATGTTGTGTTACCCCTTTCTTTTTTCCACATTTTTCACACGTAATCGCCCCCGAACCAGAATGTATTTTGTTGTAAGAGAGGGGATTAACAGAGGGTGTTAATATAGAAATTTACTCATATTATATTTTTTTCATATCGTATATTTTAACTCAACGTTCCTTATATTTATTTTTATTTTAACAGGTGATTTTAGTTGTATAACATTTCCCGTGAAAATTAAATAAATAACTTTCAAATTACTTAACTAATTAAATACCTTATGGTTAAGGAATAAATTAAACTGTTTGGGTATTATTGCATGTAAACATTGTCTGTGAATAGTCTGAAATACCTGGTAACATTGAAAATAACAACATAATTATTTTAGAATTTAAAGTAAGAGATCAGTTTTGCTCATGAATTTAACGTATAATGATACGCTAAATTATTGAAATGCTCTGTGTACAAACATTTGGTAATTATACGCTCTCCTTCCAGTTGATTGCTGCCCAGAGAGCAAGTAAGTGTTGCTAATTGGTAAATATATATATATATATATATATATATATATATATATATATATATATATATATATATATATATATACAGGGTGTTTCAAAAGTCTTGGGAACATTACAAATGCGCATATCTCATGAACTATTCCAGGTAGAATAATGAAACTGGTGCCATTTTAAAGCTTGCTTAAATCTAATATATATATATATATATATATATATATATATATATATATATATATATATATATATATATATATATATATATATTCATTCAGATGGAAGGTCGCCTCATCGCTAAAAACAAGCCGGTCATCAAAGCCGTTATCTTCCAACTTCTCTTGCATTGCAATGCAAAAGTCACGGCGAAGTGGCTTATCAGTGTCCTTCAACTTTTGGACCAACTTGAGCTTGTAAGGTACCATTTGCAGTCGTTTCCTTAAGACACGCCAGACAGTTACTGGAGCAAGCTGAAGTTCCCTGCTGGCTCTTCTCACTGATTTACGGGGTCTCCGCTGAAAGGCTCTCCAAACTTGCTCAACTGCATCTTCTGAAGTTGAAGGGCGACCTGTTCGCTTACTTGGGCACAAACACCCATCTTTCACAAATTTAGCATGCCATCTGACAATGGATTTCCTTTCATGGGCTTCTTTTTTAAATTTCCTGCGAAATGCACGCTGAACACATGTCCACGATTCAGTCTTTGCAAATTGGAGGATGCAAAATGCCTTGTCTTGTTTAGAGAAGGCCATTACTGCACCTGGAAAGATAACACGAAAATCATTAGTATGACCAAAAACTTGATTAAGCAAGCTTTAAAATGGCACCAGTTTCATTTTTCTACCTGGAATAGTTCATGAGATATACGCATTTGTAATGTTCTTAAGACTTTTGAAACACCCTGTATATATAGATATATATTGATATATATATATATATATATATATATATATATATATATATATATATATATATATATTGATATATATTGATATATATATATATATGCTAATGATAGTGATCAAAAAGTAAGAGGGTTCACTTGGCATCATACTTAGTGAACTTGATGCATTTGTTTAAACGTGTGACAGCGTATTGATACTTATCGGTGTGCAATAAACGATAACACGTGCAAAGATCCTTTTGAAGCTGAGCTCATTATCTTAGTTCTATATAGATTAAAAGCGTAGCTAACGGCCTTTGGGAATTAACAATCTTGATAAAGTAGTTGTCAGGATCACCCACGTGGTTTTAATATTTTCAATATTGCGACTCAGCGAAAACTAAGATTTATGATTTGCAAGCACAGTTCTAAGGTATTGTGATAATATTTCTTTGCTAGACCCAAGTATTGGGTTTAATTCTTCAAATCGGAATGTTTAACTTACATATTTGTATTTCATCGAGATGTATGGCTACTTTTCTGTAATTTGTTTCTGTGTAACATGCGTATTTTTTAACATTTATAATTTTAAACGTAATACAAACCATCCTCTAGCATATACACACGTTTTGTGTTTATGTTTTAAACATATCGACAAATAAACAAAAAGCACTTAAACTATAAATTTAATTATAACTTAAGTGGGAATAGCGTAACTGCTCGTAATTTTATGCTGAGATATGATTCTTTCAAAAAATAACAACATAAGTAAGCGTATAGCATGCCCTTTTTAATTGTTACTCTTTACTTCTTTTAAGATAAATAAAATAAGTTGTTTTTCAGGCTATGAAAAGCCAACAGTCGTTTGTTTTATGCCTGTTTTAAAACCAATAACAATTACAACGGCGTGGTGTCGTGTTTGTATTTTTCACTCTTTACTTATTTGAAGACAAAGAAATTGGATCATTTTGTGGCTTTGAAAAGCCAAAAGTTGTTAGTTTTATGCCGTTTTTTTAACTAATAAAATCTACAGCGGCGTGGAGTCGTTTTTCTTATTTTCGCTCTTTACTTAATTGAAGACAAAGAAAATTGATTATTTTGTGGCTTTGAACAGTCACAAGTCGTTGGTTTCATGCCGTTTTTTAAAACTAATAACAACTACAACGGCGTTTAGTCGTGTTTCTTATTTTCGCTCTTTAATTTATTTAAAACAAAGAAAGTGGATAATTTTGTGGCTTTGAAAAGCCAAAAGTCGTTGGTTTTAACCGTTTTTTTTTTACTAACAACAACTACAACGGCGTGGAGTCGTGTTTCTTATTTGCGCTCTTTACTTAATTGAAGACAAAGAAAGTTGATTATTTTGTGCCTCTGAAAAGCTAAAAGTCGTTGGTTTTATGCCGTTTTTTTGTTTAACTAACAACAACTAAAACGACGTGGAGTAGTGTTTGTAAATGTCGCTATTTACATCATTTGAGACAAAGAAAGTGGATAATTTTGTGGCTCTGGAAAGCCAAAAGTCGTTGTTTTTATGCCTTTATATTTATACCAATAACAACAACAAGAACGGTGTGGAGTTGTTTTTGTAATTTTTGGTCTTTACTTAGAAAAAGAAAGTGAATAATTTCGTTGCTTTGAAAAGCTAAACGTCGTATGTCTTATGACTTTTTACAAAATAAATAACAACAACGACGTGGAGTTGTGTTTGAAATTTTTCACACAAGGAATTGGATATGTACCAGTGACTTCTGCACTCACATACTTCATTATATGTGTTAGTGCTTGGACTTTGAGTAAGCGACAGTCCTTGTAAATATTCCTGTTACGAGCACAGTGAAACTTTGACAAAATACATTTTTCATGAATGCGATGGCTCACTTTTACTGTCTCATGTGCCATAGGAGTACTTAAGTCTAAGTCTTAGTAATTGACTTTTAATTAGAATTTGCCAGCGTATTATGACTCCATCTGCTAACTGCATTAAATGATTTAACTATCACTTATTTTTCTTCTGCTTTAATTATGAATATAAACGTTATTGGAAAAATGCATTAATCCCCCACTAAAAACAATAGTTCACTTAGAACAACAAAAAATCCTCAAATTCTAGAACGATGTTACTGAAGAATTCGGAATGCCAGCTGTTTTCAAATGTTAATCCTTCCATCTCATGAACCCTTGTCCTCACGTGTGTTTGTCATTTATCAGTGGGATTGTATTGGTAAAAAAATGGTTACATGTGAAATAACTTCATGTAGTTCTCCAGTTTTGCGAATCTAGTAGTTGAATACAGGTGCCCATATTTAATTCGAAATAAAACATTGTCATTAATTAAGGGTATGACCACATATCAACCAAACCATTTCATTATCACATCCCTACAGGATAATTATCTATGCATGAGTGGATGAAGTGTGTGAGGTGCGCTGAAGAAAAATTCCTACCAGTAAAATACATAGCCCTGTTGTGCTCGCATACCCTTAATGACAATAAAAGTGTAAAAATTTGCGGATTTCCTTGCTTTTGTACATTTAGTGTATATGAATTTTAATCTTAACCCTATTAAGGGCATATGATTTCAGTATACTGGCATTTATCATGGAATGTCTCTACTTTTGTAGAGGCTATGCCTCAGTACAATGGTCATTTAAAAGGTGTTTTGGCTTTTATTTTTAAACTAAGATATATGGTAAACTGAGATTAAAATGCCATCAACTAGACCCGATAACCTGTATCTCTGCGAAAAATCAGCTGAATCCATCAAATAGCTGATGAGATACAGGCTGGCACATACGTACGTACGTACGTACGTACACACGGATAACATGATTTCACAATTGAACTTTCTGGATCTCTGGGTTGCCTTGACTGATGATGCTTAAATTCTACAGACTTATATAACCTATCAAATACAAAATTTGTGTTAAGGTTTAACTAATTTGGTTTATTGATTTTTGAGTTATGATTGATCAAAGAAATAAGATTTCCAGCATAGGCCATTCTTGTGTCTATTAAGGGATAGAGCGCTCTCGCGCCTCCCTTGATCTGATCATACTTATTGCTTGTAAAAAGCATATGTCAGTAACAAACACTTAATAATAGAAATTACTTTACATGGTGCATATTGAAATTACTTTGTGTATAAGTATATAAAAAGTAGTCACGCTTAAAGTATACCTTTACAGTTTGATGTACTACTAAAAAACAATAAAGTTGCTGAAGATAAATACCAGGTAGGTTGCATATATCTTAGTTTGATAATGATCCGATACTTCATCCAGATGGGATTCCTGCCAGAAAGAGCATTTGGTGAGACTGCTTCTGCAAAATTGAAGGAAATTGTAGCTTACTCGTATCATAGTTTCTGCGGAGACAAACATAAGTCTGAGACGGATATCGGTTCGCCAGACAGCATCTGTTGCGATTCTGATATTCTAACCGAGCGGAAGCTATTTTACTATGAAATAGAGGTCATTGCGTTTTTCAGAACTTCAAAAATAAGTGAATTCAAAATGAATATTTGAGTAACGTTCGCCACATAATATGTGCATGAGTTGTATGTAGTGTCTAACTTGTAGTAGTTATAATTGATTTCGGGAACTGGTATATGTGTATCATGTAGCCTGTATAGCTGATTTGTATTTATTCAATATAAAATGTGCCCTTCGTATTTTTATCTTTGCTTATATCACATATTATACGTATATATATATATATATATATATATATATATATATATATATATATATATATATATATACATATATATATATATATATATATATATATATATATATATATATATATATATATATATATATATAATCAAGGTAAACCATCACGAGGGTAGTAATCCAAAGAATTTCAACCGCGTTTATAAAAAGTGCTCAATATCAAATAGAGTTTGTATATATGATTATTTTTATTTACACAGACTTTTACAAAATCTGCGACATTGGCATGTCGATGTTAACGCTCAACATATATTATGAACTGAGATCTTATTAGGCAGAGTTAAAATCCGATCTTAACGTTAGATCATATTTGGAAATAAGCTTTCCAAGTTTATTATAGCTGTTGATCGATAACATCGACATGCCCGTGTCGCAGATTTTTTACATGTGTGTGTAAATAAAAATAATCATATATATATATATATATATATATATATATATATATATATATATATATATATATATATATATATAATTAAGTATGTTTATATGTGTTTCTATTTGTCCATACAAAATACACTCCTAATATAATTAAAAGATCATTATGAATCTTGGAACACATATCATTGATTCAAATAAGCGCTCTATATTTGTTCAATTAATTTTGACGCAAAGGGGTTAAATCGAGGTAAAAAGCCTTACATAGTGAAAGAAGATATCTCAGGTTTTTTGTAAAAGTTTTAGAATATTTGTAAATATTGTAGGGAAATAATATGCGAGGAACACTAATTAAAGATCTAATATATCTGATTGGCATTGCATTTTATCCATAATCATTGGACACTAATTAAGCATGGATTACCTGAATTTACGCTTAAGCCTTACATTTTATTCATTTTCTATAATTAATGCCAGGTAATGAATTTCGATCAAAATTGGAATAAAGTGTACTATAATCGTATCCTGATTAAACTCCTCGTGAGAGGAAATAAATGTTGTTGAAAACTGTTTATTTTGTCAAATTAATTTTAGGCGCCCTAGAATTAGTATTCCTCGAGTAAATTTATAAAGTTGATATATTTATACTTTATATATGTATACGTACGTGATTTACTTATGAACGCATTAACCAATTATACATTTTGGAACGAAGGTGCTAACCGTTCCCTGAATGTTGTCTATATTTAGTTTAATATGATATTTTCAAATAGAATAAGAAGGGGGTTCAGTTCCTTAGTTAAAATTTAGATATCTCTGATTTTTGTGAAATTTGATACATAAATACCAGACATCTCTTAAAAAATATTTCTCAAATTTAGTTAATTTGAAGCATTTTCAAGGGTTTTTTATAGGTATGATATAATCACAACCTCTTATCTAATGAATACAATATTTCCGATTAAAGAAATGAAAGCGCTTCTTACCAGACATTAAAAGTATGCCATTAGGGTTTAACCATTAACTAGACTCAACATCATGTAATTGATTTTGATTAAAATCAGATTAAGATAAGTAGACTTAAGTCAAATATCGTTATATTTTTAATTTATACCTAAAAAGATGATGTACAAGTCGTGAAAAACTGTTCGGTTCATAGAAGTAATTTGACCGTCTGAGACGGTCATATATATGTATCAACAATATTAATTTAAAGAACATGATATTAAATTATTTTTACCTACAATACGCCAGCGTTTCAAGCTTTCGCTCTCATCAGTGTTAGGAATGATAATCGCAGACGAGAGCAAGGTTCGAACCCAAGCAAGCGTCATAACCATATGGCCACGCGATATTACCACGTCAAGAAGGGAGGCACACATGAGAACACTGACTAAAAAATTCAACGAACGTTGTCGGAATATGCCTTATAGCTACATGGCAGTATATCTTTAAACTTTCCCGAACATTATTTGTTATATATATACATATATATATATATATATATATATATATATATATATATATATATATATATATATATATATATACGATGTTTGTTGCAGTTTCTGTTGTTTGGTTCGTGATGTTGTGTTCTTCCTGTTGTTTGGTTTTCTTCCTGTTCTAAATTCCATGAGACTGGTTACAATTCATAGCTTATGCGAGTTGGTTTCCGCATTTGAAGAATTTCCTAAGAGTTAAGCTGTCTTCACGATTACAGTCTTTTCTTTGATTTCAGTGATCCCTTTCATTCTAATTTCTCTTAGTCTTTTCTCCAGGTGTTTGAGGACTATTCCTAATGCTCCTACGATTATTGGTATTATATTTACTTTTTTCATGATCAATATTCATTTCAGTTCTCGTGCAAGTTCCGTGTATTTTCTCCTGTTTTCCGTCTCTCTTATCTTCACTGTTGTCTGTTAGAACGGCGAAGTCTACGATTTACTAGGATGTTTTCGATTATTATTACATCAGGTCTCCTTACTTGTGTTGATTTATTTGTGTGTGCGTCCATGTCCCAGATACGTTAGTGTGTTTGATGTTCAAGTCTCTGATTTATGGTTATACTATTTATCTGCGTGTTCAAAATTCAATTATGTTCACAGTTCCCAGTGTACTGCTTTCTCAACGCAGTCATGTCGGCTCTTGTATTTTTTTTTGGCTTGTTTGCTGCATTCACTTATTATATGATTTACTGTTTGGTCTCTTTGTCCACACAGTCTCTCTTTACTGTTCTTCTGGGTTTTTATCTATTTTAGCTTTAATGTACTTGATATTTATCTGTGCAAGTGTTTTTTGTTTAACCATTCCCAGCCAATTTCGTTTGTTTTTTCTTTTGTCAACTTTCTGACCCGTCCAGTATTTTTCCTTTCCAATTTCCTTCTTTGTTTTTGTTTCTGTTATCTGTGGTTCCTATGTTGTTTTCGGGGACGGTGACTCTTGCTGCGGCGATTAGCCTTTCCGTGTGTTGGTTTATGTATTAACCCAGCTCTTTTTTTGTGTCTTCCACACAGTAGTCTATTCTTACCAGTTCTCTTCCATCTTCGTTTCTTTTCATGAAGAGTATTTTGGGTGTAGTGCGTTGTGCACGCTCATTTATTTTGTAGTCCTCTCGTTAAGGTGTCTGAGTGTTTCTTTAGTTCAACCTATACATGACCGATTATTATTATTATTCTCACTAGGAGTTCTCACACAGATCATCGTCAGTCATTTCTCACCGACAACAACCAGTGGTATTTCCTGGAGTCTGAGTGACAACGAGCCTCCCCAGATTTCCAGTATTTTTCACCTCTTTTCGATTACGATGTGGTATCGCAACACCCTTTCACCATTGATTTCTCACTGGTGAGGACAATTGGTCTTCTCTGGGATGTGGGTGACAATAAGCCTCCCCAAGGCCCCAGCATTCTCCGCACTTAATTTATTAAAAAAAAGTGTTTAATTAATTAAAAACACATTTTATTTTTAATTTTTAATATTTTTTAATTTTGTAATTTTTTTAATTTTATTTTTTGGGGGGTAGAGAAGGGGGAGCTTATAGTGGCTCTTGTAATTTCTGTTCCTTGGTTCATTTTTGTATAGTGATATCTGAGGCCGGTGTAATTTACTGGGGGGAGGGATTCTGAAGTGATGTTTGTTACAGTTTCTGTTCCTTGGTTCGTGTTGTGGTGTTCTCCATGTGGGTTTATTATTATTATTATTATTATTATTATTATTATTATTATTATTATTATTATTATTATTATTATTATTATTATTAAATAATAATTATTTCATAGCAGTCTTAACTTTTTGATGTTTTTAGTTGGAGAGTTATTGTTTTGAACATCATGTCAATTCCATTGACTTTAAACATTCAAGCTTCACCTTAACACTTCAGCTGTTCATAACAGGCAAACCTTTGACAGAAATGTAAATAAATTGTCTCGTCAATATGTTTAAGCCATTTATCGTGGCGCTTCGTTATGCTTACACGCGTTCTAATTACAACGGGAATAACCTTTACTTCTTTACATTTCCATAGTCTAACTAATTCCCATTTTAGATCTTGATATGTATTTATTCTTTTGTTTTCTTTCTCCGTCACTCTGGTATCGAAGGGGCAGGCTATATCAATGATTATAAATTATTATTATTATCATTATTATTATTATTATAATTATCATCATTATCATCATCATTATCATCATCATAATCATTATTATTATTGTTATAATTATTATCATGTTTATTATTATTATTATAATAATTATTATTATTATTATTATTATAATTATTATCATCTTTATTATTATTATTATTATTATCATTATTATTATCATTATTATTTTTTAATTATTATTATTAGTATCATTATTATAATAATAATAATAATTATTATTATTATTATTATTATAATTGTAATTGTAATTATAATTATAATTATAATGATAATCATTATTATTATTATTATTATTGTTATTGTCATTATTGTTATTGTTATTATTATTATAATTGTTATTGTTATTGTTATTGTTATTGTTATTGTTATTATCATTATCATTATCATAATTATTATCATTATCATTATCATTATGACTATCATCATCATTATCATTATAATAATAATAATAATAATAATAATAATAATAATAATAATAATAATAATAATAATAATAATAATAATAATAATAATAATAATAATAATGGTGATAATAATGATATTTATTTCCGATTACCTAAATACAAAATCCACCCAACGTTTAAATGTTATTATCGAGTGGACGACTTCTCTCAATTCATTTCAGATTGTTGCCTGTTTTGCTATTTGTGTTGTTCTCTTTCCAACCTTGAAATAGTGTCATCTTCCTACTAAAAAATAGACGAGATATGGGGAATAATTTACGTGCCAACTAACATGACAATAAGTCAGTATATGCTAGCAGAAGTAAGTGGCCGACTGAGTTCCCAGCTTTGTTTGTCGCGCATCTCTAACACATTCACACCAACAACTCCTCAGGCGTAACCCTCTATGAAGAATGTGTACCTAAAACTAAACGAAACTATCAAGATAATAGAGACTTTCCTAGAACGGGTCTGTTTTTTAGCTAAATACAACACGCCGTGTATACATACAATGTAAACAAATACTTGTCTGCCCGATTGGTTTAATAATAGTTTATAATTGAACCAATCGTTTTCAATTCTCTCGAAGTGATGTCAAACCCTAACTGACACTTTCTTGAACTTTTATTCTTAAGTGACCTTTGGTCGTTGATAAGTGATGACTAATACATATAAAATAGAAGACCACACACGCCTTCTTCGTTAATGGAAATTCCAACGAATGGATGTGTAGTTCGATTATCATATTTGATAAGAAGCTGTATCTAACAGGGCCGTTTGATTCATGCCTTCTGATTTGCATTATCCTAGATCACTGGACAAAGTGTACGATGATATTGCAAGAACAGGAACAGTGTTATTGTTAGTTTGTACAACGCATTCTTTTTTCTTTGATCAATGAATAGAAAGGATTTACGAACCCGAATAAACACAGGTTACCTTAGCACAGGATGCCATACGAGACGGTCGTACACCCTTAACTTGTTTAAGTAAAAAATAAAATAAAAAATAAACTTTAATATATGCGCTAATAGAAAATTCACTAAAAAATGATTGTAAGCAACATAAAAGTTCATGTCTTTTATATACATCTGCTTTGTTCACTGTTGTTTTGCATTATATCACGATCAGAATATACATAACGCCTTTGCCTGCTTGGCCTTCTTTTGCTGATGTCGACGCGCGCCTATTTGCCCAAGTTTAAAGGATGTTATAACAGTAAATATATGTGTGTATATATATATATATATATATATATATATATATATATATATATATATATATATATATATACATAGATTTATAGATTAAATAATAATAATATATGACTAGTTATCAAGTATGACTTATAAATGCCAACTTAAAAGGATGTCCCCCTTAGAGAATAACTGCAAGTACACAAATGTAGTTTATAAATCTGTCGGGTAATCTTGTATTTACATGACTATTGAGAAAAGTAATAACGATGAGTATTACAACACGTATCTCTCTATATATAAGTATATATAAGTATACTCATACTGATTATACATATCATGAGATTTGACCTGTTGATGATAAAAGTCTATTCATCTATATAGACTAAACCCGAACAGAAATTACACCTGACAATTTTACACACCAATAGACATTTTCTAAAGAAAGCCTTCTAAATGACACCTTAAATACAAACAGATTCCATATCAGTAGATAGTTAATTTTAAAAGGCTAACCTTTATCCTTCGATGCGTAAGCTATCATAAAGAAAGCTGTTCCTATAGTGAACAAGAAGTATGAGGTAATTCCTTCTCATAAAAACGTACACACATGTGAATACGCCAATAACATACAGGCTAATAAAATAGAACCTTAAGTATTAAGCAATACATATGGGAATACTTATACATATTTGAATATTTGTATATATATATATATATATATATATATATATATATATATATATATATATATAGTCTAAAAAAGCTTTGAGGCATTAAAAAAAAAATGTAAAATGCAGTTTAAATTCCCAGTCAAACTAACTAAATCCAAGATATTGCAGACTTAACATTCGTTGGAAAATTAATAAATAAAAAAATATAAGTAAAAAAAAAGAATAAAAAAAGGGGGGGGGGTTAATTATCTAAGAGTGAAACAAAAACAGGAGACCTTAAGCGTCTAATATTAACACGGGGATCATCAGCTGTTTACCATGTAACTGTTTCGGAGATTTAAAAACAGGACAGTTATAATATTTATGGCTCTCCAATGATATATATATTCGTATATATATACGTATACATATATATATATATATATATATATATATATATATACGTATATATATATATATATATATATATATATATATATATATATATATATATATATATATATATGTATATATATATATATATAGATATATATATATATATAAATATTCCATTATATATATGTATTCCGAAATGTATTACTTAATACTGAAGGTTCTAATTTATTAGCCCATATGTTACTAGTCGTATTCAGATGTGGGGGTGTGCCTATCAGAAGAGAATTGCTTCAGACTTCTTGTTTACTAAAGTCATAGCTTTCTTTATGATAGCTAACGTTTACTCTATGCTACATTTCGGACTCGAATGATAAAAAAATTATTTTAATAGAAATATCTGCATCAAACACCTAGTTTTTGAAGGCATGTTGCCTCTTTCTTTGAGGTTAGATTTTGAAATGTGATTAAAAGAAATTTAAAATGTACTTTCCTAAATGTATACCTACTAGCGACTATGCGCGATGTAAGTTCTGAATCTAAAAAATACATTTCAGCGTAAGTCCACACAACATCGGACGCCACTTAAACAAGACCAGGAAAGACACTTACAAAAAAATTACGGTTAATATATTTTTAGTTATTTAAAGCTCTGATGAGGATCGTTGTACCGAGCGAAATTATTAGAAAATAGATCAAGATAAAAAAGAAACACATTTTTGATTGTAATAAAACTATCTGCATCGAACACACATCTTTTGAAGGCATTTTGCCTCTTTCATTAAGTTAAACATATATATATATATATATATATATATATATATGTATATATATATATATATATATATAGGAAAGGAAAATTTAACTTGAATAAATTGCCTTTTTGCGGAATATACCTTGCTTTGAACTTTTGAATTGAATTTTAATTTGGCTTTTGCTTTCTCTAATTCCTTTCCATTCTCCTTCATTTCTACCTGCTCTATTCTGGATATTGAGCTGTATACTCTTCACAATAGGGTTTTACCTTTCCTAAAAGTTCGCTTTTAGTACACCTCTTTATATATATATATATATATATATATATATATATATATATATATATATATATATATATATATATATATACGGAGAGAGAGAAAGAGAAACAAAAACTCATTCACATATATACTTTTTCGCTGTATCACAACTTTTCAGTGCGGCTAAACCAGCTAGGGTCTAAAGCCGGGATTGAAACTCTGCGCTAGACACTAGTTGAATGTAAGTGAGATCTCAATGTAAACATTATCAAGTGCCGGAAGATCGAATTGGTTTTACCTAATGTGCTATGCCTTTAATCTAGTTGAAGTTGGCGATATACTTACGAATGTGTTTTACTGGCCTTTTCGCTAAGATCAAAGTGTAGTATCTGTTCCGATGGATACTGCACCCCATAGACTGGTATTGTCCTGGCCTTCTGGGCTTGATTTACGCCGGTCTATGGGGCTGTCCTGTGCAGTTCTTGGAAGGCCCACCCTCCCCAGCTCCGCCTTTCCTTTTTGGGGAGGAGTAACTTTATTGCTTACTGCCTGAGGCACCCCTACCGGCTAATACTGACGGGGCTGCCCAGCCAATTTTTAAAACCCACTTTCCCGACCCGACCTTGGGTCACATCTTACTTGTGGGAGTAAGATAAAAAAACTGGCGTTGTGCCTAACTCCTAGAGAGGAGTAAAACAATACTCAAGAAAGCGCGATTTATATAGTAATTTACATACACACTGTTTCGTTGTGTCACATCGGCGTATATAGGTTAAACTGATGTTATATTTATTTAACAAAATATTGCTATTAGCCTTTTTAAGCAATTCAAGTTGACCCGTGTTCGGGAAGTTTACAGTAGACGCTTACCTAACTATATGCACACTGCCGAATATGTTCGTTGACTACTCTCAACTGTCTACTATATGTTGCCTGCTTTGTTAACGCACAAATATAACATAATTCCCCTTTTTTACTTGATAATTTCTCATGGCCCAGTGGTTAGACGGCTTGCTTGAATAATCGAGGCTTATTTTGTACTGAGTATGTACTCGACGACCGTCTGAAAGTGTCATTTCCTCCCGTGATGATAGAAAAAGCTTGATACGCCGGCATGTGTAAGTTAACATAATGTAATATTTATTTAATGAAATAGTATATATATATATATATATATAAAATAAACGCTTGAGGGTGACGTAACTAATAAAAAAAGCAAGTTGATTCAGCACAAATCTTGAGAGATAGAGAGAGAGAAAGAGAGAGAGAGAGAGAAAGAGAGAGCTATAGTGAGAGAGAGGGAGGCTTGGGAAAAAAAGCGTGATATCAAAAGTTTAGTATGTTAACGAATTGACTTACGAAGATAAATAAATCGACGAAAACACTGAGTCTAGTTTTGTAGTTTCTTTAAAACTGACTAAGGAAAAGAGACAGCGCGTAATACGGGAGGGGGGTACATCGCGTAACAATAAGAGGCGGACCACTTCTAAGCCTAAAAAAGAACGATAAAGATACGCTATAAGCGTTAGAAACTTGTCAAATATATAACTGTTTTTTTTTTCATGAAGTAGAAATATGTTGCAAAACGGTGAAGATATAAAAATACCTTCATTACTTCAATATAATAATACGCTAAGGTAATGTCATGTTCGTGCGTACGTTATCACGTTCCATCTTCATTTTTAAACATGGGAGCAGAAGACTGTCGAATATGTAATGCTTAATTGTAATTATTTAATTTCATCCTATGTCGCTGTTGTGCCGAACTACACGATCCATTTTTATTTTTGTGTTACAAGGATCAATGTGTAATTTCTGTTCAATCAAATATGCAACAATAATACTGTTTGTTTTCCGTTTGCGCTGGCCGTCTATAGAATGTTACAAACTACTATCAGGAATTTTCTCAAACAGTATTAACAAAGTGTTACGTCTAGATGTTTATACGTTTCGATTAAATTACAACTCAGATAAATGAAGGAAAGAAGAACCTTCAACTGATTTATTTAACACACACACTGATTAATTTAGAATGTAGAAAAACCACTGAACGCGAGATGATTGTTTACTTGTGAGACCGTTCTGTTAACATTCCACTGCCCGCAGACGATATCCTCAAATGTCAGGGACGATAACTGTTATTTTAATTCCATGGAAATAACTCGATTTTAACTTGTTAGATTGACATAAAACACAGACACTTATATGGTAATCTTACAATTTAAAAGAAATATGGTACAATAATATCGTATGGGGGAGATCACGCCAGACGTGTATTGAATTGAAATATTTTACACACGACAGCAACTATCATGATTACATGACCTTAGTTCAGTCTTGAAAGACAATGGAAACCCTTTGTAAGGGTGCCAACGTGTGTAATTGTGAAACAAGTGTGACGCAATATACTCAACCACAGCTCCCCTTAGTCGGCATGACTTGATTTTAGTTGAATGCGAAATCTAGCTCCCTAACAGGGACACTTACAATCGCGACAAACATTAAAAATAACATAAGTCTAGAAGGAGTTCTGATTAAATGAACGAAGACGGAAAATATGAAGTGCAGCATTAGAACACTTGCTACTACACTTTGCTCATATCCACATGTGCAGTATTCTGATACCATATGCAAACATGTTTCGCAACTTCTGTTTTTTCTAATCTGATAGATTTTTCAAATATTTTAATCTAACTAAGTTTTAAGTGGTTTCTCATCAGAATTTTAAGAATCGACCAAGTAATCATCCAAAAAAAATGATGAAAAAATATGGAATGCTGATCGTACCGATGTTCTCTAGGAGCGTCGTCTTTTTTAATTTACCACGGCATGGCGTTCCGTTCGTTTGAAGTGTTCACAGCTTAATTATAGATGCACCAAGGGAATTCGATTTTGATCTCTGTAAAATCATTCATATTTATATTTTTATGCAATCGTGTTTTGTTCTTTGAAGAGGGAACGACTTTAAAGAGACATGTTCGCTGCTTTTTTCATAATCGGCATCCAGATTTTAGATCCTTACTTTCCTTTGGCACGCCACTGAACTGTATCCTGTTTAGACAGATCACGTTCGGTGTGGTGAGGCGTAGGATTGTTATTTATAGCCTATAGTTGCCGTTGACTCGTCACATTCGTGATGGTACAACTTTTTCGAATTCCATCTATCTAGTAATTAGAATAGGTATGTGTATATGTGTGTATATATATATATATATATATATATATATATATATATATATATATATATATATATATATATGAAGAGACAAAATGGTGCCACACCACAAAATGAATAATAAATTGTCTGGGGAACATACTATATAAAACGAAATACAAAAGAAAAATTATATTTATATAAAAATACATATATATATATATATATATATATATATATATATATATATATATATATACATATATATATATATATATGTATAAATACATATATATATATGTATTTATATATATATCTATATATGTATATATGTATATATATATATATGTATTTATATATATATATATATATATATATGTGTATTTATATATATTTATATATATATATACATATACCTGCTCTATCCTGGATATTGAGCTGTATACTTTTCACAACAGGTTTTACCTTTCCTAAAAGTTCGCTTTTAGTACACCACTTTACATATATATATATATATATATATATATATATATATTGATATATATATATAAATATTGATATATATATATATACATATATATATATTCATATATATATATCATTTCATATATCTACACATACGATATTATAATGTTGTATACTATAGTCTGTGTATATTTCTAGCATGTACTCGATACGTGAGCAAAACTTAGTAGTAGAATGACACTATATATATGGGAAGTAAAGAATAAAGAAGAGTCCAGCAAGAATCATCAGGCATTTAGCATGATACTCTTCTACATTAATTAAACATGTGTAGCTTACTTGAATTATGTTTCCATACTACTATATATACAGAAATATATAATACATTTTAGTTGTTTGTTTTTTGTTAGATTTTTTCAAGGTTGCTCAGAAATTGTCACTCTGTCTGCTTTGTACCAGACACATAGCAACAACTTTAATCTCGGTATATATATATATATATATATATATATATATATATATATATATATATATATATATATATATATATATCTGCCGACCTTTGGACGCCCCTTCTTTCTTCTTTGCTCACTGTTTCCCGACGGCACAGGCATGCACACATGTAAAACTACTGTGAACAAGCATCTCGCAGCACAGCTCCCATTTTAGCATGACCCCAAAAACTGTTAGGTTAGTTCTCAGTAGCTCTTTTCCCTTACAATTCTCTTTTTTGGAGTGAAGTAAGATATATATATATATATATATATATATATATATATATATATATATATATATATATATATATAAATATATACATATATATATGTATATATATATATATATATATATATATATATATATGTATATATATATATATATAGTTTTTTTAAAATTTATTCATCTATATACTTAATCATTTATTTATTTATTATTCGTTTATTTATTTTTTTATTTTTTTATATATATTAATTGTAAAATACAGATAGGGCATTACTACCGGTGGTTAATGCTATTTTGTTGATCATGGGTTGTATTCATTTATGTGTATCGGTGGACATTTATGCGCACGTGCGTCTCCTAGAATACAGCCTAATGATCGCACGATGATACAAACTACATACAACTTGTTTCTCTTCTTTTTTAACCGTATATGTACGTGGGTTTCTAAAAACTATTTTTTACTAAAATACAATAGTTCATAATTTACTCACATTCTTCTTAAGTTTCTTCGTTCTACACTGATTCGTCGTCACTTCTTTGTCTGGCCGTCGTCTTTGTCTTCGTATACGTCTAGCTTCGCGCCGTGGCTTTTCGTAAGAACTCCTTACCTTTTTCATCGTCTTGTAGCTTGCATGATCATCTGGCGTAAGCCATCGGTTCTCTGAGAGTCACCACTCTGTTAAACAACAAAGGAAAGAAACTCAGAAAACATGTTGAGATGATTATGGAAAGGTTGTTTATTGGTTTATCTTGATGATCACTGAGTGAGAGTCACCGTCTTATAGTTGCTTGTTTCTCTGTTTCTTGACTTAACTACTCTTCCTGACTAGATGGAGGGAGAGGTATCCATTTACTCGTTCTCGTACATTTTGAGACCCAAAGTCAAGGTTTCAGAATATTATTTTGAGACGTCCACTTGCTTCGAATACGATTCTTGACTGATCTTTTGGACATATTCTCGCTTCGAACTCCGATAGCGAATTCAGGTTTTAGAGATCTACTCGCCTTTAACTCCTATGTCGGACTGACTCTAAACTCTAGTTTTAAGCAAAACAAGTGGCTTCACAGACCCTTGCCTCGTGTCACTCAATTATATGTGTATTCTCGCGTTTACTTTTTGCCTGATCTTTGGTGGCCCCAAATATTTGATATCGGCCAAATCTTGTAAATTTATTATGATTTGGGCAAAATAAGTAACTCTGAGAATTAGATTTTACATTTCAAATACTGGTCATCTTAATTTGCACTTAATTCGCAGACTCCAGCTTGGTCAGAATTTATACTAACTAACATAAGCGTTTTTAAAATTCTAGGGCACCTTCATCCTCAAACATTAATTATACTAATCGAAAATTAACCTAAACTTAAAGGTAATGTCTAAAGACTAAAATAAATAATCCAATTTGACTATATATGCATATATATATATATATATATATATATATATATATATATATATATATATATATATATATATGCGTGTGTGTGTGTGTATCGCCATCAGTGCTATCAGGGTGTTATTACTCCTGAAGGAGGAACACTTCTCTGGGTTCCAGCAACTTATTACTGACTGTTCTGCAGGGTGTTTGTCATAGTCACCACGCTAGGCGCTGTGGGTTGGCAACGTTATTAATCCATAAGTAGGTGTCCAGATACCGCTCCCAGTATTACCAAATGATCACCCATCTAGTACTTACCAGGCTGAACGTCGCTTAACTTCGATAAACTAACGATCACTGCTGTACAAATGTGATTATGCCGTATATATATATATATATATATATATATATATATATATATATATATATATATATATATATATTATATATGTATATATGTATGTATTATATATGTATATATATATATATATATATATATATGTTTTATATATGTGTATATATATGTATTATATATGTATATATATATTATGCATATATATGTTTACATATATATATACATATATTATATATGTATATATATATATATATATATATGATATATATATATATATATATATATATATATATATATATATATACATGTAAATATATGTGTGTGTGTGTACTAAACTCCATCCATTTTTCCATCGTCTCAATACTGCATTCCCTTGCTTATCTTACAGTTACTTCCACGGCATGGGCTCTGACAAACTTATTGCACGTGTTCCTCTCAAACGTGAATAATTGTGGCCATTTCAACTACAGGAAGATACACACGTTCATTGTAAAAAGCCCCGAGATGCCGGGACACATTTTACTCAAATAGATTGTTTCATCGGACCGGTTTTGTTTAATAGTCTCTCCGTAATTCATGTTACACCGATTGTACAAACATCCATAAATTTAAATGTAATTTGTAACAAGCATTTTGCTGCAAAAGTCGCCACTTATGATGGCGCTTTTACGATAGCAACACATCACTGTGTTGTCTTACATCTCAATTTAAATGTGACTTGTTTTGAGTGAATATAAATAATTAAGCTAGATAATATTGTAAATACGTCATTATTGGATTTTGATAAACATAGTGATTCAGACCATTATGGATAACGGGCGTTTATTTCTTGTAAACAATACAAGCTAGAGCTAACAATAGCGTAAATATTGACAGCAACAATGACGAGTTACATTGACTGTAAAGGCACAACTAGAAATACTGGATATGACTTTTTAATATATGCAACACAGCTCATGAACACCTTAATTTTATTATTGTTATACAGTGTTATTCGAAAGTGATTCTCGATTATTAAGTGCTCGTAGTTTAGTACTGAAATATAATTCATAGGAGAAATGAGGATAACACAGTTTTGGAGTGGTGTTTTATTTAGATGCGCCAGTGTTTTTACTAATGAGTCACAACGTATCTAAGACAACAAACTACTCGAGAGTAATTGTTTATGAGAGGCATAATTTGTCAGTTTTATGGTCATTACATGTGTAAGAGGATAACACATTAATACATATGATTCACTCAAAGCAACAGGCGACCCGAAAAAAACAACATTCCTCTCCTTTTTTAAGAAACATCGCCCATGGGATGTGAGGACAACATAAAACAATAGAGGAGAAGCTAGAGTGTTTAGATTGCGTAAAGTAAACTTAATACCCACTTTATACTCGACATAAGAGGCTAAACACCTGTCACATTATTTCCCTTAATGCATTGCAAGTGAGAAAATGGAGATGCCCTCTGTCTTAGGTTTTGCATAGTAAATGCTCCCTATTCGGAGTTGCATCTTTCAATCCATCTCCCGAATTTATCCCATTGGCTTTTCCACGAGTCCTCCTAAAATTTTAAACCACTGTATTTATATAATGTCTAAAGTATGCGTCATGATGCTTGTTATTTTCAATACATAATAGTATAAGTCAAACCACATAATAAGTTATATAAGAGTGTTATTTATTCGTTGTCAGAGAAGCCCCTTAATAAAGAGTGTGTTTCTACTTCGTTGTATTGGAAAGGATAGTCTAGACGAAATACAAAGCAATACAATGTAAGTTGCCTGGACACATTTATTTGGGCGCTGTATGTACAGGGTTGTGAGAATTTGCTGAGTGGCAGTTTCATTGACCCCTGTGGTTAAAAGTTTCGATACGTGTATCGCTAGCTTCACTGTTGCTATCTCTCATTTTCAGCGAACTTCAGTAACAATTAAATTATTTTATAAGGATCATTGTTTATTTACTCTAAAAAATAATCGTATTAAAATAGAATAACGCTATACTATGTGTATAAATCGTAATATGGTTGATATAATTTAATAAAACAAAGGCTGCCAGGAGATTCTATCAGCATATATCAAATTTACTGTATGCTTATTGTTCGTTGTGGGCTACTAAAAAAGAAAAAAATAACCAGTAAAAAAGACTTTAAGAACATGAAAACAGTACCCTTGTCTGTGATGAAAGCGGTATTGCAGACACATTTAAGATTTTAATAAAATAAAAATATTTACATTTTATGGTTTCAATCGGCTTTATTTTAAGTATTTAAATTTCCAACAACGCATACAAAAAGAACGATCAGTCACGCGTAACACGTTCTTGTCTAAAGTCTGTCTTCCCGATAGCACTTATAACACATCTAACTGATTTAACAACATCAATCACAAAAAGTATCTTTAAATATGTAAACATCGCTTATATAAATAAATACATGTATCTACAGTGTATGAGATTTAATGGTGTATTTGTAATGTGTTACATTTTAAGTTTAACTATGTTTGAACGCGGTAATATTTTTGTAAATATTTATTTCTTAGCTTGACTTGCGTCATTTATCAATACGGTAACATATTAACGAAGGTCGTGCACCACAAAAGGGCTTCAAGCCGTGGCCACCGAGAGTTACTACAGGCCAAGCAACTAACTTCCTGCCCCCCTCTGACGTCACTGACTTCCGTGTCAAAACAAGGACCGTAGTAATAACAATAAGAAGGCATTTCGACTTCTCCATTTACTAAATAATCCATCAAAATTCAGGAAATCAACCAATTTTAATGAAATTTTCAGGATTTATTAATTAATGATCATGGAATATAATAAATCCATTACTTTATTATAAAGATTGGTGCAAATGTATTATTTCTTGTAAACAAAAAACACCTTTACTAAAGTTAATCAAAATATCAAAACATGTTGACCATACGATATTGTAAATATTTAAAACAAAGCATTAGACAACTTTAAAAATTGCATGTAAAAAAGAAAAGAAAAGAACACGATTCGATTCATCTTGAAATTGATCTTTATTCAATATAAATTTAAAGAAAATAATAATTCACGATCAAATACTGCAAAAAACTGAATTATGAATTACCATTATTTAAACTTCTAACCCAATCAACCGTAAGTAATTCAGACTTTGAAATTTGTTTAAAAATTATACAAAAAAAAATTTCAATGTTAAGTGTTTGTTTAATAATGGAATCAAAATTCAGGAAATCAACCAATTTTAAAATAATTTCGCGCTTTTTAAAATTTCATTTCATAATTCACAAAGTTAAAATGCCTACTGCATATGTTTGGATTTCCAAAAGAGAAATAATTACTGCAAATATGGATACACGTAATAATGTTTACACCGACTAAATATAGTGTAGTAAGTTTGAATTTTGTTTTAATTATATAAAAAATCAAGTCTGAATTACTTATTCATTATTTGATAAAAAAGTAGTGTTCCATTTTTTTTTATTACTTTTTTTCGATGTCTTAAGTGTAGCATAGTTTATCTTTTCTCTACTTTTGTAGATTAAATAAATGAAATAATAACATCATATTTAATCAAAATTTTCACAAAAAATATTAATTAAACAATGCTTTATTCAATGATAATATCGTTAATTCTTCGAGTTATACTGATTTTATTAACAAGAGTGTAGGGGCATTTTCCGTAATATATACGAAATAGTTTTTTTTTTTAATATTTAAAACATATACAGATCTTATTTTCATTTTAAAAAAATCATGGATTTTTTTTATATATATATAAAAATATACGTTTAGTAAAGGTGTATTTTATTTTTAAAAAAATAATACATTTTCACTAAGATTTTAAAAAAATGTTTCACTATATTTCCTGTGCTTGTTTATTAATAAATATTGAAAATTTCATTAAAATTGATTGATTTCCTGAATTTTGGTGAATTTTTAAGTGAAGGGAGGGTCAAAATGTTTTTACATTTTGGGGATCGGCCTTTGATTTTGCACGTACCTATCTCTTAATAGCAAGATAGGAGTTGGTGATTCCATTATTAAACAGACAGTTAACATTGAACTTTTTTTTGTATAATTTTTAAACAAATTTCAAAGTCTGAATTACTTACGGTTGATTGGGTTAGAAGTTTAAATAATGGTAATTCATAATTCAGTTTTTTGAAGTATTTGATCGTGAATTATTATTTTCTTTAAATTTATATTGGATAAAGATCAGTTTCAAGATGAATCGAATCGGGTTCTTTTCTTTTCTTTTTTTTACATGCAATTTTTAAAGTTTTCTAATGCTTTGTTTTAAATATTTACAATATCGTATGGTCAACATGTTTTGATATTTTGAATAACTTTAGTAAAGGTGTTTTTTGTTTACAAGAAATAATACATTTGCACCAAGCTTTATAATAAAGTAATGGATTTATTATATTCCGTGATCATTAATTAATAAATCCTGAAAATTTCATTAAAATTGGTTGATTTCCTGAATTTTGATGGATTATTTAATGAATGGAGAAGTCGAAATGCCTTCTTATTGTTATTACTACGGTCCTTGTTTTGACACAGAAGTCAGTGACGTCATTTTCTAGCCAACCGGCCTGTAGTAACTCTCGGTGGCCACGTTCAAGCCCGCTGCTATTACTGAACTTTATTGTGTTTTATTTATTGACTAAGTGTATGTGTGATAGGCAAACCCTGCCTATAGTGCATGCTAGTCAAGTAACTGGAACAGTGACCCCTTCCAATTGTCAATTATATATGAAAACGTGCGAAGCCATGCTGATCACAGATTTAGATCATCATTGTGTCGATGAGTGCAACTGGAAATACTGTTACAAATTGTCAGGTTTTACCCATTTAGAATCGCTATTTACTGTCTAACTCCATACATACAAGTATAAGATAATGAAGAGTTGCAACAATGAATCGTGAACGAGCCCATTGTGGGTGGGACGTCGAGTAAGAAAGAAAGCGTCTTGATAACTGTTAAAAAGGAGAAGGTTTAGTAGTGCAAGCGAGACTTGAAAGGTGGTGGTTTCAGAAACGCGAAGAGTCGGAGAGCTTGGTGATCGAAGTATTGTAGTTCTGGAAGAATGGGAGTTTACCGATGTTTATGTCACCGATGAAACGTTATTGGCTATGGTACACACGCCCATCTTGCTATTAGGCTTGTGTGCCCGTTGAATAAAAATACGACTGATAAGCAAGTTGCTACATCAAGCAGAAAATTGCCAATGTTTGTGGAACAATTGCTTCAGTTCACGCTCAGATTGACAATGCAGAGCAAATTGCTTTCTACTCAAATGTATATATGAAGGAGTTTTTAGCGGAAACCAAGTCTGTGACCTCAGCAAGAAAATAGTTTCATGAGACAAAAGTATGTTAAAAGATTTTTTAATATGTGTGTGCGTAGCCGGCGTAAATCATCCGGTGATGGGAAATAAAGAAAACCAATGTGTTTCCATATAGGTTCTGTTCTTGGTCATTATTGTTGGATCTGACCGGTTACCCTGAAAGAACGGTTAATGCAACACAGCAGCGAGACCTTAAAATGATCTGACTCAAATGAACGGACGCTTATACACTCGGTAGATATTGTATTTCGCGCGCCTCATAGTGCAAGAAAACATGCAGACCCACCGACAGTAACACAACAAGGTCAACTCTGAAAAGTATCTCCTCTCTGGATACACTTTTACATTAAATATTCTCTATTGTAAACATCTGTTTATCATAGATGTAAGGAATTCATTATTTTTCGTTTTGGTTAATTTAAATAAACGTTTTTTTTATATAAACAATATGTTCATAGAAAAATTACTTGTGTTTAAAAAATATTTTCTTCGCTATTTCCTATAAATATTTAATACACAAATTAATCAGACACACACACATCTATTGTAATACACATTAACATTTTCTGTACAAATAATATCAGCATCCAATAAACCCCTATGCACGTCTATGGATTTAATGGTTGTTAATAAGAATACTAGGAGGTGACCGTGGTAAAGTGGATATCGACACGGACTGAAGACCTGGGTGTTCCAAGTTCGAATCCAGTCGGTTCCACAGAACCACTTTCAACTTATGGATGTTGGCAACCCTCTTCGTGGTCCTGCCCGTAAGTACCCGATGTATTTCCAGAAAGGTGTCTAACTAGAAAAAACATCGGGGAAACTAATGCTAACACCAAACTTATCTGATTCACACGAAAGAATCAGAATAAGAATAAGAATACTAAAACATTTTCTATTCTATTATCTGAAGTAAATCTGAAAAAATAAATATACATCATATTTTATTATACTTAATGTACGCTTATAAACGTATGGGAAATGAAAAAGGAAAAAAAAAAGAGATATTTTTTTATATATTCATCAACGTTTTGTCTTATTTGTAAGACTTATTCAGGATGATCATTAGAAAGAAATGCCCTGCAAGTACATCGAAATGTTGGGTTGACATGATGGAGAGATAAAGGAAAGTAGTAGATGTGGCTACTGTGAGCGCTGGAGGAGAGTCCAGGCTGTGAGAAGTCAGTGGTAGTGAAAAACGAAATGAATATGGAAAGCTTTGAATGGGTACCATTAAGGTAGCTTGGAAATTGAGAGGGGTGATAATATTAGTGAATTTGCCTTAGGGTGGAAGAGATGAACGTGGGCTGGGATTTCTGTCGTGGTGTGGTGTGGCGTGGATGTGGGAGAGGATGGAAACGCGTATGTTTCCCTCGGGCAGTATTCGTGTTGCGTCAATAACAGAAAATGCATGCGAAAATACGCCTTGATTTATGTTTGAAAAAAAAACGTCATTCTACTTGTTCTAATTGATCATAATTTATAATTATCTGAACAAGAAACGCATCTCTTTCTCTATTTGCTATCTATGGATTGCTCTCACCCCTCTCAATCTGTGTTGATTAAATCACGATATAATGTTTCTTAATATTAATGTGAGCCTTAAGAAAAGGGGGTACTGTGTTTTGTATGTGTGGCCATCTTAAGTGCATCCGTGTTAATGTACACAGTACACACACGTCTATAAAGTATCTTGCATATGTGTGTGTGTGATGTGTGCGGGCAATATTACATATATTTAGACTAGGTAATCATACAATAAACAATTTTGTAATAACAGAACATATGAATGACACTTAACCATCTGAATACTACTGTTTCTACCGACAGATAAGTGGGTACCCATCCTTGAGTGGAACATGTGAGGAGAGCATTAATACGTACGTACGCAACCATGGGTGTTATCTTTGTATTTATAACAAATTTGTGATTAGGTTCCGAACGAGATAAATTATTAAAACAAACGTTAAGTATTAATTC
>OY744517.1:25576885-25674385 GCA_963556195.1 Sepiola atlantica | reverse complement strand
CCAATGCAACAAATAATAGTATTTACATAATTGCTCCGGTGGTATTCATAATGTCATATGCTTCTGAAATGTCCGGATCCATGTCCGTGTCGCTCTGTGGAGTCGCGTGTTACAAATCCGACGAACGGTAACAATATCTAAGACTAACATTTCTAATATAAAGTTTTAAAAGAGATTTGTATGGGGGCTATTAAAGATGGGATCTATATCATGCCACTGAAAGAAAGAAAACTAGAAGAAATCCCGACTCGAAGTTCGCAGTTAACGGTGTTCGGTCAAAATAAGTTCCTAATTTTAAACTTCACATGTAACGTAACTTATGGTGAAATTTTCAGATTTCCTGTATTCGGGAGTTTCATTTTCTCTATACTTAACTACTAGCAAGTGATAACACTATATTTAAATGATCGCAAATACTTTTTCTAAAGTTACATATTCTAATTTTAAAAAAAAATAACACATTTTATTATATTTCGGAAAGAAAATCAAACAACTTTCTTTATTATTCCACCCACAAATAAAATAACAAAAACATATTATATTTTCCGAAAAAAAAAATCAAACCATATATTTTAATACTTATTTTTCTAAAATAATTTTTATTTATATAAAATTACAACAACACTTTTCCTGATCGGCCTTAACGCCTATTTGATTACTTATTTTTAACTTAAACAAGAAGTGTTCAATATCAGATACCAATGTTCACATTACACTGTGTACTGCAGAGTTCGAGTCGAAAGTGTTTCTGGTTTGCCAGGAAATAATGTCTTATTTACAACTAATTGGCTTCGTCTCTAAGTTGTTACTTCATAATTACATCTAAATTTACTACTCGAAATCATTAAAACGAAAATGATTTATCAGAAAAAAACGTGAATAAACATATTGATGAAAAAAGCAGAGAATTTTCATTCATTATCTTACGTTAATTTTTAATTTCTTTTTTTCATTCAGTTTTACATTCTATTTCCATTCACTTTTTTTCATCAATTAATTTTTAATTTATGTTTCATTAATTTTTTCATTCATTCTTCGTCACACAATTTTTTCTTAGACTTTTCATTCATTTTTTCTCATACACATTTTATTTATTTTTTAATTTGTTTTTTCGTTTACTTTTTTTCATTCATTATTTTTCAGTCATTTTTGCTTCATCTGTTCATTCATTATTTTTATTTATTTTGTACCATTCGTTTTGTGATTTCATTTTTTTCATTTATTTTTCATTCATTTTCCACATTCATTTTTAAAATACATTTTTTTTTCCATTGTTTTGTATTTATATTATATTCTGGATAGAACAGGTAATAACCTAAAAGTGTGTAAAAAAGTGCTCAATACTTTAGATAGAGCAGGTATGTTTAAAGAGGGTATGCACTTCTCAGTCTTTTTTTTATAAAGAACTTCTCTTTCTGGTGTTATAATGTTGTATACCCAGGTAGCCATACCCCAAAGTTCTCAATATCCTGGATAAACATGTATTATTCCATAAGTGTTCATAACAGTGCTCACTATCTTATATAAATCAGTCGTGTTTTAACTCAGTTTTGACCGGATAGAGAACGTATGTCTTTTTTCAGAATGTTGTATAACTCCAAGCACCATAATCCAACATTCTTAATATATTTTACTTTCATATTATATATAAATAGTGCCAAAAGACAAGAAATTAGTTATTTACCAGAACCATTTGTTCTACTCGGCATTTTTGGCCAAGATCACAGTGTAGTATCTGTTCATATGGATACTACACCCTATAGAGCGGTGTTGTCTTGGCTTCGGGGCTTAATTTACGCCGGTCTATGGGTCTGCCCTGTGCAGTTCTAGGATGGCCACCCTTACAGGCTTTGCCTCCCCTCTTTAGGGAGGAGTAAGTTGATTGCTTACTGCCTGAGGCGCCCCTTCCGGGGAATGCCGACGGGGCGGCCCAGTCAATTTTTAATGGCCAGAGTGCTCACCTTCTCGGGCGCTGGCTTTTCAAGTCCAACTTTCCCGACCCGACCTTGGGTCATATCTTACCTTGTGGGAGTAAGATAAAACTGGCCTTGTGCCTAACCTCATGGAGAAGAGGAAAGTAAATACTCGGCATTGCCCGCGATCCAAAATTGTAAGATTACGGTATTACTTGTGGTAAGACATCTCTTCGGACTATTGAATTGATCAACATCATCCATCAGGGATTTTACTGCTATACAATATAACATGTGTAGATATGTTATTTTAAGCTAAAAGTTCAGAATTTTAAGCTGCCTATATACCTACTCACATTCTGAGAACTGTTGAAATTAATACTGAAAATATGTACCAAATATACTATATCGTCTTTTGATATGATACATGTCTTCATGAAATAGTATATATATATATATATATATATATATATATATATATATATATATAGAGAGAGAGAGAGAGAGAGAGAGAGAGAGCACATGATATATCTTTATTCAATTTACAAGAATGGACTGATAAGGTGTCGACATCTGGGAGACAGTGAGAAGAAAGCGAATAATTGTTTTGTCATGATAAACAATAAGGGCTAAAAGAGAGAACTCCTTTCCTCTGAATCGTTGAAAAGCGTACCACCCAACACCACCCAACTCCGAGATAGGAAGAAAGACAGGGAAGGGGATGGGAGAGAGAAAAAGAGTATTCCGTTTCGCGCACCCCACCCAGCTCCGATAGGGAAGAGGGATGTTTGAGAAAGAAAAGCTGTGACAATACTCCCATTCGAGTAGAGAAGGGACTTTGGGTTTAGAACGAGAACACAGTTACACGGAGAGTTAGAGCCCGGACCCAGGGCAGTCCAGACATGTCTGGGGCTCGGCTCGCATGCCGATTTCGGGCATGCGTGACTGACGAAGTAAGACTCATCGTTTTTAGTAGACAAGTTAGTTCAACTTATGACTTAATTAAGAACTTTCAATCGTAAAGGTATCCGCAAACACGCAGAGAGAGAGAGAGAGAGAGAGAGAGAGAGAGAGAGAGAGGACGACAAAATACCTTAGCCAAAAGATATTTACCATACAATAGACTTCAGTACGACGTGTAAAAACAATTCTCTCCTTTAATTTGTTAATAATTATTTGATACAAAAAGAATTGGCCAAGTGTGCATTATTATTGCTGGTTCTGTCTGCTTGGATAACCTTGCCTTCACAAAGACGAGAATCAACGAGACAGCATCATCATCTACATCATCATCCGATCCAGAGTAGATTCGACCGACATCTTTTTTTATTGATCATAGGACAAAAGAGTGTTCACGGTCTAGCTAGATCTCAATGTAGAGAACCAGACGCGTGAGCACAGATAGAGACACGAGTGGGGACTGTGTGTGTAAGTGGCTCTACGGGTCGGAGAGGCGTGTGGGGTCCGTTTATATATATACATCTTTATTATCCACGAAATGCTAATTTCTCAAACAATGAAACCAAAAGAGTTCCGAATATCTTCTATATCTCTACGGAAAATACTCAAATGTGTTCTAAGTTTAAATAACTAGATGGATAGGAAACGCAGTCAGGGATGAAGATTAAGCACACACACTTTAAATGAAAACAACATCAGAGAAACTGGTGCGTACCATGGAGAAATCAGAAACTAAAAAATTCAACTACAAAAAAAGTAAAAGTCAACTAGAAAGAAATTTCTTAAACGGAAAAATAATGATTAAAAAGCCCGCATCTTGTCTGCGAAACGAAACAAAAAGTGAAAATCAAAATCAACGTGGAAGCATCCCCGTTTCCGTCAAATAAAACAAACAAGCCTATCTATCCCACAAAGTGATGTTCCAATATTATTAACCTTCATCCTTTTACAGATTAGTCAAGTCCAGATCGATCAATGTTTGCTTCAGTCAACGTCTGCAACTCGAGATTTGAGCTTCAGCTTAAGAAATGATTAAAAAAGAAAACCGCCAAAACAAAAACACGAAATAAAAGAGCAATATAAAAAGTGGAAGCAAGAAAGTTAACAAACGAGAATTAAAAGAATAAACAAAAATCGAAGACAAAAAAGATATAAACAGCTTTAAAAACCATCGGAAGAAGACTAATGTGTTAAAAGATGCAAAACGTGTTTCCGTACATTTTCCCTCTCCATTTTAAAATCATTTGTGCGTTTTAGCTTTTATTTGTTCGTTGATCATTTTTTCCCCGCCTTGCGACTCAATGTTATTTTTTTTTCTCATTTTCATTTTTTTCCATGTTTTTTTATACGTTTCTGATTTTGTCTGTGTTTTTTTTGCCTATATTTTTTAAAACATATATTTCATTGGAAAATAGATTAGTTGTGTTTTCTTCTTTCGAGAAAGGCTGCATGTTTTACGTTGTTTAACTTTTCATACGGACGCTTTTTCCCAGTTGCTCATTACATTTACTCTGATTTGCTTTTCAAGACAACAGCTTTTTTTTATTTAAATGTACCTTTTTTTTTCTCTGCGCTTCCGACATTTTTCGTGTACATTTTCTTTTATGTTGATTTAGATTCATGGCTTTACGGTCGGCCTTAACCGTTTTCCCTTTCTTTTATCTTTTAATTCATGTTTTTACTTTTCAATTTTTAGCATACATGTTTTTTTTTATTTAGGATCATTTTTATAGTTTTTTTTTGTTTCCGATAGCAACTTTCCATTCCATATATTTTTAAATATTTCCTGTTTTCGTAAATGGATTTTGTAAATACACACACACACACACACATATATATATATATATATATATATATATATATATATATATATATATATATATATATATATATATAATCTTTGTGAAATAGTAGGAACATCCTATCAGAGTGCTCAGTTTATTATGGGAATCAAATTTCGAGCTTAATATTTATTTATCAATACAGAAATGAAATAAAACATATGGATCAGGAAAAAAACTCGTCCGCATAGAAAGTAATTGGTCCAATTACATTATATGCTGATGAGAGACAGAGGTGTGGTTTCCTGTGCTCGAAACAATCGGCCCATATGTTGTATTATATTTCTGTATCGATTAATAAATAAATATGTATATATATTTATATGGCTGTTTTTTTTTTACGAACAGAAGGATATTTAGATAGATATGTATGTAGTTGTATACATATATATATATATATATATGTATATATATGGATATATATGTATACATATGCACATATATATATATATGTATATATATATATATATGTATGTATATATACATGTATATAGATATGTATATATAAATACATACATATATTATATATATATATGTATATACATATGTATGTATATATATATATATATATATATATATATATATATATATATATATATAATGCAACATTAATTTATGTAAAAGACTCTCAGACTGCTGCTAATACAAATGTCCGCTTACTTACATAAATACGTTTATTTCGTATGACTATTCATTCCGGTCTCATCAGTTAAAGCGTCGGCTTTGGAGGTAAACACCACCAACTCACTTTCTAGAGTCAGAATTAACTACACTGACGATTCCATAAGATAGAAACGTACATGTATTTTGGTAACAATTAAATATATATATTCTAGCAGAAAGAATCACTTTTTTATGCAGAATTCCGAAGATGTCGGAATAATTTTTACTCTAACAAGTCTTTCTTTGGAACGTTTTTCTTTGTAATTCCCTTTTTATACTCTGTTTCCCCGAGTCGACCAAAAGGGTACAATTTAAATGTAATGTGAACATATACTTTGCTGAACAACTTTTCATTATGAGTGTCTCTTATAAATATGGCTCCTAATTCACAGTAACCCATTAGTCTAAGTGCCAATATTCCTTGTTTGTGGTGAATAAAAGTTTTAAAAAATAATAATTACAGGAAACATATACAAATAACATTTAATACAGTTACATCCATAGATTAGTATTACCACATCAGTAATTATTTGAAAGGTTTCTTTATGTTAAATCTCAATAGTTTGCTATCAACGTTACAATATATAGAGCTCTTGTTTGTTTTACTTTATTAAATCAAAAATCAAAATATTTGCATTTTGGCTAAGATGAAAGTGTAGTATCTGTTCCGATTGATACTACACCCTATAGACCGGTATCGTCTTGGCCTTCGCGTCTTGATTCCGCCGGTCTGGGGGTTTGTCATGTGCAGTTCTAGGAGGTTTACCCTCCCAGGCTTTGCCCCCCCCCCTCCTCATTGTGGTGGAGTAAGTTTATCGCTTACTGCCTGAGGCGCCCCTACCGGGGAATGCCGACGGGGCTGCCCAGGCATTTTTTGTAGGCCAGAGTGCTCACCTTCTCGGGTGCTGGCTTTTCAAATCCCACTTTCTCGACCTTGTGTCGCATCTTACCTTATGGGAGGAAGATAAATAAAATCGTAATTATACACTGTTTATATTTGTATTATATTACAAAAAATGGTATTAATTATATATTGAAGAGAGTTGTAGATATTTCAGAATCAAATACATTCCGATCATAGTCTTTCTTTCCGGACTAACATTTCGTAATCTTCAAGATTTAGCGATCATATGTTTCAGAACTTGTCTAATGCTATTCATCTGATCGTTTTTGTCATCACATTGTAGCTTTTGTGACCTCATTGCTTTCGAAGAGTGGACATTATCAATTTTTTGGAAACTAGGTGAGTAAGCAACATAATAGTCAGCAGAATGTAATTAGAAAATAACAGGGTTTATTTGAGTGATATTATTTTTAGCCGAAGTAGATATTTTCTTATACTGGAAAGGAAATGATCTGATTTCATACAAAGATCCGGCTCTGATCTACACGGAAATAACGACAATGATTAGGACGCCATTGTCTCACTGATTGACTCATTCGAAAATCTAACAAAGTAGAAAATGTGGCATCTTTCTTTCACTCTTTTTATCTATTTCAGTACACATATATACCAACTATATATATATATATATATATATATATATATATATATATATATATATATATATATATATATATATACTAATATATATAAATTATACTAAATGTTAGTTAATCAAAGTGTTTTCCATAAGTACGCCATACACGCTACGATATTCATTAGTTCTGGAATTGAGTTATGTGTTCAGTTCAATTAGCTGTAATTCATCATACATTGAATAAGTCACCTATCCCTCTCTTTGTTACCTAAATATTTCTGTAACCCCGTATCACTGTATCTTTATTAAACCACTCTCTTATATTTAATGAAGTTCATATGACGACGAGGAAATGTCGTCATCACATTTATATACTTTTGTATGTACACAATACAAACACCTATGTAAATTACAGCGCTAAATTATAAGCCTTTTCTAATACTATGTAAAACTAGTTCGTTTCAATGATAAAAAATAGCACTATTTCTTACTACTACTACTAGTACTACTACTACTACTACTACTATAACTAATAATAATAATAATAATAATAATAGTAGTAGTAACAATACTATAAAATTACATAAAGTAAGTATTACCTCCGCTAATTTCATCTTGGATATCGAGATCGAAAGTCACAGTTACGGCTAAATTCAGTGAATGACACACTTTTTTGTTTTTACCTCTGCCCGCTTTCAGTTTCACTCGCTCCATAGTCCATAGCCACACTCATCTTCCTCCATTTGCCCTTGGACAAGGAGACAGTAATGGAGGCACACCAATCCTGGTAAACATGCCCGTCAAACTAGATGTTGTCAATACCTGTATTTAGCATTCGCACCGGGGCGGTGATAGGTACGTATTTTGCATTCGCACCGGGTCGGTGATAGGTACGTATTTAGCATTCGCACTGGGGAAACAATAGCTACTTATGTAGTATGCACACCTGGGCGGCAATAGGTACATATTTAGCATTCGCACCGGGGCAAAGATAGGTACGTATTAAGCATTAGAACGGGGCGGCGATAGGTACTTATATATTATCTGCACCGGGGCGGTGATAGGTACGTATATAGTATGTGCACTGGGGCGGCGATATGTACGTATATAGTATGCACACCGGGGTGGGGATAGATACGTATATAGTATGAACAGCGGGGCTGAGATAAATACCACTATAGAAGGTGAAGACAGAGGAGGTACTTCTTATAGATATAGGTCATACTATTGCCCTGGGTAACGTAGAAAGAATAGTGGGGAAGAAACAGCTTTTGCAAAAGGCTAAATAAAAAAGTAGCGGTGAAATGGAGAGGGGGAGAGAAATAGAAGTTTAAATATACAGATTTTACACACGCGATTTTTCTTCAATTATATGTTTTTATGAACCAAAACAACGCCGGGTAGCCTCGCTAGTATATATATATATATATATATATATATATATATATATATATATATATATATATATATATATATATATATATATATAATATCAACAATTCTTTCAAATTGCCAGCCTGATGAAGTTGTATTACACCTTTCGGACCATATATATATATATATATATATATTTATTTATATATATATATATATGATAATTTTATTTACACAGACATGTACAAAATCTGCGACACTGGCATGTCGATGTTATCGATCAACAGTTACTATAAACTGAGATCTCATCAGACAGAGTTAGACTCCGATCTCAACCTCCGATCATATTTGGAGAGAATGAAATGGAGGGATAAAGAAAGAGAAGAAGAATAAAAGAAATTTAACATTTCAAAAATCAGGGCCGTTAAAAATTAAAAATCTAACAAGTTCTAAACACAAAACAAAAAAAAACAAAAAATCTAAAAAGTCTAAAATCTAAAATCTGAAACAAACAGGACAAATAAATAAATAAATTAAGATATAAAAATACGGTGGAAAGAGAGGCATACAATGAAGAGAGAAGTGATAAGTAGGTAGACACATTAAGAAAAAGAAGGAGAAGAAAAGAAAACGTTTATTGATTCAGATCGAGAGAGAAGACATAGGAAATATGGTGGGAGAGTGTGTACATGCCCCAATCAAGTGTCAAAAAAGAAACGACTGTTATTTTCAAGCAGAGCTTATAAATGTATTTTTCAAGTGAACTATAATATGTATATGAGGGTATGTGTGCGTGCGGGCAAACCGATCAGACGCGTGTAATTAGTGTGGTGGTGGAGTGTTCATCAAATGTGTCGCCGATTCTGAATTTATATTATCTTTATATTTTGTCTAGAGTTTATTAGCTTACCATTAATAAATTTATAAATTGAATACATACATATTCGTTAAGTATGACATGATTAGTAGTAGTAACAATAATAGTAATAATAATGGACAACCATAAGAATTGAGATGAAATAATGAAAATAATAATGAATGATAATAAAAATAATACTAATAGTTTAATTTAATTTAAAAGTACTAAACAATATAACTATAGAATAACTAGAAAATGGCGACGTTATTAATTATTAATAATAATAATAATTATAATAGTTATAATAATAATTATAATAATACTAGTAATAAAAACATTAGGAGGTAGTGATGACTATAATAATATTTAAATAATAAAATGTTTGCCGATATTGTGATATAGGTTAATGGTTGAAATAATGCTGATCATATAAAATAGTAATAATAGTGGTTATACCGACGGTAGCAATTAGAGTGGTAATCCCAGTAATCCTAAAAATAGTAATAATGATAGTGAAAAATTAATAAATAATAATAGGACAGTACAAATAGTAGTAGTAGTTATAATAATGATAATAATAGCAATAAAAATGAAAACAGTAATAATAATAATAATAATAATAATAATAATAATAATAAGTTTTAATTAATGAAGAATTCGTTGAAGCGGAAATCGAACCCCCCCCCCCCATCCCTTAGCACTATAATCAAGAATACATCGGTAATACACAAAGCAGAAAACTGGAGGGGAACCTATCGTCTTCCTGCATCTGCTATCATGGAGTAGCCAAGAAAACTTATACTATGTCCTTATATATATATATAAATTCCCGAAACAGTTTTTCATGGTAAACAACTGATGATCCCTTAAAATAATGTTAGAAACTAACTAATATAATAACTGTAAAAAATAAATTGACTTACATGAGTGATTTCCCACTGGAAGACTTGAGACTATAAGTTTTTTTTAATTTATTTTTTTATTTTTTTAATTTTTTTAATTTTTTTTTTTTTTATATAGTTTTAATGGTTGAGAAACTTCCGAGACTATATATATATATGAATATATATATATTTTTTTGTTGTTGTGGTAGTGCACAATATCACTCATTTAAATGAATGAGACAATCACTATCCCTGTGACAGGACCACAGGCAGAATAAGCCTGGGCCTGGTGTTGCCACACCCACCAAACATATGAATAATGCACAATAATATCAATACAAGCAGTGGGACTCAGGAGAAAGACCTGAGTGTCATGATGGGCAGGTGCTCCCTCGTTAGTCAACGTGGGGGACCCGGTCCGCATCCTGAAAATGTTTGCCCTTCTCATTTCATAAACAAGACAACAGACAAGAACCAGGTAAGTAACCTCTCTGATTCCAGGTATGACAAGGACACAGACGAAAGACAGGAAACCCAGAGCGAAAACAGCAAACTGAAAAGATATAGAAAGAAATGGACCACGAAAGTAAACAGACTGGTGATGGAGTGCTATTATAAAAGCCGCTACCCTACAGAAAGAGGCTACCGAAAACGAATGAAACATATCTGGGGCATTGCTAGTGACTACCATACAACGGAACAAAGGATAGCAGATCAAGCAAGACAGATCCTCAAGCGAAGATGGTTCTCGGAGATGGAACTGACGGAAATCAAACAGAAGATGAATGGCGAAACGGAGCAAGAAACACCACCGAATAAGAAACCACAGAAAGAGGACGGGCAAAAAATACACACTGAAACTGAAGAGATTGAAGGCTACGGAATCACAGAACCAGATGAGATAGAAGACTGCGGAACCACAGAACCTGCTGAGACAGAACTCAACAAAAAAAAATGAAGTTGAGAACATTAGACGATACATGTCAGAAACTAAAACAAAACTCCCATCTCTCAGGAATGAAGTAGCGAAGAAGTTACAAGCAGAAACAGAAAGAGTAAACAGACTCCTCACACACATCCCAACAGAAACTATTACGGACCTAAGCAACCTGATATATGCAGGGACAAAATCGGTAAGTATACAACTTAGAAACGAAGAGAATGGACAAAAGAAAGGACCGACAACCTGGATGGGAAATCAGACTGGAAACCCAGACCCCGAAACTTCGGAAAGAAGCTAAAACCGTGAACAGAAGGAAGGAGGACATGAAACGATTAAGAAGAAAAAATCAGAAACGCAAGGAAAAACTAAATGAGAAACATGAAGAAATAAAACAAAAGATAGCAGCAATAGAAGGGAGACTGAGGCGATACAGGTACAAATCAGAACAGAGCAAACAGAACAGGACCTTTGAAAACCATGGAAGCCAGTTTTACAAAAACGTAAATGGTGAAAAAACAACGACAGAGCAACCGAACCCTACAGAAACAAAACAATTCTGGAGCAAGATATGGGAACAACCAAAAAAAGCACAAGAATGCCCAATGGTTTAAAAACATGAAAGATGAACTGAAGGAAATCGAACAAAGAACCGAAACAGAAATTAACAAAGAAACGATCAAGAAACCCCTAAGAAAAATGGCAAACTGGAAAGCACCAGGCCACGATAGAATACATGCATACTGGTTTTAAAAATTCACGACCCTGCATGAAAGACTAGCGCAGAAACTGAGTGGATGTATTCGCAAAACAGACGTACCAGAATGGATGACGGAAGGAAGAACAACATTAATACAAAAAGAACCCAAAAAGGGAACGACCCCCAGCAACTTCAGACCGATAACATGTCTACCAATAATGTGGGAAATTCTCACAGCAAAACTGAGAGAACAAATCTACCAATCTCTGGAAAAACGTGGACTGCTCCCCGAGGAACAAAAAGGATGCCGGAAAGGACAAAGAGGGGCACATGATCTACTATGCATTGATCAAAAGACCCCGAAGGAGGTGAAGAGCAGACAAAAGAACATAACCATGGCATGATTGACTACAAGAAAGCCTACGGCAGAATCCCCCAAACATGGATAATTGAATGCTTAAAAATATACAAGATACCAGACAGGATTATTAATCTCATCCAGAAAGCAATGGAAACATGAAGACTAAAACTGACAGCCGTTGGACAATACCTGTCTGAGATAAAAATACAGAGAGCCCTTTTTCAAGAAGACTCTCTATCACCACTATTGATTATAATAGCCATAATGCCACTACACTACATACTCAGAAAGTGTGATGCCGGATACAGGTTTACGGATACAGAACAAAGAATAAACCACCTGATGTACATGGACGACCTTAAATTGTTTGCAAAATAAACAAAAAAGAACTGGAAAAGCTGATAAACACAACCAGGATATTCAGCCAGGATATCCAAATGGAGTTTGGAATAGAAAAATGTGCATTGCTAGAGATCAAAAGAAGAAAACTGGAGACGACAGAAGGTATAGAACTCCCCAACAAAGAGGAGATGAGGGCGCTAAAAGAACAAGATAGTTATAAATACCTGGGAGTTCTGGAAGCAGACACCATTAAATATACAGAAATGAAAGAGAATATTGGAAAAGAATATCTACGAAGAACAAGGACACTCTTAGAAACTAAACTATATAGCAGAAACCTAGTAAAAGGGATAAACACATGGGCTGTATAACTAATAAGATACTCTGGACCATTCATAGGCTGGACCAAAGAAGAACTCAGGCACCTTGACCAGAGGACTAGAAAACTAATTACTATGCACAATGCATTGCACCCAAAAGACGATACGGACAAAATCTACATGAAAGGAACTAAAGGAGGTAGACGACTGGTAAGTATAGAAGACTGTGTGGAAGACACCAAAAAAGAGCTAGAGAAATATGTAACCCAGAACACGGAAAGACTGATCACCACGGCAATAGACACCAGCCCAACAAACCACTCCGGATGCACTGAAACCAGAAACAAAAAAACAAGAAAGGAAAAGTGGAAAAAAAAAACAACTACATGGACGCTTTATAAGACTCACAAGCGATGAAACCAATGAAAACAGCTGGGCATGGCTAAGAAAAGGACACTTGAACAGAGAAACGGAATCTCTGCTGACGGCCGCACAGAACAATGCGATTAGGACAAACTTTATTAAAGCAAAGATAGATAAAACCCAGGAAAACAGCAATGCCGATTATGTGAACAAAGAGACGAAACGATAAATCATATAATAAGTGAATGCAGCAAGCTATCCCAAAAGGAATACAAGAACAGACATGACAGCGTGGGGAAAGAAGTACACCGGGAAATGTGCAAACAACTGAATTTCGAATATTCAAAAAAAACGGTACAAACACAAACCAGAAACTCTACTAGAAAACGAACAAAACAAAATCATATGGGATATTAATGTACAAACAGACAAACCCATAACAGCAAGGAGACCGGATATGATAATAATCAACAAGAAAGAAAAATCCTGCAAAATCGTAGACTTTGCCGTTCCAGCGGACCACAGAGTGAAGATCAAAGAGACGGAAAAAAGAAGCAAATATACTGAACTTGTCAGAGAATTGAAAGGAACATGAAACATGAAGAAAGTCAGTATAACACCAATAATCATAGGAGCACTAAGAAGAGTCCCCAAAAAACATGGAGAAAAGACTAGGAGAAATAGGAATCAAAGGGATAAGTGAGCCCATACAAAGGACAGAAATGATCAAAACAGCTGTAATCCTGAGAAATGTCATCGAATGCGGAAACCAACCTACATAAGCAACGAATGGAGAACAAACACATGGAAGCACAAGACGACAGAACCGGGGAAAATTACACCGCACAAGGGAGGAGCAGGCATAGGCTTACACCACGAAAATTATCGACAGAGGGTCGAGGAGGGAAAGCGCAAACCAGACCTCCATTGGAAGAGCGCGGACAGCTCTGGAACCTTGGGGGGGGGGGCTTCTTGCCACTCGGGCCCCAGAAAGGACCCATGGCCCTTATCAGCGGGAAATGGATGGTAGGTGGCTGTTGCGATATAGCAAGGTCATCAGCGGTAATGAACGAAAAGAAGTGGAGCATACTGGAGTCTGAGGAGACTTGGTGTCACTCAGACTCCAGGGAATACCACAGGTTGTTGGCAGCGGGCGATCACTGACGATGACCAGTGTGATAACTCCTAGTGAGTAAATAATAATAATCATAATAATGGTAATAATAATAATTGAAATAAAATAATATAATAATATAATAATAAAATAATGAAGTTATAGATAATGACATTATCATTACTATCAATGACAGTGGAAGCAAAAGTCAGGTAACGGTAAAACATGGCAATATCAATATTATTAATAACTATTAATTTCGACTGCCGCAAATAATAATAACTATGATAGTTACAGCAGACATGATACCACCACTAACAACAATAGTGATCTTGATAAATGTACAGAGACCCGGTTAAAATTCTCTGGATTACCACCCTATGGATATTTTTTACTTGGATTATTACCATTATATATATATATATATATATATATATATATATATATATATATATATATATATATATATATATATATAAAGTATATACTCTTTAAAATATCACAAACTCTATCAAATTGCAAGCCTAATGAAGTTGTATTACAACTTTCAGAGCATATATATATATATATATATATATATATATATATATATATATATCAAGTGCTTACATTTATTACAAATGCTGCACATTTATTGTATCTATGAAGCATTCCCTCAGATCTACGTATGTCTGACGGCAACCAATTGTTCAAGAGAACACTCATTTTCTGCAATTGAAAAGAATTGCAGATGTAAAACGAGATACAATGGGTCAACAGCGTATTGGTGTACTGTCACTTCTAAGCATTGAAAGTTATTTCCTAAAGAAGGTTAACTTTTAAAAATGAATAGACAAATTTGCAGTTGCATAAAGGCGCAAAGTTGTAACTTTCATCTTTTTGTCGATTAGTCATAAATTACTTTTTTTTTTCTTTTTACTATTTTATGCTACTTGATAAAAATTACCCCAGGGGCAGCAATATCTTAACTCGGCTCTGTGTACGTTGTTTTATTTTTTCACATATTTATCTTCAAAAGTTATTAATACTTTAACGGATATTTTAAGTGCGGGAAAGAGATATATCGAGAGAACATCGAAAGAGAGAAACATCGAAAGTGTAAGTTGCATAAATTGATATATATATATAGGTAGATAGATATATAGATAGATAGAGAAAGAGTCTGAAAGAGAAAGAGAGAGAGACAGAAACAGCATACTAAACACATATACGTAGGCATCAAAGGAAAGAGGGACACTGAAAAAATTAGGAAATTGTTATCGGTCCGGTATTGCAAATATAATCTTTTATTCTTCTGTTATTTATCAATTTCATTATACTTAAATTAAATTGCGTACGTGGAGACAGTGGTCAATTTGACAAAATTTACCTCTAAGAACATTTGTCCATTCCATTGGTCTGGTATTAGGTGTATATTTATATTTGATGTGAAAGATATAGGGAAAAATATCGGCTTAATTGTTATAGAAGTATGCAAGAGCAAACAGCCATGTTTACAAATTAAACAAAACAATAATTAAAAAAAGAAAAATAAGAAAAAACACTTTATCCTTGTAAAATGTTGATGGAAAAAGAATTAGACTGAAATCAAACAAAGCAACCCCTCAATTTTCCTCCCGCTACTACCAATATTTCTCCCGCTACTACAAATTTTCCTCCCGCTATAACAAATATTAGATCAACTAATGCCAACTTAAGCATGGTGGAGCGCTAGGCTTATCAGCCGAGGATAAGATGCCGAAACTGGCTGGAACAGTATACTCCTGATGAAGCTCATGGTTAATAAGCGCTAAAGTGTTCTATAAACATCCCCCTCTCTCTCTTTATATATATATATATATATATATATATATTCAAATATTGGTCGTTCTTTTTTTTAAGCATTGAATGATAAGTATTAAAATGACAATAAAAGCCCTTTACAATGCAAGACAAATTCTTTCTTTTTTTTCTTTTATCTTATATATTTCGGAGACATTCTCCATCATCAGAGATTTTCTTCTCTTTTTTATATAAAATAAACAAACTTTAGTTTTGTTTATCGAGAAGACCTCCTTGTGTTTATATGACGTATTGTCCGCTGTAATGGAATTCGCGGTTCATTAGTAGAACGGAAGTCCCGGGTGTGCTGGGAGTGTATTTGCAAATATTGGTCGTTCTTTAATTTTTTTAAGCATTGAATGATAAGTATTAAAATGACAATAACAGCCCTTTACAATGCAAGACAAATTTATTTATTTACAGATTATTTTTTGCGTGTACAAAAGTTAGAAATGGACGCACGTTTCTGGCTATAAGTCATCATCACCATGCCTCACTGGGCAGGAATCGAACGTTCAATGCTAGTATTCGTAAAGTAGCGTTCTACTAGCGACTAGACTGAAGTGAACTGCCCATTTAAGCACGACTTCTAATCGCTTTTAATGTTACGTAGATTAGTTGTTATAGTTTGTGTTTTTGGCGAAAGCGATAGGTGTTTTTAGGTGCGTTTTTATTTTTCGCAACCCTGAGCGTTTTGTTTTTATTTGTTAAAGAATATTCAAATGAGATAATTTTTCCTTTTTTTAATATGCCTTTAATCGGGCTAGTCATCAATTGTATATATAGATGTTTTTACTTAATTAATAAATTAATTTGAAAAACAATTAAATGTATGAAGATTAAAAAATAAATAATTTAAAAATTAATTTGTTACGTGCCCAAAAGTTAGATATTGACGCGTGTTTCTGGCTAAAGACCGTCATAAGCATATATATATATATATATATATATATATATATATATATATATATATATATATATATATATATATATATATATATATGAATATATATATATATATAAATATATATATATATATATATATATATATATATATATATATATATATATATATATATATATATATATATATATAGCTGTAGTGAGTGAACATAAAATCATAAGGGCGCAAGTTGGAAAAATAATACAATAATAGTAGTGAATAAACAAACTGTGAATGCATGCAAAATAATAAACGTGCTACTTACAATTTGGTGCCAAATCTATTGGACGATTTTAGAAGCAAAGTTAAGTAAATCACATAGTTATTATCTGTTGTTGTTTTTTGGATATAGTCTATCGGATATATTCGGAAATTGTTCCCTTATCCTGCCTTCCATGAGGTGTGAACATAGTTCTTTGAAAGGCGAACTAAAATTAATATTATGTTTTTTATTATTTAACAAACCGGCCACCAGGGGCCGCTTTACAAGGTCATCTATGTTGGTTTTTGTTGTCCTTTATTTTATACGGTACATATGTATCGGGATGGGAAAATAGAAAGGGAATAAGAAAAGAGGTGAGTCGTTAAGTAAACACTGTCTGCTCTGTTTGTGTAGTGTGTATATTTGAACACCGGCGGCTTGTCTCTCTGACACACATCCCTACTCTCCAGTGGCAAGACATTACTACTCAGTAAACCTCACAATAGACCACATACAGTGTACATTGCTACATACAGGTTTTCATTCCACACATCACTGCAGAAAAAATGAAATAAAGATCAAATGGTTCCACATATTTAATACCAATATCAAAGGGATAAACGTAGATATCGGAATTTCCTAGTCCGTACAATTTTCTTCACCACACTAGGAATAAATATGCTATTCAGGATACAGCGATACGCTCAGCATCATTAGTTGGATTTAAATACTGCTGATTTGACTTCTCCATCTCGCGCCCTGACACACTCACACGCATACACGTACACCCCCGGTTATCAAGATAGTGACAATTGTTCACCGTGCAGTTTATATATAAGTGGACTGATTGACATATATGTGTATGTGTATGCGTGTCTGTGTGTATTTATGTATATGTAAGTGTATGTATGTAGGTGCTCAGATGTGTTTGTATATGTATATCTATGTTAACAGACACACGGATAATCACTTAATTTAAGATACGGACCCTTAAAAACATATTGCCTATCAGACGGACTTCAATCAGCAGATAATTGTATTCATCATGTGGACATCAGTTTCTTTATTCTCCTTTCTTTTTTATTTGTTTTTTTCTCCTCAGGTTCTGTGTCTTTCCTTTCTTTTCTTTCCGGATGTGTGTCAGACAGAGAAACCGCCGGTGTCCAAAGAGCAACCCCACACCCACCGAGCAAACAGTTTTAACTTAACGACTCACCTCTTCTTATTCCCTTTTTTTTTTCAGATTGTTATGTACCGAAAAGAGAAGCGACCGCTGGTAGTCGGTTTTAGAAATAATTAAAAAATAATATTAATTTTAGTTCGTCATGTTCAAAACATCTGTTCACACCTCATAGAAGGCTTGATGAATGGAATCGTTCACAAAAATGCCTTAGAGATTATACACGAAAAAATAACAACAAAAAGTGAAATTGGGATTTACTTTACTTTGCTTGTAAAATCATCCAATAAATTCGAAACGAAATTCTAAGTTGCACTTTACTTTAGTATCTTTGGTACTATACTCATTTTTTGTATTCACTACTATAATTATATTTTTTTCTTCTAACTGGTGACTGATTAGCCCTATAGACAGATAAATATACATAAAACCATGAAACAAACAGGGACAGGATACCCTAATATATATATATATATATATATATATATATATATATATATATATATATGTGTGTGTGTGCATATATATATATATATATATATATATGTGTGTGTGTGGTGGTGTATATATATATATATATATATACATATATATATATGTGTGTGTGCATATATATATATATATATATATATATGTGTGTGTGGGTGTATATATATACATATATATATATATATATATATATATATATATATATATATATATGCGTGTGTGGGTGGGTGGGTATGTATGCATATATAATATCACAAAAATAAACTAGTTATCTTTTAGAGAGTTACATTAATATCATGTTTACTTGTCTAAAGAAAGAATTTCAGTATAAAGAAAACAATATGCAATAATCTTGAGGGCACATCTCTTAAAACTATTTTTTGATAAATAAGAAAAAAACTATGACTATTTAGTATTGAACCTGAACTGACGGAGTCTCAGCTATAAGAACTAGGAAAATAACGTTATGTTTTTTAACTTTTCAAAGTATTAAGTTAAAACATAAGTATAGTTTGAAATCGAACATCACACGTTAAAGCATTAGCTGTGTGGCCTGAGACAATATTCATAATAAGTAAATAACATAATTTACAGAAAAAAACATGTGGATAGTATGAGAAAATTCCTCGTTTAGTACCCACACCTACGCGTACTGTAATTCGTCGACCAGGTGGATGACGACCTCAACACATAAATCTGTTTTAAGTAGATCGCCGACAGCTGGAACCTCTCTCTTGAACAAAGATACGATTACTGTACAGGTGCACGATGTGTGCAACGTGCCAGAAATTTACCGGTTTGCCAATGTTGTTGTCTTTTGCGAAGAATAGCTGCCATAGCAATGCGTTAGAGTCTGTTTATTCATTACTGTATGAAAGAGATCCATAACTTTTTGCGAGATTATAATGTGAACTTTCGAGATGATAGGTATTGAGCTCTTCGTAGGGATTTCGTTTTCTAAACAAACATACGTAAGGCTAGCGGATCGATAAACGCACCCAGAGACTTTCTTCCTTATATATATATATATATATATATATATATATATATATATATATATATATATATATATATATATATATACATACATATATATATACACGCATATATATATGTGTGTATATATATACACACACATATATATATATACATTTATTAATGTATATATATACATATATATATACATTTATATATATGTGTATATATATACATATATATATATATATATATATATACATATATATATATATATACGTGTATAGTCATTAACATACCAAATGTTTCACTGAATCACGGCTCTACAGTGTGCCTTCGCAAGCAAGTGTTGTAAAATAAGCGTCATCTGAATTTAAATATTGTCAATTGCCTGAGATCTTCAATTGTTCGCACGATGAGTAATATATTATAAGCTAATGGCAGTTACCGATTTGACTTACATGAAAGCAGTATAACGGCTCGTGATTGTTACTAGAGTAGGAGCTACCTCGTCGGGATCGAAACTCGACTATCTCTTCTCTCTCTCTCTCTCTCTCTCTATCTTTCTCTTTCTCTCTCTCTCTCTCTCTCTCTCTATATATATATATATATATATAGAGAGAGAGAGAGATAGACATAGAAAGAAATAGATGTATGTATATACATACATATATATTTATATATATATAGTCATTTAAAAGCACCTGTTTCGTCGTCTCACGTCTCATAATTATGACTAGCCTAAGAGGGCACATCAGTTTGAGAGTCGAAAGCGGATGCCAATCTCAACAAAGCGTGACCACTCATGCTCGATGTCCGTACGAAACTCGAACGAACCACCTACTAGGAGTTGTAAAGATTACATCGTTTAAAATTATTTAATTCATGGGTTTACAAATAGCGATACTGATAATTAGAACCACTCAGTTTTTCTTGGCGAATTATATTGCATAAGTCTAAGTAGAAACCGGTTTCAACGCACATAAATATAATCGCAGCAGAGGAATACACACGCAGCACTTTTTACATGAAAATAGAACAGTAAAAACACATTCAATTTAAATGTACTTTTTTAAAAATGGTTCTGCTATATTAAATGTTATTGGCATGAGTTTAAATATTTACCCTAAAATACATTTAATATATATATATATATATTCAGACTAGCCAGATTTCATTTGTTATTTTTATACCATATTATTGACAATAAACAGTTGTACTTCGCTATAATTTATGAAAAAAATATTTTATCCGGTTCGGCAGTTTGCTCATATGGCAACATCAAATTAAGTTCGTGTCAAAACGTTCTGCCTTGACCCTTCCTTGAGTTTTAGTCAGGTACCCATTTACTGCTAGGTGGACAGAGGGAGTTTTCAGACCCGAACATCGCATGCCGTGAGTGGGATCGAACCCGGATCGATCGCATGCCGTGAGTGGGATCGAACCCGGGTCGTCTAGCCCAAAGACAAGTGCTATAATCACTCGTACACAGGCCCTCCCTTCAAGGCAGCGGAAGGAGAGGGATGGGTTCCGCCTTCCATATGTTGTGCCCTAGACACGATAATTCTTAACAAATCACCGCCGCTACGGCCTATGCAGTGTGCGATGTCGGCAACGACACTCGTGCGCGTCCAGGCTATGCGACCTTTACCTTTACCTTTTTAAACCGTTCTGCACATGTACTCGAATACATACATCAATCATTCGTATTTTTAAAAGACACTATTGTTGTCGAATTTGTTTTCAATACGAAAGAATAATCGTTCCAATGCTGGTGAAAGTAATTCTAAAAACAAAACAGTTATGCTTCAATTCAACGTTTCTTTAAGAAGATTAAAATTAATATATTTTGACCCAAAACCTAATGTCTAGCATTTAATTTTGATCAAGACCCCTTAAATGATTTTCATTTTGGAAAATGTATTAAATTTAAGGCTCAAGCTTATTGTGTTTTTAAACCGAACTGACATTGGTGTCTAATGAGTATGAATAACATTCAATGCAAATCTTATGAATTTTAATTTTCAAAGGAGAAGTTGTCTCTATATCATTTCCTTAAACCCATTTGAAATGCTTAAGTGAAATGTAAATGTAAATACTATTTATGAATTGATGCATGATATCAATTCTTAAAATTTCAAAAAAATCCGAGGTATTTTAATTTTCACGAAGATCTTCAACCTCTGTTTACATTATTTTATTTAGAATAAATAAAATTATAAATATCCTCTATTAAAACAACATTTCTGTTCTCTAATGAATAATGATAGGTTAATTAGTTTAGGATTGATTTATTTAGTGACAGAATATACACATATACACATGGATAACTTCATAAAGATAGATACGAGAAATATATTTTCAGCTCTTAGAAATCAAAATATTTTCATAAATAAACAACTCTGAACCTAAAAACACTCAATTATTTTTTGTTATTATTAAATAATCGTTTTAAGTATGCTTTGTTTTGTTTTTGTTTCGTTTGAAAATAGTGTGTGGGTAATTTTAGGGCGATGATGAACGCTATTTTTACATCTAATTACCAAAGATTCTCTGTTGCGATTCTCGTATTGTTTCGCCTTTTTTCATTGCATTGTTGGGAATCCCTGTGATTCTTGTAAAGTGCTTTGTGTTTGTACCCGTAGTTTTATTATTTCTCACAGTATTTTGTATTGTTTAATAGAATTAATTCATGTAAGAAAAAAAAAATTAAAATCAGTTTTTTGGTGATGTTTTTTGCGTAACTTATTTCTTAAGAATTTTACAATTGAATATATTCTTTTTAATTTTCTATCTCATATTAGTTTCGTGTGGGCAGAAGGAAACGCCTGTATTCATTGTCTCTATATGTGCCTACGTATGGAACAATGACCTTTGTATACGTTCAGTTTTACGCGCTAGTACAAGAAATAAATATTAATTTCAAGAATATCAACCAATGAGATTCATTTCTGAGCTATTCCAAGGTTTCTTTAAGAAACTGTACTAAACAATCCTCGAATTGTGGCAAACAATAACACGGGTGGGCCGCAATTAGATATTATAATGCAGACGATCATTACATACAATACAATAACGGAAATGATATGATATGTGTTCATTACACATGCGGAAAACTTCTATAATGACATTGAAACTCTACGCATGTAATTCGTGTAAAACATGCGGATCTAAGAGAGAGAGATTAATTTGGGTGTGTAATTCAATTAAGTAGATTTTACAAATCACAAGTATATCCACGTAAGTTCATTATGTGTCTTAACATTAAAGAAACCAAATGCAATAAAAGAAGTGTTGCCATCATCCTAACGTTCAGACATTCTGCCCTTATGTCGCAGGATTAGAGGCTTTTTTTTCATATAAATAGGTACCCACTACGTAGTCAGAGCCCACTCGAGAATAATTAATGAACGTCATTCCAGATAAAGCATTATACCACTTTGTGTAATAAGCTAAACAGAACGACACATGATTAACGCAAATACAATACATGCCTAATGGCGTTAGTCTTGGAAAGACCAGGTCTATAGGTAGAAGCGAAACCGTCAGCAGGAAGAGAGTTCCATAAACTTGCAGTTCTTGGAAACAGGCTACTTAATTACAATATAGGTCAGATAATGAAAACACTATACGTAGATAGAAGCTATGAGTTTTATAGAAAACACTTGATTAGTTTAAAGGTTGGATCGGTATGTATTTGTTTATATTAGATGTGAACACGACCATGTTGTAGTCTTCAAATAAAACAGTACAATTGTTCATAGCAATTTTTTGTTTGTGTATATAGAAACATAAAGAGGCCCTCTTTACGGTTGTGGTAGGATACGAGGGATTGCATCTGTTTAAGTAAAGTTAATAACGGAAATTATATATGAATTTAAGTCAAATTATGTTAAAATTATAATGTTTCTTTAGTAGTAAACATTAAAAAACACGACGTAAAAAATGCATGATATCGATACACTCTCTTATGTTTTTACGTGTAACATCTATTTTCCCGTCAAATAGACATTGACCACCTGGTGGGAAGCGTGGATATTAACATGCACTGTTTCACTGATATTTGTTAGTATAGTCACAACTTGAAGATCGTCGTAATCTTTGGCGTTCATTGTCTACCGTCAGTCGTAGTCGGAAAGTGTCTTGTAATTTATAATTGCATGTTTTGTTCCATTTACTGGGAAGTCCGGCTCGGATAATTTGCTGTATGCATTGACCTCTAAAATGTATCTACGATGTGTTTCATAATTTTAAAACGAACTGCCTCCTTGTAGTATTTCCTCTTCTCTATTGCATGATATAAACTAATAATAGAATTAATCAGATGTTATTATTAACATTTTCATTTTTACTTTCATAAATTATCTCCTTGTTATTCATTCATGACTTACAATGTAATGCACATCTCTAAGCTTGACACAATAGAGATTTCATTCGAACTCTTAAAATAAGCTATTTTTCTGATGTTTCCATATATGTTGGTTGCTTTCTTGGACGGGCACTCATTGAATCGTTGATACACTTCTCATTTCTTTCTGTAATCCAACAATATATAATACAAAGTACTTCAGGCTGTATCTGAGTTTTTAAGTCATGAATGTGCAGTAGTCGCTGTTTCCTAGCCGTATATATATATATATATATATATATATATATATATATATATATATATATATATATATATATATATCTTTGTATTCTATCATTAATTTCTGAATTATTGTTTCTTCAATTTAATTCATTCTATTTTACAAAACTGTTATAACCAATCACAAAAATATAATTTAATCAATTATTGTTATTTTATGTAGACGTATGAAGCCGTTTCATATATTTCTCGAAAGTAGATATTAGTAGCATTTATTCTCACACCAAAGTTATTTGTTCAAATCGAATTCATATATAAACAAATGCGACAGTTTTTAAAATCCGATGTAACAAATACATTATCTGCTTAAACTAGCAGCATTGGTATTTATGGAAGATAACTCGGACCTGTGTGAATTGGTGCTGTCCATAAATTTCAAATAAGACAAGGCTGACAGTAACACTTCGACAGATCAGGAGTTCAAAGCATTTACATCTTTATTGTGATATTGTCTTCTAAGCATTTGATGATATTGCTATTTTCAGTTACCACGGTGATTTTATTTACCGTGATCGTTACAACGATCATTATTCTATTTTATCACAATAACACTTGCTTGCATGAAGCTCGTAACGTATTGTAAATCAACTGATGTATATAGTTGTGTACTGATGTCTGCTCTTATTTGATCATCCTGAATCCATCAACGTATTACACATTTAAGTAAGTAGAAGTTAATTGTAGCAAACTTATGAGTTAATGATTTTCTTATTTCTCATGTCAAGAAACTGCAATACGTTATTTCATGTACTTTAGTAAATTATTTACTAGGACCCTGTCACAACGGATTCTTAAATTTGTTTTAAAAATATGAAATCGAGAATATAAATGATTCATCCACTAAATCAACAAGTACACCATTTCAGAAACCTATTTTATTTATAGATGGAAAATTCACTTACTCAGCATTCATTCAATTTTCAATTACTGCCCGGTGCATCATTGCAGTAATAACAAAGATTGATAAACACGCTGATGATATTGAAATAATGTAGGAACTAAAGTGTCTAATTTTTATTTAAAATATTTATAATTGAGTATCTGATGACTGAAATAAATAGAAACATGATCAATGTTGTTTTTATAAATAAAGTAGGCCGACCTTCCTATAAAGTTTATTTATGACAAATTTCTCAATTTTACAGATTATAGGGGTCAGAGTAATGTATTTAAAAAAAAAAAAACTAACACATAATATATTTTTATTGTAAATAACATGGTTCAACAATAATAAAAGAACATTGCCTCTTAAGAATAAAATATTGGTTTGTCAATTTCAATGCCATTTATGAAACACTCGGATAAGCAAATTGCTTTCTTTTCTATTCTGTAATAGTTTTATTACGTGATATGTTATATATATATATATATATATATATATATATATATATATATATAATATTCTTTAGAACATATTCTTACACAGATTCTCTCCCTTGACTAGTAACGCTTAGATTTATAATAGTTTACTCCCTTTTAATAAATATTAACTTCCCATATACTCATAAGAAATAGTTAACTGTATCATTTATATAATGATATAATATATTATAATTTATAAATATATACAATTCGCTTAAATATATACATCCTAACTACTAATATTGCTAATAGATCATAATTTACTCCCTGCTATCGGAATAAGTACAGTTTCTTTAGTCAGATATTATGAAATCATTTCATGTACATACACAGGTCAGCGCCGAAAATATTATAAGTCATAATGATTGGAATTAACAGATCACTATTTGTCCGTGTATTAGAACGTTGAAGGATTTTAAGGGTGATATCAATCATTGTCTGTAAACTATATTAAGATACTTCCTTTTGATTAGATTCTGAATTATTTGATCATTTTATTTTCTTGACATGTTAAATGATATATTTTCATAAGACCCTAACTGTAACAAGACATTATCTACGCATATATACACACATATATTACTTTACAAATATATCGTAAGTAAGTATGTATATCTATCAATTTTTATACGTCCACTAGTGCGTGTCCGTACATAGATGTTCATGTTATATATATATATATACATATATATATATATATATATATATATATATATATATATATATATATATATATATGTGTGTGTGTGTGTATGTGTGTGTGTGTGTGTAGGTGTGTATCTGTAAAAGTATTCTAATGTAACTTTTAATTTGTTATACAAGTTTGGTGGATAATACAATTATATTTACCTATCCATGTAAAATATTTAATTGTATCTATATTTATTAATGTGTTTTTAAATTCGTTTAACTGATTAGACGACCATATAATATAGCTGTTGATTTGGCAGGCTAGGAAGATGATATCATGGTGTACAAACATATCATACACTGACCCACAAGAAAGAGGTTATGATTAAGATAAGTATATCATGACGAACAAGCAGTATTCTCATCAGAAAAACCAAAGTAAGTATATAAGTGATGATATTATGACAACAAAGTAGAGTGTACACTATCCCATATACCCCTCTCGAAAAACCGTTCTTGTAGAACAAAACATATACTACATTACCTCCTTCCTGAAAGGAGAGTGTAATATGTAGAGGGATAAGCACGACTCCTTAAAAAATAGACGGACATCTTAGAAGGATTTACTACGTAGGTGTATATCTGTTGTTTTAGTTTTATGGAAATGTAATTATTGCGGGGAGATTCACAGAAATGTTTATGTTTTATCCAGGGTAAAATCACAAAGTAGATTACCGCATTGTTCATGATTATATTTTGTAGTACTAATAATAACTTTACTAACTTATATGTAAAACAAAGTAATATAAAAATAATTACATTTTCATACACCTAAAACTACGGAGACACACGTACGTACACATATTTATATTTTATTATATATAACGATATATATATATATATATATATATATATATATAAATATACGTATATATATATATTTATATATATATTTATATAATATATAGTTTATTTTTACTGATATTTTTCGTTACATATGTGCATACATGCTTAAGTTGACCCCTCCTTCGAGAGTCAACTTATGCATACCTCTAGAGAGAAGGGGATACGATTTGCAGACTTCCTTATTCTGTTTATACCTGTGGTTGGGAAAAGAGAGGTGCATAAAAAATGGGCAAGCTTCATATCGAATTACTCATTTGTGTTTCACACTTTCTTTCAGTTCCTATCTTTTGGGAGTTTATCTATTGTTTTTGACCCGACTGTTTCGAAATCCTCATTTATGTGTATTACCAACTTAAGATATGTCTGAAACAGTTTACTGTACGTTTCCTTATGTTAAGCCAACTATCTTAACAGTGACCGAATTGGTTCATTCCACAATTCGCCTGAATACATATCTTATACCGATGCTTCTACATATATAGCCCGTTATTTAACTATACATCTACATGCACATGCATATCACTAGACACCTATTCCTACATACATGCAAAGAAAATAATATATATATATATATGTCTATATAACCATACTTACGCACCCATATACACATATATATATATATATAGAGAGAGAGAGAGAGAGAGAGAGAGATACTTATATATATATATATATATATATATATATATATATATATATATATATATATATATATATATATATATATATATATATATCATAGAATTTTGAAAAAAAAAGAAACGTTATATATTTTAGTTTTCAAAATTCTATAATACAATTAAAAAACGCGTTTTCTTATGGATTTGTCCACCCTTCCAATAATAACCTAAGTATATCTTCACATCTGTACACTTCTATCGCGGTAAAAATAATAATCAAATCTGAATTCGGATACACACTGATGTTTTTTATTTTTATACATATATACCACGATAATCACATGATTTCGTTAGACTTGAATTACGTTACTTAATATAACTTGCATCAGTATACATACTACTCTGAAAAATATCAATATTAGAAAAAGTTGTCGTACGACGGTACTCATTAGTAACAACGAACAATGTAGACAATAAGGGAAAACGAATGGTTCGATGTTTATATGGGATCGCCGCGCCACGTCTACTAGGTATATATATATATATATATATATATATATTATTGGTCCCCCGATTTATAAAATCGGGAGACCTATGTTTTGAGGCATTTCCGTCCCTCCGTCCGTCCGTCCGTCCGTCCGGATTTTTCTCCGCAACCATCAATTGAATTTCTCTTTTGTCAGGTTAGAAAGTGACGTTCGATTTTTGAACAAAAATCTGGTTAGCCCCCTTCAGGGGGTCAAAAGGCCCCGAAATGGCAAAAAGTGACATTTTTTGCCCCATAACTTTTCATCTATCTATTCAATTTCTGTGAAACTTGGCCAAAATATGAAGGCAATTGTTCCTAATAGAAAATAAGTATCGCTGACCTTGGAAAACATCTGGTTCGCGCTCCCAGGGGATCAAAATCCCCCAAAATGGCAAAAAATGAACCTATTCTCCCATAACGTTTGATTAATCCCATTAATTTTTCTGAAACTTGGCCAAAATGTAGAGGTAATTGTTCTGGATATAAAATGTCTATCCTTGACCTCAGTAAAATTCCAGTTCGCGCCCCCAGGGGGTACAATGTGGGTCAAAAATGCCCCTAATTGCCCAAATGTGTTGCATTTTACACTCACCACATCGAGTCAAAGATTTACACAGCAAACAAATCCAAGAGAAAAGAAGTTATACAGGGTGTTTCAAAAGTCTTGGGAACATAACGATTTTTAATAACTCAAAAACTATTAGGAGTTGAAAAATGAAATTGGTACCGTTGGAAAGGTTAAAGTTTCAAGTTTTGTGGGGAATCTTCAAAGTTGCTCAATATGAGCACCATTTGTCACACGGCAGACATCTAGTCGATAGTCCATTTCCTGCCAAACGCGTTCCAGCATCTTGACGTCAATGGTTCCCACAACTGCCGTTACTCGAGCCTTTAGTTCGTCAATATCTCTTGGAAGGGGCGGCACATAGACTTGTTGCTTGACAAAGCCCCAAAGGAAAAAGTCACACGGGGTAAGATCTGGAGACCTAGGAGGCCAGGGCATGCGAACGTTATCACCTCGCCCAGATCTCCCAATCCATCTACCAGACAGCCTTGTGTTAAGAAACTGCCTTACTCTAAGACTCCAGTGTGGTGGTGCACCATCTTGTTGAAAAATGAAGTCATCAGATTCTGCTTGTTCCAACTGAGCCATTAACCAGTCTTCCAGCATATTGAGATAGGATTCACCAGTGATAGTTGCCTCTTCAAAGAAGAACGGTCCATAGACACCTTTCTTGGAAATTGCACAAAACACGTTCACTTTTGGTGAATCTCGCTCGTGCTCAAGAAGTTCATGAGGATTCTCAGTACCCCATATGCGAGTGTTATACTTGTTAACTTTGCCATTCAGATGGAAGGTCGCCTCATCGCTAAAAACAAGCCGGTCATCAAAGCCGTTATCTTCCAACTTCTCTTGCATTGCAATGCAAAAGTCACGGCGAAGTGGCTTATCAGTGTCCTTCAACTTTTGGACCAACTTGAGCTTGTAAGGTACCATTTGCAGTCGTTTCCTTAAGACACGCCAGACAGTTGCTGGAGCAAGCTGAAGTTCCCTGCTGGCTCTTCTCACTGATTTACGGGGGCTCCGCTGAAAGGCTGTCCGAATATGCTCAACTGCATCTTCTGAAGTTGAAGGGCGACCTGTTCGCTTACTTGGGCACAAACACCCATCTTTCACAAATTTAGCATGCCATCTGACAATGGATTTCCTTTCAGGGGCTTCTTTTTTAAATTTCCTGCGAAATGCACGCTGAACACATGTCCACGATTCAGTCTTTGCAAATTGGAGGACGCAAAATGCCTTGTCTTGTTTAGAGAACGCCATTACTGCACCTGGAAAGATAACACGAAAATCATTAGTATGACCAAAAACTTGATTAAGCAAGCTTTAAAATGGCACCAGTTTCATTTTTCTACCTGGAATAGTTCATGAGATATACGCATTTGTAATGTTCCCAAGACTTTTGAAACACCCTGTATATAGGAAGTATTTCAACGAGCTTTAAAAATAGGTTTTGCGGGCATGCATTATTATTCAGACAAAAGAAAATACAGTAACACTCGGTTGTCCAAATTTTTTCGAAATTAACAGATGATAAAATAACAATATATATATATATATATATATATATATATATATATATATATATATACATATATATATATATATATTATGACCATTAATAATTATAAATAAAGAACAAATATTAATCGAATGTAAGACGCTTGGGATATGGTTCTTTTTCTGTTGCATAAGTGTGTGTGTCGGTTTAAATTCGACAAGCTACCTGGATAGTAAATCGTCCGTTATAGTGAATTCTACATGTCCTCTGCTAATCAGCTTAACTGGCATAACACCTGAACATTTCGAAAACGGCTGCCACCATGTTTCTCTAGATGGATAAACGTTGATAAGTGTCGGCGGAATGTCTCGAACAACAAACTGGGAATATGATTTATATTGTATAGACACTCGTATTGCCTATGCGGGCTACTATTAAAAGAAAATTAAAATGCTTTTCAAGTCTCGCATTATAATTCATCAGATGCGTTTAAAATATAAAAAAAAAACAGCGGGAACGTCGCCCGGCGTGACCCGGGAGAAATATAAAAGGATGAATTAAAATTGGTCAACATCAGCCATAACGCAAATAGGTCACATCAAACAATTGTAATGTTCGACTTGGAATAGTTGAAGGGGGATAGAAGAAAGAAACGAATGAAGGAAATGATAAGGAAGGAGAGAGACGAGGTTTTAGGAGTCTTTCTGCCCATTCCATGGCACCGATATTTTCAAAGAATTTTTCTCTTTGATTAAACCTCTGCTATACTTATCATAATGGACAATTTTACAAATAAAGAGGCTTACACAGCCCTATTAAAACACATTACCCCAATTATCTTTGGATAACTATTCCCTTATTAATGCAGAAATAAAAAAATATAAATGAGCACTACTGAGACACACAAATATAATTACGGTTGCCTGAAGAGCACTAATAAAACATGCGTGTTCAAATGAAAATTCGGATATTCACAATAGATAAAGTACTACGTATTACCTTGAGTAAACAGTTAAAGTACTACGTATTACATTAATTTAGTTTTACATAACTACATAATAACGTTGAATTAAAAGAAACCGTCCATAGTTCTCCCTCCCTCCTCCCGCCTTGGCAAAAGTTTAACAATCTAAAACAAAAGGTTATGTGAGTCGGTGAACCAACCACTAGTGGCTCCCTCTAAAACAGGGTAAAAAAAAAACTTATAATTGTATACGTTTGCCCACCAAACCCTATCTTATCGCCACAATATTGCATCCCTCTACTTGTTTACAATACTTGTATTTCGGAGCAAAGACCACATAAGAGTGTTTCATTTATTTTATCAGTTGAAGTGTGCATTACGTTGGGAGGACGTCGCCATAATTAGACACCAGGATAAAATAACACGTGCCAACAATAATTCGCTAGGGAAATTATTGACCGTAGCTTGTTTTGTACCATATATACATGTCTTTTTTAATGTGAATCGCTCTAGACAAGGCATGACCTCATTTGACGTAAGGAGCTAACAACAACAGATAAGATCATCGCAAAAGCAGAGGGGGGTAATTAGTCTTACTCTTGAAAAAAAAAGTGCATTGGTAGGAGAAATAGAGTCAGCAAGAAGAGAGTTCCAGAAACCTTCAGTACAGATATTCACCAGTCTAAATATTGCAACAGCACTCCATACATTGTCTGGTTGAAACTGCTAGAGATAGGTAATAGCCTCAGGTGTCAGAAAGTGTTTGAAGTAATATGGTAAACCGACGTTACGAGCAATGAATCTTATGTATGAACCCCATTAAATATTTGATGATGATGAAAGAGAAAGAATATTCAGAATGTCAATTTTTTCTCAAGAGCAAAGCAATCCATGAGAATCTCAGGAAGAAAAAAGACACACCTACGATTGAAAGACACTAACTGAGTCTAAACGGGATTAAATGAAACAAAAATGTCGTACCTCTATCTACAACTGAACCCAGGTTAACTCTTAGATCAACTACATATTTCGACCGATCCGAGGGAAATGAGCAGGAAGCAACAACTTAATAGGGAATGGTATCATGAACATAGATGTTAATTTTCTGAGTAATATTTTGTGGAAGATCATTTATATAACGAACAAACAGACGAACACCACCATTAGTAGGAAGAGAATGAAGAGCCACGTCTAAAGTTACCTGCAAGTTTCAATTAGAAAGAAAATACCTAATAATGTCAAGAACCTCACCACCAATACCTTACCCCTAGAGTGTGTTTATGAAATCAAAATTGAACACTCTGACAGACGCCTTTAAAATGTCAAGCGCAATGCCCCTTCCCTCTCCTGAATTATCTATAAACGGACAGATCCACTCAGTTACAACAGTTAAAAAGAGAATCAGTGTTACGAAAACCACTAAAGCCATATTAAACACCACTAAACATGCCTAGACTCTTCAGAAATATGACAAGTGTGTCGTTGACCAACTCTTAAAAAACTTACTAATAACAGATAGGAGAATAACCGGATATACCTTAGTTTGGTTAAACCGATCGCCAGCAGTTTTACAATTATATACAACATAGCTATATTTCCAACAGGAAGGTAAACACGACTTAGATAAACAGACATTGGATTTTTAGAGAGGAGAGAAGAAAGTTCAGGAGCACCACACTTGAGAACACCAACAAGAATTGTTAACCATCTTTGGAGTGATAATAACAGAATCGATAGACTGCTCTGTTTTCAAATGGAACATCAAGACGAACAGCACCAGAATCATCAAGAGAAAACTTGTCAGCAAAAAGACGAGAAAAAAGACCAGCCTAATCCTTAGAAGATTGAATAACTCGAATACCATTAACATAGCACGAATAGGAACATTGCAACTTTGTTTATAATAATATTTTAGATTCTCCCAAAATTACGAAAGTCAACACTTGGTTATGAGATAGAGTCAGACATCCTCTGAGCAATGTATCATCAGTACTGCTGGATATAGCGTCAAAAATGAGCTGTAACGGTAAGAAGGGGCACATTACAAAAAGACACAATAGAAATCAGAGTGCAGCAAAGACAATCTCAGACAGATAAAACGACACCCATGAGATTCGAGACTGTCGATACGTTCAATGGTGAACACCTTGCAAATAAAAAGGCAATGTGAGACAAAGGGCAAATAACCATCCACATGTAGATCGTAGCTATCAATATAAGCATCGATATTAGTCTCCCAAAGACCAAGGATATTAAGAGATTTGCCCAATAGAAAAGACTGAACATCAGGAAAGTTTGACCTGCGACCTCTCATGTTACTATAGGAAATAGTAAGGTGTACTATTGTGGAAGATCTAATAAATAGCTTAACATGTGACTGCAAATAAACAGCTGACTTTTTGTTCAGTAGAAATAAGTTACACTCACGATTTCACCATACTATTTTAGAAACTATTTTTCATAAGTGTTTGCAACACGCTCTGTGAAAGAAAAGAGAATATATTTCCCTTTTACTGCGTTGTACTCCTCATACAATTATTTTTCTCTTAACTCACCATACATATATATATATATATATATATATATATATATATATATATATATATATATATATATATATAGTTAGGCAGATATTATTTAAAAAACAATTCTTGTCCTTGGAAAAACATTGTTTTTTTCAATTTTCCGAATAGTCCATGTAGTATTAGGGTCAAGTTGATATATGTAAGTTCCGAAGGGTCTTGTTCCATTTTCTATTCTTTTTCGCGAGTACTTTTGATTTTATTCGTCAAACCATCTTCAGGTGGTGTTAGTCTTGGTGTATTAAACAATATGTATGTAATGTTGATTTTTTATCATGACATATAAAATTTACAACTTAAAAAAGCGTTTCTAATATCGACATTTTACATGCGAGTGTGATTACGTTCTAAGTGCGTGCAAGATTATAAGTGTGATTGCTTAACGGCTTAGAATTTGATTACGTTCGAAGCGCGTCTAAGATTCAAACGTAGACTTGCTGAACGCCTAAGAATTTCGTATTGTAAATTACTATGGCATAAAATATAAAATGATGTGACTAGTTTCGTAATTCCCATTATTGATTGCGGATGTTTAGTTGGCATATTGAAGGCTTTTATAATGTGTAATATTTTTTATGTTAGTAACGTGGTGTATTATTTGAGTAGTGTTTACTAGGATGTGTTTATATTGGGAAAGGAGGACAGGCACATTTTTTAAGTGTTGACAAATGGTGCTAGTGTCGTAGAGATGTAAAGTGAGTCTTCAAGAAAAGGTTATGGTAGTGAAACCGATGTAACAAATAGTTGTATCATTATTGCCGGTGATACATTCTCCGATTGAGCACTGCCACTGATATTTATATATATATATATATATATATATATATATATATATATATATATATATATATCTATATATCTGTTAAAATCAATGAAAATGTTGACTTTAACGGAGGGTAAATTTTATATTATATTTTACTTTATTTTATTCCTCATTTAATTTCATTTTATCTTTATAATTTTGATAATGTTTATAATGTTTTATTATTATTATTATTATCGGTGTACCTTTATATTCTTTATTTTATATTTGTAACTTATTCCTTTTTCTAATATTGGTCTTTGCGCCCCCTCCTGTTAATAGATGTTCCTCTGAGACGAACTTGTTATTTTCATCCTTGAATTTTCTGTGAATTTCATGTGCTACTAAAGGCGCTGATGAAGCATGTTCTGGAGTGACTTTGTAAAAAAAAATGTTAATTTAAAATAAAGTATTTCCAGAATGTTTTGGAAACGACCGTACGCCATACTAGACTTGTTGTTCTAATTTTTTTAACAATTGTAATGTTCTAATTCATAAAATCATCTTATATATATATATATATATATATATATATATATATATATATATATATATATAGTCATCCACATACAGACTGGTTCGCTGTTTCACAGCTCATCAGTGCGGCTAGACCAGTTAGTGCCTCAAGTCGGGATCGAAACGCAACCGTCGAGCTGAAATGTTAACCCTTACGCCATCATGCGACACTGGCTGAATGTAAGTGGTATCTTAATGTAAACATTGCAAATGCCGGAGCTCGAATTAGTGTTTACCTAATGAGCATTGCCTTTGTTACGGTAGTGGCAGTTGGCGATACCCTTACAAACATAAGCTCTACCCGGGGGTGGGGGAGCTTTATATAGTCATTCACATACAGACGGTTTCGCTGTTTCACAGCGCATCAGTGCGGCTAGACCAGTTAGTGCCTCAAGCCGGGATCGAAACGCAGCCGTCGAGCTGACAGTCGCGATGTATATATATATATATATATATATATATATATATATATATATATATATATATATATATATATATATATATATTGTGAAATATATCTTATTTATTAAATTTCAAAGTCTATGTACATCAGTTCGTTCAATTGTTTCTTGCAGCACTTCAGTGGAGAATCGTCACTTACATGTTCGTGTTACATAACAAAAATCGGTTTTTCCATTTACCCTATTCGTAGACCTATCTGTGTTTCTTGGGGGATAGAACCAAAATTAGAAAAGGCTATTCCTCTAGTCATCATGGAATAATAACAAAATATATGGTGTAGTTGTAGAAACAACTTATATAGTCCAAAGGCAAAAAAAAAGTCACAGAAGAAACAACGATGTGAGGATTTCAAACATCTTGAAGAGACTTCAATAAATCAGGAGTGAAGTAAATAGACTCACCTGAATATAAATGGAAGTAAAGACAAATGATAACCCCACTAAAATAACATAAAATATCCGGCAGCAGTCCTTCAAAGGTGATCTCATTTAAAAACAAGGGTCAGCTCCCACAGTATAAATGACAGCTTTAAGCAGAAAAAAAAATCCCCAAAAAGCTAATTAGTAAAAAAAATCAATTAAAAGCTAGCACATATTAAGAACTGTTGGCTAGTTACTGCCAGATACTTGATGTATTTTTTTTGTTGACGAGGTGGGAGGTAATTGGTCCTTGCTGCTCTTTTCTTCACCTGAGTCTATTCCATGATATATTTAATTGGTGGAATGTTCACAGACCTCGCCTTTTAAGTCTCTTGAAGATTTTTAGCGTCTAGTCATCGTTGTTTGCTTCTGTGTGTGTCTACCGCCTTTGCACCTCACCGTAAATTTCTATTATTTACTGATGCATGACGGATAGACTTTCGAACTGTAATTTTCGTTCCATCCGCCAAAAACTGGTGGAGGTTTACGAATAGTTTAATATGGAAGTACTGATTGTTTTGTGTGTAAGACGAACATGTAAATGATGATTCACCATTGAAGTTCGGTACTAGAGAATTCAATGAACTGATGTAAATTATGTCTTTTGATCGCTTTTTATATCGACTTTGGTATACAATTCATATAATATGATATATATGCACTGAATGCTGTAACACATATTCATTGAGCTTGTATTTGGAAATTTTCGAATACTCTGAGGAATATAAAATGTTAAATATATTTTCCTTATAAAAAACCCTATTATATATATATATATATACATAAGATATATATATATATATATATATATATATATATATATATATACATAAGACATATATATATATACATATATATATATACGATTTTAATAACATATCAGAGTTATATGATACTGTGATTACATGTCAGTGTTGCTGCTAAATTGTCATTACGTTGGTGTGTGATATAACTGTGCAATGTCAGTTTATTTAGGCTGTATTGCTATTAAAAATTATATTCATGTAACTGTATGCAGTGTATTTAATATTGAGTTGTCTTTTCATTTACAAATTGATTTTCTATGAAAATCGATCTGAACTATAACACCTTTTTTAATCTTTAGATACTATACACACAAACACAAATATATGTATATATATATATATATATATATATATATATATATATATATATGAAAAATATTTGTTGTTGTTTATTATCTACGGACGTATACGTTTCGTCTCTTTTCAATCAAGACTCTTCAGCGTAGAAGTATGACTATTCACTACCGGTCACTCGGTTCAAAACCCTGTATTATAAGTATTTTTCAACTTCAATCCAACGTCTTAAACCTCGCGGCCAATATTTGAACAGCTGATAAACTGTGGTAGTTTAAATACATTTATAAGCGGCGATGGCGACACAGGCATTCTACTTATATTAAGGAATGATGCATTATAAAGCAAATGACGTCACGCTGTATTTGCACTACTACTAAAGTGCTCTACTAATTATTAAGGAGCGACAAATATGAAAAATATTTGTTGTTGTTTATTATCTACGGACGTATACGTTTCGTTTCTTTTCAAGACCAGATGAAGGAGAGAGAAAGGAGATAGATAGATATAGATAGATAGACTTCGGAACCTAGTGAGTGATTATCTATTTTCCTCTCTACAGCCTATTTCGCATATTTTACTAGCGTTTCTTGACTATATTAATACGTTCATACTCCAATCCCTCGCCCTACTCTGTAAACATTCACAGCATAAACCTGCTTGACTACAACGACACCAGATTACATGTCCCAAAGTATAATTGCAACTTTACTGAACAAAGTGTATTTCCTAGATCGCCCGTTCAGGGAAAAAAATACCACGGAGCAGCTTCTCAGCCGACTACAACATGGTCGCCTTTAAGTTTAATGTAAACAAATGTGTGCTGAGACGTTATCTTGGATGATTTATGATTGTTAACAAATATACTGCTTATTGCACGGTTGTCTGCAATCCTCGCGGGGTTGCCCTTAACGTGCGGCCTACGATCTCTTTAACCCTAATCTTTAGGTGGCCCCGACTTTTTAGCGTGTTCTCCCCCGTATATATATATATATATATATATATATATAAAATAGTTGTTATTGTTTATTATTATTATGTACGTATACGTTTCGTCCCTTTTCAATCAGGTCTCATCAGCATAGAGATATGACTATTCACTACCGGTCGTACGATTCGAAACCCTGGATTACAAGTATTATTCAACTCAAATCCAGCGTCGTTAACCGCGCGGCCAATATTTGAATAGCCGATAAACAATGATAATTTTAACACATTTAAAAGCGGCACGATATCCAGGCATTCTACTTCTATTAAGGAAAGAATGATGCATATAAAGCAAGTGACGTAATGATGTGTACTACCATTAAGAGTGCTCTACTTATTTCACGAGGAGCGACAAATATAAAATATTTGTCATGGTTTATTATCTATGTACGTATACATTTCGTCCCTTTTCAATCAGGACTAATCAGCATAGAGATATGACTATTCACGGTCGTACGATTCGAAACCCTGGATTACAAGTATTTTTCAACTCAATGTTACTGTTTATTAAAAGCTGAAAATTATAAAGGACAAAAAATAAACATCATTAATTGTTCTTAATTAATAAAAGGGGATACATCGACAAGTTGTATTAATATTATTTGACCCATAGATGTAACATAAAAAGGAACAAAATAGATGGAGTATTGCAAGATGTGAAGATTTATATTTTTATGTTTATTTCTTTTTTATATTAAACTCGCTCTGCACAATCTTGTCCGAGCTCAATAGCTGCACCAGGATTGTTTCATTTTTCTTTTGCAATGATATATTTAGTAGCAAAAAGGTTTCAAAATATCTCATCTTACAGAACCAACAAGGAAGTATTTAATAGTTTTATTGTTACGAGAGTACACGTGGCTTGACCATAATCATCCATATCCTCAGCATCATTTCTTCATGTTCAATTCTTGGAGTGTGGGGATGCGATTTCCAAGCCAAGTCCCTAAAATGTTAGTTTACAAACAATAATATGTCCACATTATTCATTGCGACAGCTAGAAAAGGAATAGTATGTATACAAATTTACTGGGGAGTGGATTTACGCACATTGAAGATTGAGTAGTTTTATTTAGTTTGATTTGATGTTTACGGAAAGCAGTTATATGTTCACAAAAATATGATATCAAATAAATAAAAATCAGTTTATTATTATGATTACCGTAGCATTTTGTTTGGCAATGAAAAAAAAAACGTTATATATTTAATAGATATTCTCACGTGTTATTAGTGCGGTCTGCATTCGAATACTAGTGTATTTCAAAGTGCTTAATTAGAAGATTTTAAAAAAATGAAAGTAAATCCAATGTTAGAGTCAGGTATTTAATATTTGTACGCTGTAAAGTATTGTTGGGCCTGTGTCAAATTGAATTCGACAGTTGGTCTAGCTTTACCATCGACGGTCGTGAATTTCACATGCCATCGGCTAATCGTATTAGGCGCCATCCCACCTGAGAATTCGAACGTGGATGCCAAAGTCGACCATCCAACGAACGAAACGTTGATCAGGAACGGCAGCAAGTCTCGGAGTGAAGAAGAAAAAAATATCAGATTTTCTTACGAACAAAAGTCTGTCTGTCTTAGGTCATGCATACAAATGTTCTTTAATGGAGACCACTCACATTGCTTTCTCTCTCTTTCCCTCTCTCACTCTCTCTCACACGCCCTCTTCCCGTGTCTCTCGCCCTCTCTTTATCTCTCTATATCTACCTCACTACCTCTCTTTATCAGCTTTGATCTTTCTTTCGAACTCCTTTTATTATCATTTCTCTTTTTATCTCTCACTATCTTACTTGCTGTCCCCCCTTATATCTCGTTGCCAATTAGGCAAGCTGAGGACATAAACATCCGTTACAAAACAAGAATACATATGTGCTATACTCACATACTAACACACACTTTCATACACATACACGAAGACATACACATAAACAAGTTTGAATTACCTACTAGACACCATCCTCGAGAGTATTCAGTCTCTAAGTACAAGGGTTTACCACTATAACCTGACATGAGGAGATTTCCCCTACAAGTGAGCCCTGACCAAATATTCAAAATAACATAGTATTACAAGCCAAAATAAGATTTTTTTCGGCATGGCTATACACTGGCTGCTACGAGGAATGGTGCGTCTGTATCAAGTAGTGTTACCTCAAGTAACACCACTTAGCTGGATACTCCACTAGACAAGATGAAGTATTGTCCTAGAATCCGGTAAGATGACAGGTAAATATACTATAACATAATCAACGGGTCAATTTACGGACAAACAATCAATATTTTTATATTGTTTACTAACTCAACGTTTGACAGGTACAGGAGAACATTAATGGAATATTCGAATATCTATGTATCGCACACAGGGTGCAGGTGTGACGTTTTCTAGTTTAAGGAATATGCATTTCTGTACCTTTCTTAAAATGTTGGGGAACACACTACGTAAAGTAATTAATCGAAACAGGAACAACATATTGAAAACACCGACAAATATGTTTCCCCGGTTTGCGTTAACCTACGGATGCGTAAAATTAATTCACTTTTGATAATCGCAACGGGGTTACATTTGAAGACGTTAAGAGTTTGTGATTTAAACACGATCAATCATATTTTACTACATTGAGAAATGAAATAAGCTAAGGACAGATATATAAAATATGGACTTCAACAAAAATATTACTTCAATTGCATGCAAAAATAAATCATGCCGACATACGGTTATGTTAAAAATGATGTGTACACTATTGAAATGCTTTCTTGTTTTATCTTCTTAATTTGGAAAATTGAGTTTCCCGCCTTTTGCATTTAAGCTCTACACATGTCTTTTTTTAAAAAATGCATAAATGTATTGAATCTATTTAATAAATGACATCATTAGTTGATATCCCATACATAGAAAGGGTTGGTGATCAGCTCATCAAGTCTGGCTTCGATCTACAATAGTATATTTGAGAGGGAGTGGTAACGGAGTTCAAGGTAAAATGTTAATTCTTTTTAACTAGGTTCGTTTTTCTTAAATATAATTCTATCGTTCCGAACACAAAGGTACTAAGTCAATGCATAGGTATATAGAGTTGCATCCTTTTTAATAATGCCAGTCGTATAGAAATAAGTCCGAAATTTACAACATCTATTCTGGAAATAACAAAACCGCATTCAATGTTATTGTTCTTCACAACATGTCGGAACTACTGTCTAAATGATACTCAATTATTTATCTTGTAAGAATACGGTATTGATGACACACTCGAGAAAGAGTAAAGCTTTATTTGGTATATTAGATAACACACATGAACATGAAGATGTTTATTTGCAGGAGTTCAAAAATCTAAAGTGCCTGGAACCCCATAACATAGACGATAGAAAGTTATTATGTCTAGTATATTGCGTGTGGTAAACGTGAAAGTACAGCAGTAGGTTTTTACTAATTATGATAAACACTATTTTAGTAAGAGGCACTAATCTATATAATGCCATGTAATTCTATAATATATATGTTGTGTGTGTATTTAGGCAGCATATTTTTATTTAGGTAAACATTATTAAATAACACGGAGTGGTTTTGTTTGATGCGACTTTTTTGTATTTTTTCAATTTTCCGAATTGTCCATCTGACGTGTCGGTCAAATTGATATCAATATGATCCATGGCTTTCTTGTTCCATTCTTTTTTCTTTTTTGCAAGTACTTTCGATTTGAATCGTGAACTCATCTTCAGGCGGTATTAGTTTTAGTGTCTTTACTGTTGTGCTCATTTTTGAATTATAACGGCTAGTAGTTTATATTTGAAAACGCGTCGTATGTTTGGTGTTTATACTTGTATGGCTAAAGGGTTTTCCTATAATGTATGTGTTAAAGCTTTTGTTAGTTTTTATATATGTGTTATGCATCATTATTCTAATAGAATTATAATAATAATAATAATAATTATTATTATTATCATTATGTATTTAATTTAATTCCTTATTATATATATATATATATGTATATATATATATATATACATTTATTGCATATATATTTGTATATATATATATATGTATCATTTAATATAGATATATATATATATATATATATATATATATATATATACATAAATAAATAAACATATATTTATATATATATATATATATATATATATTCGTGAAATAACTAAATTATGTCTACATTTTGTTATTGGGGAAGTCGTATGTTGATCAATACCACTGGAGAGCTATGATTTTAAAAGCTGCACATTTTGAATCTTTGAAACAGTTGCATGGTAAACAGCTGATGATCCTCGTGCCCTAATTGACAATTTAAGTTCATGTTTATTTTTCATGTTTTATTGTTATATAGTAAAATCCATTTTTGTATTACCGATGTTCCTAGCAGTAAGTTATTCGAGTTCTAAATCGTTGATATGCAAAACTTCGTGATTATCTCTAGAATTTCACACACACACTTACACACACACACACACACACACACACATATATATATATATATATATATATATATATATATATATATATATATATATATATATATAATGCTCGTTCTGTCAGTCATTCACCTATCTTAACGACGGCTGCCTATTACATTTTTAAACTCTTGCTGTTTTATAAGACTGTTCATAATGGGAGATGCTTAAACGCATCGCAATTTGTGTTATGCCATGACTCGAGTTCCAGGGTTTCGAAAACTTCAACCGGTATGAACCATTATTTTTACACTGACGATTCTCCACTGGATTCAATGTAGACACATGTAGATAAGAACCAATATTAATAATTATTTGTCGCCTCCAATATAAGCAGGCTACCGTAGTTAGTAGTATGAACACAGCCGCCATTATAGTTTAAATGGCTGTTCCTTCAAGTGTTTAACACTCTTGACTACGGCTGCATATAACAAGTTTAAACTCTCGCTTATTTTGTTATTGTTCATAGTGGCCTATGGGGTAAGGCGTCGTAATTCGGGTTATAACATGAATTGTGTTCCAACTTTTCGAAACCTGCGACTGTTATGAATAATTATCTCTGTACTGACGATCCTGAAAGGATGAAATGTATACATATGTAGATAAAAAATAAATATGTGCTAGTATTTATAGCCCTCAATGTATGTTGGGCACTGAAGTGAGTAGTATAAACACAGCCGTCATCGTAGTTTCAATGTATGTCCTTTCAGTAGTTCAACACTCTTGACGAGGGCTCCCTTTAACAGGTTTAAACTCTTGATGACTTTTCAGATTGTTCATCGTGGGCGATTGGTTTAGGCGTCGGAATATAAGTTATAACATGACTCGTGTTCCGTTGGTTCGAATCTTTCGACGGGTATAGATGATTAGCTTCACACTGACGATTCCCGAAAAGATGAAACGTGTACGTATGTAGATAAAAACAAATATGTATAATTGTATATTCTAACGAGATAGGACATTAACATGGAAAAATATGTATAATCTTATAGGCTATGGTGTGATTAATGAAAGAACAAATACATTATTTTAACATCATACTCGCACCACGCTTTTTTAAGAAAATCAGACGACTGTGTCCTTTACAGTAAAAAAAACGCACCACATATTTTCAAATGATGTAAGTCTATGTTATTTCTTCAATCCAGTCATCTTTAGAAAGTCTGGGAATAAAAACGAACCTTTTATGAATATATAAGTAATTTTGGTGTGTTTCTTTTCATTTTCTTTCTCTCCCTCTCTCTCTCTCTCTCTCTCTCTATCTCTCTCTCTCTATCTCTCTCTCTCTCTCTCTCTATATATATATATATATATATATACATGTATATATATGCATATATATATATATATATATATATATATATATATATATATATATATAGAGAGAGAGAGAGAGAGAGAGAGAGAGAGATGGATAGATATATAGATAGATGGATAGCTATATAGATACATAGATATAGATATGTAACATTTTAAAATATTCGTAAACAAATTCATTATTTCTGTTCTTGACGGATATCGATTTGTTCCGAATCTATGTCAGTACGGCTGATATTACATCACCTTGTAAACAAGACGTTATTTTTTTTATTCCAAATATGCGAAAAACAATCAGGTGTAGCAAGCGCGTAATATTCCATTAACTTGCGGCAATTCTGTAATCATATATTCGCTGATTATTATATTTGATCTAAAGTGAAGCTTTCAATATTTATTTGTGCAGGTGTAACCTGTTTTTCTCGGTACCAAACGTTCATCCGTCAGTGCAATATCTCTGAAAAGCGTCTGTAGCGTTTAGGCATGTCTCTCCGGAGAAATAAGTGGGGAACATACCAATTGATTGGATATATTGTTATTTGCTTTCCTTATACGTATGTCCTATTTGTATTATTTTGATTGTTATTTTTAAGCTCCAATCTCTGGTTACCATCTGTTAAACGAATTTTACTCTTAAACTACAACCTCAAATAATCATTTCTTTCTTCACCCTGTTGAAGGACACTACACATAATCGCATGAAAACAGTTTATTTCCTAAAACTTCAAATCTTTTCAACATAAAACTAATTGCTCGCTTCCCTGATGACTACAACATGGTCATGTTTTAGTCCAATGTAAACATTAAATGCATTAAATGATGGATATCGTTCAGGCGAACATCTCAGTCATAGTGGATTGGTGTATACCTTTTATTTCCAACTGTTCTTTCTGGCATATACTCCCAGGACTTGCTGCTACACTGGATATTAAACTCTTTCTTGGCCTTTTGGCTAAGATCAAAGTGTAGTATATGTGCCGATGGATACTGCACCCCATAGACTGGTATATCTTGGCCTTCGGGGCTTGATTTACGCCGGTCTATGGTCTGTCCTGCGCAGTTCTAGGAGGTCAACCCTCCCAGGCTTCGCCTCTCCTCTTTGGGGAGGAGTTAGTTTATTGCTTCCTGCCTAAGGCGCCCCTACCGGTGAATGCCAACGGGGCTGCCCAGGCAATTTTTAAACCCCACTTTCCCGTCCTGACCTTGGGTCACATCTTACTTGTGGGAGAAAGATAAAAACTGGCCCTGTGCCTAACTCCTGGAGAGGAGTAAATCAATACACTGGATATTAAACTTTTTTACAAATAGTCCAGTGAAGATATTTACACACTCCGTTGTGTCGCATTGTATAATAGCCATAGCACGCGTATGACGGTTGTAACCCAGAAACACGTGTCTATGGGTTACTTTTATGTATGTACTTTTATGTACGTATATATATATATATTTATATATATATATATATATATATATATATATATAGTGATTGTATTGTTTTTTTTTCCTTGAAGTTATCGCTCGTATCTAGTTACTTATTACTATGCTCACAGTAATAACTCATGCATTCCTGGTTAATTGCATTCTATCTTTCTGTTTTATTTTTATTAATCCGATTTATCTTAGTTATAATTTCAAGTACTTGACCTCCATTGATGTATCCGTCAATGCTTTGGCTGTATTACTTCATGTATATATATATATATATATATATATATATATATATATATATATATATATATTGTTTTGTAAATAGGTAAAATGTTACATCTAGGAAGTTTATATTCACAATGTTTTCATTAAATATATGTATTTATATGGATATTCCATGATAAATGCCAGTATACTGAAATCATATGTCCTTAATAGGGTTAACATGAAAATTCATATACACTAAATGTACAAAAGTAAGGACATTTTCAAATGTTTACAATTTTATTGTCATGAAGGGTATGCGAGCACAAGAGGGCTATATATTTTACTTGTAGGAATTTTTCTTCAGCGCCCCTCGCACACTTCATCCACTCATGCCTAGATATTTATACTATAGTGATGTGATAATGAAATGTTTGGTTGATATGTAGTCATACCCTTGGTCGCGCCTCCCTTATTATATATATATATATATAAATATATATATATATATATATATATATATATATATATATATATATATATATATATATATATATATATATATATATATAATGGTGATAATCCAGGTGAAAAATATCCACAGGGTGGTAATCCAGAGAATTGTAACCGGGTTTATAAAAAGTGCTCAATATCAAAATAGAGCTTTATATATGAATAATAATGAAAAATATATAAAATTATCATATATATATATATATATATATATATATATATAACATAAAAATGTATTTATTCTAAATAGTATACTGCTCGTGTTGATACTAATATTTTCACAGTTATATCATTATTGACGAACATAGTTATTTAATCTGAGATGATGCGTATATAAAAATACTATCAGAAAATAGAGAGTGAGACTAGTATATAATTCAAAATTATTCTTCCTAAGAGGTACCATCCAAAGCGGTGTCGCCTTAGACCGTTAGACCATCGAAATCAGAGATGCGTAATCTTGACAAGCCCGACATTCGCTAACCGTCTCTTTCGACGAATAATCGAATGTGGTTCTCACAATATAAACCGAGGCCATTAATACCCTTTTGCTAGCAATTTACTTATATAATAAACAGCATTTCACACATTATGACATTTGTTAATGTGTATCTGGATGATCTAGAAGCTAAGCTGCAAGACATTGATCCGTATTGTATACCGGTAACAATAATATTTATTTCTAAAATCGCTTAATAGGTAAGGTTATTTCATTTGCTTTTTTAATATAAAGTAAGTAAAAAACAACCTGGTGATACCAGATCAGGCTGCCTTGTAGCTCCCTGAGACGAAATTCACCTACATTGACGTTTTTTTTTTTTTTTTTTTTTTTGTAAAACTTAATTATGTTCTACAAAACAAAAAACAAAAACAACAGCCCTTCTCCCTTTCTCCCTCCCCTTTTTTATTTTATTTTTCCTACCCTACTCCCGGTCCTGGATATGACCTTAAACTACATCCGATGGTGAGATCCGGCTTACGGACTTTGGGGAATGTGGAGCCTCCTCTTAATTACCATTGCTCCCAGGTCCACCCTGACCCGGAGTGGTAGTACCTGTTAGGGTCTCAACTATGGGTTAAATAGAAACAGATGAAACAAAAAAGAGAAGAAAACAAATATACTTTAACAACCAAACCAAACACAATCAATAAATATTTGAACATATAAAGAACTTGAAGCATAAAAACTTTCACCAAAATGACTGCATTCGGCATTAAATAACCTGAAAAGGGTTGATATGCCGTAAAACAAAACAACCAAACCAAACAACCAAAAAAACAACATTTGCAACTAGGGTTTTTAATGGTGTACAATGTTTAGCAATAGTGTCGGTGATAGTTAATCTAAATAGCAAAAGCACAATAATACTACTGTTACTAATGTGATTACTAGTACTTGCTATGATGATGATAAGTATAATGCTTACTAGGTATAATGGTGATTACCCTTTTTGTTTTTAAGTATGTCATATCATAATTGCTTAACGAATGCCATGCAGTTTTTGTTTGCATCTGAAACTAAAGTTAATATTCTTGTTACCTAAATTTTTTTCAGAAAGTCTATTATTAATAAAAATAACATATGTCTGTGTTTTGATTAGAAATTAAAATCTCAAAAAGCTAAACATTTTCACAAACAACTAGGATAGATAGTAAATATGATTTCAAGAAGCGATTACGCCATCTGATGGAGCACACCCAGTGGAGCTTCAGTTAGCACTCCGCCGTACATAGGATTAGTAGTGTGGAGAACATTACTTAACGTAAACTTATTTTGTACGAAATTGCCGGACAAAATGCTGTCCGAAATAACTCGACGATCAACTGTTACATCTGCTGACAAATACAAAGTAAGTGCCGATTCTGAATATTATTTTAATATGTGGTAGCTTCCCGACTCCGCCCAAATAAGAAAATGTTTTTTGTGACACATTAAAATGAGAACCAACGTCACAATATCTATTTAAAGTACGTTATAGACGTTAATATTTCGAGACCTTTGATAAAAGAATAATCGTTCATCTAATGCTGTGTAAACTTGTTCTACAAAAATAAAAAGATATTACAAAACGTCACGCAGTGTGTACAAATATGTTCTAAGTTGTCTAATAAAACATATAGTTAGACAAACGATGAACTCAGAAAAACAGATATTGTATTCAAAATCGCTGTTTGATATATATTTCCCATACTGATAACCATTGGCCTACATCCCGGCTATATAAGAGCAAAAGCAACAGATATGAAGCGATTCATATAGATAACATCCATTGACCCGAACAGGCATGGAGGTAATCAAGCAAATGTTCCCCCTTTGTATTGAATAACAGAGAGTCCAAATTGAGTTACACAAGAGAGCTGGATTCGAGAAAAGAGAAAGAAAACCTACGACTTTAGCCGGGAACAGAAAATGAAGGAAAAAAAGAAATCAGCGCCAATGAATGCCCAAAATTAATCAGCGGTGCAAGCGACGCTCTTTCCACGGCGTTAGAGACATGAATGGAATATGTCTGATGCGTGTTTACATCGGGAGGACGCGGTACAGAGAAACGGGAAAACGGGAAGGCGGTTAGAGAAACAGCGGGAGAAAAGGGAAGAATGCACTTCATATGAATTACGTTGATAAAGTAAATGGCTGACCGTTTGCCGAGACGGCGAAATTCATATGCAGATCAAGAAGCACACGGAGCGGCGTCGCTATTGATGCGTAACTCTACAAGTTCATATACCAACCTGCTTAGTTTCGGATATTAAAAGTGAGCAAATCGAGCCGCGTGAAGATTTCCACCGTAGATACAACAAATCACAAGAGAGATACCTTAATATTTAAACAGCTATGAAAAGTTATAATAGTAATTATTTCATAAAAAGTAAAAATGTAGTAGTGATCTATAAACGCTAAAAATGAATGCCAAATAAAATTCAAGCGTAGCTTAACACATTTTGGTACCCCGACCGACTCACTGCCCCTCCTTCCTCTGTTTTTTATGTTAATAGTTCACCCCAAACAAGGCAAGCCGCCACTGTAGATGTAAGGGGCTACTGAGAAATAATGGGTGACGGTGTTGGGTGGGGGGGGCAACCTAATTAAGGAGCAGCGCAGCGAGATGTCTGTTTACATTAGTTTTACATTTCTGCATGTCAGTAACGTCAGGAAAGCAGAAAGCAGAGAGGGAGTTCCAGAGTCAAGCAGCACGAGGAAAGAAGCTTTTGGAGTAGAAAACTCTTCGGCATCTGGGCACCTATAAAGTGTATGGATGGGATTTGGCAGATTGTCGGGTTGGTCTAGTGAATTTACGTCGTAGGGTACCAGAGCAGCAGGATCATCAGAGCACAATCCATTTCTGACTCGATATATATATATATATATATATATATATATATATATATTTGTACACTAAAACAGGAAGCTTTTTGATGACAAAAACTATATGCTTAAATATTTCTTGTTATTTAGGGAGAATTAAATTATATTTGAAATACAACTAAAGTTTTATCAAATTTGTTGTACCTTACAACTAACTTACGAAGTAACTCTTCTCTAACAAAATTATAAATCTGACAATTTGTTGATGTGTATTGCATGAACCCATCTTCATTTATCAGCTTCTATCATTCAAATTTATATCACCCTCTTTCTGGTTTAAACAATAAAATATTTTTTTAAAAATCGTCCTCTTGACTACTTTTATGTTTACTAATATTGACTGCGAGTAAAATTGGCTAGGACATCTCAGCGATCCACTGCTGCTACCTATTGTGCCCGCTTCTCTATATTTGTTTTCATCGGCTTTTCTTTGAAGTATTCTCCTCTCTTCTCTCTTTCTATACTGATGAATACATACAACGTGTTAATACAAGTAGTAATACTATTAAACACGGAGAAGAAAGGGAGTCAATTAAAAAGATAGATACACAAAGAAAAAAAAGTAAGGATTAAACATTTAATAGTTTATGATTTTTTGTTTATTTCTAAAATGAAAATTCAATATATAGGAGTAGAACACTCTAACCTGAGCCAATGTGTTACACAACCGATCACGTATTCTTTTAGTTCGTGTGTTTATATATATATATATATATATATATATATATATATATATTTATATATACATATATATATATATATACATATATATATATATATATATATATATATATATATATATATATATATATATACATATATATATAAAGATAAATGAAAGAAGAGAGATAAATATGTACGAATGACTAATCTATTTTAACTTCGATTGTTCAATGCAAGGTGTACTCAATAGAAAACATCTTTATTTTTCTTTCCTTAGGCCAAGGCTTTTCAAAAATTAAAATCTTATCATCAGAGGAATTACATAGATAGATAAGTTGGCAGTGGAAAAGCTAAAATTCAAAATTTGAAAAGATATAAAGTAATGGAGAGTAAGAGTGTACGTGTAAAAATATGGAATCTGTCCAGTTAGTGAATGTCCGTAGATAAATTGTCCGGTGAAAGGAGAGTTAAAGATTGAAAAAAGGGTTTAGTGAAAGCAGCGTTGAAAATGTTCAAAAATAAAGTAAATCCAATAGAAAGTTGTTTAGTTCAATCGTAAATGGAACGTATATATATATATATATATATATATATATATATATATATATATATATATATATATATATATATTAGTACTTCATGTATCCACATAAAATATTATAAGGGGATATAATTTTTTATGTATCAGTTTTCAGTATTTACTTCAACAGTGCTCGATACGTAAGTAGAGATAGGTAGTAAGCAATGAACATATATATGGCAATCAAGCTATACAGAGGCTCCCGTGTTTCATCCCCGTGGGCATTTAGCCTGACGATTCCCCCTGGGGATGAAACACCGGAGCCTCTGTGTAGCTTGATTGCCATATATATTTTTATTGCTTACTATATATATATATATATATACATACATATATATATATATATATATATATATGTGTGTGTGTGTGTGTGTGTGTGTATGATAAATAATGGAAAACTGTTCCGACGTTATGGAAAATGAAATATAGAAAACCAAAATATGAATTAAATATCAATCTACGTCTCACCTTTATTAGAAGGTTCCATGAAGACAGGAGATAAAGGTAAAAGAAAAATACAGCAACAATCACCAAAGTCGGAAAAATAAATATGAGGAAGCGCTCAGCAGTTAGAACGTTTTGTTTCAGAAACAACACACAACATTCCCAAACACCTAAAAGTGCTCTCATAAATAGACATCTACTTTCACCCACCCATTCCAATAACACAATTATCTGCAATACGCACAATGAACTTGGAATCCCGATAATACAAACCTCTTCACAAACTCTTAAACATACAGTAAATACAACTAAGCAATCTCGAAATAAAAGCACTTCTCACACTGGTATATACACTCCCCCATGTAATAATTGTCATCAAAAATACATATGTGAAACTCAACGGGAATTGATTAAGAGTATTGAGAAACATAAAAGAGATATAAGAAATATCAATGTCTTGAACGCACTTACTTCCCAAATAGCACTACATCACTACTCTTTTGATTTTGAACAAGGTAAAATTATTAAATTCGTATCAAAAATGTCTAAACGTAGACTCCTGGAATCAGCACTTATTACACATTCTTATACCATCAAACACCGTAACGGTTTATACAATATGACCCATTTAATTAGTAACTTTATTTTATACGACCATACATGTATCTCTGACCATGGATAACCATCTGATATAATATCCTCTAAATGCATTTTTCGCATTATATCTACCCTAATTCCGTTAAACTTACAAATATCTTTAACTTAGTTAAAATATCCTCTTCTCCTGTTTTTCCTAAATCTTTTATTTCAATGTATTATAACTTGTATCTACTCAATATTAATTATACATCGTTTAATTAGCTCATAGACTTAATAGATAGAACATTTCTGGATATACTTATGAATATTAATATAATATATAAATAATAAGAATTAGCTATTATCTAAATAAATAGATACTATTACATACTTATTTCCACACATTGTTACATAATAAAATTACATATAAATAGCTTACATTTATTTCTATCAAAATGTTATGAATGTACTTATGATCAATCAAGTTACGTATGAATTATTAGGAATAGCAACTACATAATCAAAAATATAGATTTGCATAATGTTTTGCAACACAATGATACATAATTACACAACCATGCATATTAATATTTTTCCTCTTAAGTGATCCATACTTTTATGATTTTTTTCTTTTTCTCTTTCTTTTTCTTGCTGTCCTCCCCCCTTTTTCTCATTTTGTCTAATGTTTTATGAGGCGTTATATAAACCGTTGACTTCTGAACGCTCAATTTTCAAACTTTTAACTGTTGTAATGTTCTATGTAACGTTATATATATATACCGGTGCGTTCTGAACAGTCACTTTTCAGACTTTCATCAGATGTACTGCCGTAGCACATTTCTCAGCGTTCTAACTGCTGAGCGCTTCCTCATATTTATTTTTCAGACTTTGGTACTAGTTGCTGTATTTTTTCTTTTTCTTTAATGTTATGACCTGATGAATCCTTCTAATAAAGTTGAAACGTAGATAGATATTTAATTAATATTTGGGTTTCCTTATTTCATTTTCCATATATATATATATATATATATATATATTTAGGCAGCAAGTCATTATCTAAGCAAGCGTTGTTGAACATCACGGAACTTTCGCGTTTGTATATTTTCCTCGTGAGGTTCTCAAACTGTCGAGCCATCTTTCTGGTTTCAGGTGGCAATCAGTATAGTACTTCGCCGATAGTTTTTAATTCGGCCATTTTCTCGAGCGCTTTCGACTTTTGTAGTCGTCTTCAGGATTAGGGGTTTGTTTGTTTTTGTTTTAAATTTAAATAAGAAGACTGGAGTTAGTGTTTTATAGTTATCGCTACGGCCGAATGAAAGAGAGAAGAGGGTCTGTGGTTGAGTTCATTTTATTCTATCGTTTGTGTGTTTCGTTTTACTGTTTACTTATTTATTTTGTTAGTTCTTATTTTTTGCTATTATTTATTTATGTATTATTATTTATTCCTATTACTATTATTACTGTTATTTATTTATTAATTTATCAATTTATTTATTTATTTATTTATTTATTTTGTTTTTACTTGATTTCCATTTAATTATGGAATACTTTTAATATGTTGGTACCTGTGTTGAAAGCTATTTTGTTAATGTTAGGCTGTTTAGTTTTAATGAATATTGCTTCTAGTATTTTAAGTCTGTTTGTGCAGTTATTTTTGTGTATTATTTTCCTGTGAGATATTAATATTGTCCGTATATCGGCCGACTGTAGTATTTTGTTATGTGTAATAATGTGACGTTGGATGGCGCTGGTATCGGATAAATGGTAAGTTCGGCGTCGAGAGAGAGTTGTTGTAGTGTGGCCAATATAGGTGTTATGTATTTGTTCTGTTTGGGTTGTAGGGAGACATTCCTTAAAAGGGCATGAGAACATGTATATAACGTTAGTTTGGCTGAGAGTGTATTGACAGTGTTATTTTTAATAATTAGGTTATTTGTTTTAAATTTTGTATAGTAAATTATTAGTTTGATCTGTTTTGTTGGTCGTTAGGTTTAGTGTATCGTTTTATTATGTGAAGTATTGCTTGTTCGTCAAGTTTGTAGTTAGGTGCGTCTGGTTTTTGTAATAGAGGTTGATCATGTCTTTTTTGTTATGGGTTTTATTTTTGCTTTTGTCGTGTATGGAGTTATATATGTATGTATATATATATATATATATATATATATATATATATATATATATATATATATATTAATCCATGGATCAATTGTGTTGTCAAGCTAGAATATTTTAGCTGAATCGATATTAGACGCTCCTGCATGTCTAATATTAATCCAATTGTATCAATCTTAATTGTTTTGTTTTCAAACATAACTGCCGTCTCTTCATAGCTATATAATTATAGCATTGCTAATTACAAAGGCTACATCTGATCGTTAAAATTATTTTCAGGTATACATGAACACAGTTTACTATTGAACATTTTAATCAGAACATCAGTGTGTTCGATACACGTAGCAAATAATCGGCCACGATCAATTATTTGTTTTAAGCTGGAAAACAGCGTATTTTAAAATTAAGATATCTTGCACAATGTTAACTTTTCCTTAAGAAAAAACCTACAGAAAACCACAAAAATAAACCATCGGTATTTAAAGAAGAAACCATAAAATTCTGACACAAGGGAGACACTCCATTAGTGTTTGTATAACGATGCAAATCGCTGTTCTAAGTCATCGAACATATTATTTAGATAATACAATGACACTTAAATTATGCGGTTGGACTGAATTAAAAAAACTAGCGTTTGTAAAATAACATACATTCATATTCGTCTGAATCAGTTGTATTAAGATCATCATTCTGATATTTAAATTGTATACTTTTATTGAATCATTTTAAATAGATTTGTAATATTGACCATGGCATCTGTGCTTTAATTAGAATGTGATGTTTTGTAGAGATTTTCGATATTATATAAAATGTTACACTAGTGATGAACTATTACTTAACTGAAAATGACTAGCTAAAAATACCACCTTTTAGTCTCAAGATTTATTAAGTTAGATATGTGCAAATATTTGTATATTTATATCTACAGGATTAACTCCTAAAATATTCACCGTTTAATATGAATTTTAGAACACACCTTGTAACTGTAAAAGCTACAAATGTAGGCTATGTGGTGTTTAATTGAGTTTTATGCAAAAAATTAAAAAAATAAAGTGGAATTCAGGTATCTCCGATTTTTTTGTATTTTAACATCATGTATTAGAGATAAATAAATAAATATTTCTCTAAGTTGAATGTTTTAAAAATATTTTAAAGGGTAGTTCTAAGACATGATATTGTCACAACCTCTCATTTATAAATACATCTATATCAGATTTGTATTAAATTTGATTAATAATGATTAGACGCGAATAATGAAAGATTCCCTCTATTTTATTTTTTATAATAACACAGTAAACTTAAGATATAAACATTTTACAATCTCTAGAATCTAAATCATGTAAATATAGTATCTTAGTTATATCTGAATTTAAATTTTCAGAGGCGGGCATGAATCGGTGTAACACAATTTGTACGATGTATAAATTTTACCTATTTTGGAACAGGTCGGCTTATTGTTCTATATATTCATGTTCACTTAAATTGTATCATTAATATATATATATATATATATATATATATATATATATATATATATATATATATATATATATATATACATATATATATATATACATATATATATACATATATATATATATATATATATATATATATATATATATATATATATATATATATATATATATGATTGATTCTTTACAGAAGAAAGTCATCCCCGCAAGATTGCAATATATATATATATATATATATATATATATATATATATATATATATATATATATATATATTGAAGGGGCGACATAGAGGATGCAATTACTTTTACGTACTGCGTTACGCGGAGTGTAAAACGTACTTTGTCTAGATTTACATATATATTATAATAATACCAAAGTGGAATTAATCAACGTTTGTTTTATTAAGGCTTTTATTCTTATTTATTCTTATTATACCAAAGAGGTGGGGAATTATTCATTCACTTTTAGGTATTCAGTTATGTTTGAAACAATTATGTTTATCTAAACTAACCGTCATTGAATGAAATTCACGAATTTAACCATTCTTGCTTGTTGTCTCTCTGTCACTGAAAATGGTACGATTCGAGATTAAATGCTATATGTTTGATGATGGTCCGTTTTTATTATGAACACACTTTATTACAATCACTATCACATCGTATATCTATGCCTCCCCCCCTCTCTCTCTCTCTCTCTCTATCTCATCATATCTATCTATCTATCTCTAGTTTTTAATAGTTGAATAAAATATCAGTCCACCCCGCTCTTTATTTATCACTGAAAAGTTACAGCAAGATGATAAGCGTTTTATCATTACTAGACTAGTAGACTGGCGAATGAAAAAGCAAGAGAACGAGAGGTGAGAGGAGAGGGGATGATGTAGAGGAATAGAATATTTCTGGATTTTTAAAAAAAATCTTTTTGTTTAACCTTCTTTGCACTGTCAATTTTTTTTCGATTTAAACAACGTGCCCTGAGTTGAATGGGTTAATCAAACGGTGCGTGGGTGTGAATGTAGGCACATAACATATATATATATATATATATATATATATATATATATATATATATATCTTTCCTACATCTATATAGACAAGTTTTCGAATTTCCCATAGTGCATAGAGTCTAGAGGAAAATAACGTTCCTTAAGTAATGTTATAAAAGCAAGGAATATAGACGTTTGTGACATTTTTTTTGGGGGGGGGGGGGGGTGGAATGAAATTGAAAAGTGTAAAAACGAGAGGAAAAAATACATGAATATACTAAGGCGGCTTTCGTCTACACTCATCAGAGTAAATACGTGGAAATAATTCAAGCATTACGACTAAACACTTACAAACGTAGAATAAAGACCAGTGACAGGTTTAGGAAAAATAAATAAATAAATAAAATTAAAAAAATAAAAAATGATGGGAGGGGGTCACAAAGTGATCACATTGAGTCCTAGAAGCCACTCCTTTTGTTTACAAAGGGAGGGTTAGAATGCTTTAATATATATAGCTTCCAAGGCTACAAAGTGGAATAAGGAATGTGACTACTTATGACAGAACACCAGTCACTAATGTAAGTCGATGCACATTTGGCGCTATTTATAATATAAGCAGCAATAGCTGACCCGTATGTGTTGACTAAATTATTTAAATTATTTAGTCGGCCTTAGCGTATTGCAGGGTGGATGTGTTGTTTTATTCTGGATTCAAACCTTGGCACCGTTCTTTCCACGTATACGGCATCGCACCGACATTTAAATTGATAAATAATATTAGATATGTTGGGGTGGGAGAACATCCTTATGAACGGATTTTGACCATGGTCGAGAAAAAAAACAATTCTAGGGCTAGATGCCTGGTAACACCGACGCACAGCTACATAAATTTGGTTAACAAATGTGATGGTAATATTACCTAACCAGAGTAATCTGAAGTACGCCGGAGATTTTGGAGGACCAAAAAGTGTGTTATCTTGGTAACGATATTAGTATTAACACTATCGAGAGGATAATCATATTCAGCGAGCACCTCTTTGATAAATGTAATCTCCGAATCAATCAGAGATTCAGAGCAAATCTTTCAGCCACGATGAACAAAACATTTAATCAGATTAATCTTTCTTGTGTGTTGCTGCTACAAAAGCAATGTGTTTAATTGTGAGTGGGGTTTGACCTGGTATATACATTGGTTGATTTGATTTTCTCAAGAGATATGACTGGGTTAAATGTGTATGTCCAATTTTTATTACTGTTAATAAGGCTTATTTTTTGTTGTTTAGGCTGGTATTTGTTTCCTGCTTATTTTTTTTTAACATTAGTTCATATAGTTTGTTGTGTGAAATTCATTCGAGTAAGATTTTCTTTTTTTCCATTGCGTATGTATTGATATTCCTTTAAAGATCTAAGTAGTGGGTTTTAATATTTAGTTCAGTTTAGATGTTTAATGCACCTTTGATATCAAATCTGCTAATTCATTTGCTTTTATACCGGTGTGGCTGGGTCTCCAGTAGAACGTATTTAGAGGGGTTGTTTAATTGCGTTAGGTTGTTGAATAAATTTGAGATAAGACGATTGTCTATCATTTAATTGATAATTGCAATTAGAGCTGATTGATAACTAGAAAAAAGTTACATATTTAGAGTTTTTTTGTGGTAACTAGACTGGATGTTAGCGTGAGTGCCTGTGATTCTCCACTGAAAATGGATGTTTTTGGGGAAGGGTGTTTAATTTGTGGTCTATTCATTGAGTACCGCTACGCTGCCTATTGCGTCGTTTCCTTTGGATTCGCCTGCATACATGGGTATGTTGATTTGGATATTTTCATTTGATTTTATCAATATAACCTTTAAATAAAATAAGATGCGTTTTTTCCGTGTTTACTTAAACTTAAATCTATATTGGGCGTTATGATTCCCAAGGTGTGTTTTGGGGTATTGTGTGTTGGATATCTTTGGATGTAGGTAAAGCTACATCGTTGACGATAGTAAGCATTCTCAGACCAACATATTTGATTCGATTTGTCCTTTTTTTACATTAGCTTTATCGATTATTCAATTGACAGGATTGAAATTGGACTTTCTATAAAAACAACATGAATGTTCATCCCAAATATGATGACAGGCAAATAATATTAAAGCTCACATATTCAACTCCGACATGTTGATATACTTTCAGTTACTGTAATACACATTATCAATACGAAGAATGGTGGTTTTACCTCAAAACAGAAATATCTGTTTGTGAGAAATGTTAATTATAATTAGAAAATGTAATCCATTTATAAAACAAAAACGTACCGCTTTTTTTAATCTAATTTACTGTATTCAATTAAGAAAATGGTTGATGCAAATTGATTTCATGAAAAAATATTAAAGTCACAAAATGTACTGTCCTCTCCAAGAGAATTGATAATTAACGTTATTATCATGAAATATTTGATTTCTACTGGCTTTACAGATAAAGGAAAGTTAATGATCTATACATTTCGTCCTATTTTATTTAATATCTAAAAAACTTCTATATGAAAGCAATGTGAAAGGAATAATTTACTGAAATTACTTTAATTTCAAGTTACTTTAAAAATTAAAATAAATAAATGCTACGTTGTATGTGCGGAATTATTACGTAATAACAATGATTTTTTCATTACAACTATAAAAATATATCCTAACCCATGGGCACGGATAATTGTATAATAGTTATTTTATATACGTAATCCATTTTTATAGGTAATCTGTCTGCTATAAACAAGCAATATATACATGTTATGAATTAAAAACACATTTCCGTCGTTTTTAGACATACGGTATATAATCGTGACGAAGAATACTGTCTGTGGTGAAGTGGTACTTGCGCGGACTCACCTCTCGATGTTCCCTGATTAAGTTATGTCGATCAGTAACTTCCTATGATCATGTATGTTGGTAGATATTGTTAAGAACACACCGACGAAAAAATGTCAACAAACGTATATAGACTACGCCAATAAATTGTAACATGTTACTGTATTACAGAAATGGGACGATTAAGGGGATAATGTAAACGAAGGTGGCAATGGTGAGTATATTAAATATCGGGCGAGTAAATTCATTAGAATATTGTTATGATGCGATACCGGACTCCCATGCGTTACTTAATAAGTGAACTAGTCTAGACAATAAATACGACTAGGAACAGTAGTGTAGGGGATTCGACTTAATTCTGTTAAATCCTACTAGAATGCATGTAGTTACTATTGTTTGTACAATATATGTAAGTTTGAATGAACCGACTATTTTAAGACCTTTACACTCTGGGTTATTTTTTTAAATGTATAACTACTTTCCAAGTTATATCAAATATAATACAGTTAATGAAAAACAAGAACATGTGTAAATTAATAGAAACGGATATGACGTCAAATTGCTAAAGGAAAGAGAGAGAGAGAGAGAAATACAAGTGAACATGCAAGAATATGAAAAGCTCACAAAATATGGACGGAAAATGAAAAGAATATTTTTGGATATAGAGTAACGGGATTTTATATATGGGGCAAATAAACTAACTGATTTATCACACAGTGAGATGAGTATTGATTTACTCCTCTCCAGGAGTAAGGCACAAGGCTAGTTTTTATCTTACTCCCACAAGTAAGATGTGACACAAGGTCGGGTCGGGAAAGTGGGGTTTAAAAATTGCCTGGGCAGCCCCGTCGGCATTCCCCGGTAGGGGCGCCTCAGGCAGTAAGCGATAAACTTACTCCTTCCTAAAGAGGGGAGGCAAAGCCTGGGAGGGTTAACCTCCTTTAACTGCACATGACAGACCCATAGACCGGCGTAAATCAAGACCCGAAGGCCAAGACAATACCAGTCTATGCGGTGCAGTATCCATCGGAACAGATACTACACTTTGATCTTAGCCTAAAGTGAGATGCGTAATGGAAGCTGAACGGGATATTCAGATTACAAGGCTGTATGAAATTAATAGAAGCGGATATGACGTGGCATGGCGCCATGAGATTGCTTGTGCGAGAACAATTAGGTCGTTCGAAACAGGCAACGTTTGAACATGGACAATTACACTGAGCTGACAGAATATGGTTACAGAGTTATTATTGATCACTCATAACTGCTCAGGGATTTGGTACGAAGATCAAGTCAAATACACTTACTCTGTCTTTCATTAGTTTTGTCTTGATATAGTCCTGTTGAAAGTATAAATACGGAAAATTAATTCAAGGACAGCAAGTCGTCAGTCTGGAATTATCACACATAGAAGGCGTATAAGACAAGCAACCAACGCACTATAAATAACTATCGTGAAGTTTCGTGTGTTTTTGTAATAATGGCGGCAATTTTATTTCTGGATGTATGACGTAAGCGCGCAATGCAATAAATACCGCTTTCATATTGCATTGTTCTCATACAATTCAAACATTGAAAGTAGGTAGGACTTAATCTCGAATCGAACCAGTTTTTATCATTTACTCTTCTGCGATATGATGATTGTCAACCATTATAAAGTGCGCACTTGGAATTAAACAGTGCATCCTTAAATTGTAGACTTAAACGTAGAAGAGAGTGGAAACATATAACATAATGAAGAATAGATGATTGTCCGATTTATTTGGAAGAAGAGAAAACACGTTATAGTTTTTCTAACTTGGAAAATATAATTGTTAACGATAAAATACAGAGATAATCATGATAGGACTGAATCATGTGAAACGAACATATACTATACTGCCTCCCTAAAAGGATGTATTACCTAGGAGGATTCTCCAATAAAAGGAGGAAGGCATGCTTGTTAGTATGGCAATAGAAAATATACTTCACTAACTCTCACCCCAAACAAAGAAAGAAGTATACTCTTGGAACCGAACATATACTACCTTATCCTCTATACATCAAGGAGGATGTTGTACCTGAGAGCATTACTTCTACTTTCTTTAAAATAGGAGAATGTAATATGTGGGTAGACGGTTCTATGACAACATAACCTAAACTACAATAACTATCCCATTAAAATAAAATACAGGATATTAAATCAGTTTTTAAAATTTATTTTAACAGGTTTAACTACACAAAATTACTTTTATGGTTCATTGACCTTTTAGCTAAATCTGTTTTTAATATCTGTTCTCAGCATCCCAGTGACATCGGACGTTTTTCTCTCGACGACAATATTGCATATGTATAAAAAATATGACAACAGTTTATTACAATAATTTATGTTTTTAGAAGCTGTTCAGTAAATAAATATGTAAATTAATCAGACATTACTGTGTTTATTGTTTTTTTCAGTGAATTATGTATATATAGTATTATGAAATATAACATGGTATGACATAATTTAATTGACACAACCCATTCTAAATTTAATGTAGTAGAGATCGATAGTAAAAAACACTTTTTGTATATCATCATTTAGATTGAAAATCATGTGTTAATTAATACACAAGAATGTTTGTTTTCTAATGACAATTGACTTTACCTAAACGGCCTAACCGTAAACACATTCACTTAAAATTTATTTGGCTTTTTAAATTTTATTTTAGCGGTATTATATTTCATCACCAAAGATAAGTAACACCTCATTAACGCACGCAGAGTTGCGTCCCTTTTTTAAGCTGACCACAATTAGAAAAAATGACGACCCGGTCAAGTATTTTACTCGAGTGATTAAATCAAATTACATTGTATTCTACTAAACTTCATGATTAAGTAAGCTATAGAAAAAAGGACGGAGCAGAGCCAAATAATGATTTTGCTATCGGTGACAAAGATACAATAAAACGCATCACTTAGCGATGTGAAACATGCTGTTAGATATTAAGACTATAGACATATGTGGAAACAGAGTAAGAGTAGTACGAAGACGTGAATTAATTCCTCATACAATAAAAATGCCTGGGCAGAATCCGTTTAATGCGCGAGAATATATCTAGGATCATAGATGGTTTTCTATCTTTCACCATCTCTCTAAGCACAACGATGTATAAGAGACTTAACATAAAAACAAAATGTACTATTATAATGATCCGTGTTCATTCAATATAATTGACACAGACAAGAGAATATAGTCATCATCATATATTTAATTCCTGCAAATATTGTATATACCCTTACCATACAGGAACACAAATACTTACATAGCGACAATCACACACATATAGGAGGCATGTTTATAAAGTATCCGACCTTAGGCCAGGAAACATATTTCAAATACATGACAGAGTTCGGACCCTAATCCCCATGAAAGTAGGTCCATTTTGTTTACACACACTTAGCCCACTAATCCATCCACTTCCATAAACACCTCTGGAAGTCTTCTTTTGGAATGGTGGTTATCTCTGTGGTCGCGCTCTCTTTTCTAGTCTCAAAACGGGAACCTTTCAGTGGCGTCTTAACTGTTCGAAACTACCAGATGTTGCAAAGAGCCATGTATGGAGAGTAGGGAGGTTGGCGATCGACTACAATTCCATGTTTTACCAATAAATGTTGGATCAATTGCAATGGATTACAGGGTAGATGTCGGTGTGCAGTTGCCAGTTTGTCGCCGTCTACATGTCTGGACTTTTGCGCAGAACTGCGTCACGGAGACGCCGGGGAACATATTGATAATACTCTTTTGTAACCATTTGCTAATCCAGTCCGTGTTTTTTATGCACAAGCCCACGAATATCAAAGAAGAAAGTCAGCAACTGACGCTTTTTTTAGCATAGGTAACTCAGTACGCTTCCATTGCCACGATTGTTTTTTGTTTCTTGTTCGTACACATACACCCATGACTCAGTCCCAGTTATAACGGTGTTCAGAAACCCAGGATCAGTGTTGGCGGTTTCCAGAAGGTCTTGTGCAACTTGAAAACTGAGGTCCGTTTGTTCCTGCGACAAAAACACTTTAACACAAATTCTGCAGTCACTCTGTGCATACTCGAATCATCACGCAGCATTGCATGTGCGTAAACTTTACTCACTCTGACCTCTTGGGCGAACTCCCGCACGGTTGAACAACGATCTTCTATCACCAGACTTTGCACTCTCTCAACAAAAGCTGCATTGCGAGCAGTTTGGGGCTTGCCAGAACATTGGTAAGTCATCGCTGATGTGCGGCTATTTTTGAATCGGTTGAAAAACTACTTTAATTTGGGTTACACCCATCGCATCTTCCCCAAACACCTGCTGAATCTTACGAATGGTTTTGCTTTGAAAATTCCAAACTTTTTACAAAATTAAATGCAGTACCTTGGCTGAACACGTTCAGCCATCTTGAGAGCATCACTAATCTGACGAACACGTTGTGTAGCACCTCACTCAGCAACCGACAGGCAGCGACTAACGCGCAGGAAGGCGGTGATACAATTCACACATTCGCATGAAGGTGTCTTCCTTCACTAGTGCAGGTGGCGCCACCCTTTTGTCTCGATTTTGAACAAAAAAAAATAATGGTCGGATACATTTTAGACACACCTAGTATGTTCAAATAGAGAAACACACATGATCGCATACACATATAAATGCATATAAAAACAAAACACCATATTGATACACATGCGGGTACACCACAAGATATGCTTTATTGACCTGGCGTTTTCCGGATGTGTACTTACTTTTAATTAGTTTTACTTTTCTTGTTTTGAAACTATGCCGTTTCTCTATAAATACGGAAAGTAAGTGTGTAATAGACGAACACAAATATTATTTTTCTGTACAACACAAAGGGGGTAAGTATGTAATTGACAACTGCAGACTTACCTTTTTTTAATGAAAGGTAGATGTAAATATTTTCGTCCCGGATCAATAATTTTCTGGAATGTATTAACTCAAATTAGTTTTTATTGTTCTTTAAAACATGACCCAACATTCAACAAAACAATGAATGATCAAGTTGAAATATTGTTTTGCATGACGAAAGTTTTCGATGACCGAATTACAAAATGACTACATTTAATTTATTAGATAGCTTGATGAATATTTACGTATTTTCTGTTCGCATCATATGGAAATACGAATTATATATACTTGTGTCTGTGTATATGTATATATATATATATATATATATATATATATATATATATATATATATGTATGTATATATATACATATATATATATATATATATATGTATATATATATATGTATCTATACATATATATATATGTATATATATATATATAAATATATATATATACATATATATATATACATAATGAAAGATTTATATATATATATATATATATATAAATACATATACATATTTAAATATATATAAATATATTTAAATATATATACATATTTAAATATATATATATATGTGTGTATATATATATATATATATATATATATATATATATATATATGTATATATATATATATATATGAAGAGATTCAGGCGCTTGTTCCTAATTGTCTACGACCTGTTTGCCGAACTTTTTTACTGACCTAATTGTTTTATGTTTTCTGTGTGCAATTATCTATGATGCCGCTAAAAAAATTCCGGGTTGTCTGTAAAGTTTTGGAAAAATTTGTAATGGGCAAAAATCGGGGGATCAATTTACGTTAACTTCATGAAAAGAATTGTTACCCTAATCAAATCTTATATATGTATATTTGAACACAAAATCTAAGAGTTTCAGACGTCTCTAGCAACATGACAGGTAATCATACACAGAATTGTTTCTCGTTTCTTATGATTAAAAAGTTGGTGATCAGTTTACATTAAATTCATATAAGAAAACATATCCCCCTTTTTAAACATTTTTTTTATTAATTACAAAAAAGCACGCAATTCTCTAAGGACATTATAGGTAATTGTACACCGACAAAAATGATAGTAAAAAAGTTGGGAAAAACGGGTTGTGGTCTGATACAGACAAACACCGAGATTCGAGATCAATAAATGCGACCATTCTTTCCAAGAATAAAAATCCACTAATTATATGTCGTACGATTGTTTCAAGAAAATTTGGAAATATTTTATTTTATTTAACATTATTGTAAATATGACTCCAAACCGTCTTGTCTTTAACAACCTTTCACCACATCACATAGGAAAGTTTTTCATAAAACATTTGATTTCCGTATTCTCCGACCGAAACATATCTCCAGACAATATTTGAGACACAAAGTCCAATAATGTCAATAGATGTAATACAAGCAGTCAGCATAATAAGGGCAATGACAGTGAAGGCATCTTTAACACTGCAAATACAGCACATTAAATACACAAGCAGTTAACTTCCGAACATCGTTTCACTGTTATATAATGAAGGACTACACAAACGTGTTAATATAGGATCCACGTGTCGATGAAATTCCTTAGATGTTTTTATCATCCTGTCTCCGTTTAACTTTTTTGTTTTAGTTTGGCTTATTTATTGAAAAACTTTTTTGTGGAACTGGTCACATCCATTTTATTTCAGCTTATCGCTATCTAGCATACCAGGAATTGAGAAACTAACTTGCAGGCCGTATACCGTATAGAAGTTCAATAGATTCAGTGGCCTGCATATCGGTGTTTACTTAACTTTCTCATAATTTAGCGTCAGTCCTTGATGCGCGTGTGTGTGGGGGGGGGCAGTTCATAGTATCACACAAGAACCTTCTGTGTTTCTTACTGATATACTATTGAATTTAGTAACTTCTTGATTTGTATTAAGTGTAGAAAAAATATTCAGATGTTATTAGTTCTGGTTTCAGCTTACTTGTGGGATTTGACTTCGTTCAAGATTGAGTCTGAATGAAATTGAAAGTATTTACATTACATCTTTTCTCTGGAACTTTCTTTATTTTTGGTTTCATCTTCACCATAGAAGTATGTTTATTTCTTGGTCAGTCTTTTTTATATCTCTTTGATGTCTGCATCGATACTTCTCATCTCTATTACATTTACCCCTTTTGTATAATTTGATTTATTCGTTAACTATCGAGGCATTGATATACCCCGATGTGCCCATCATTTTTCTACCATCTAGCAAAAATGTTATAATAGGATAACCAAATAACAACAGACGGTTGAGAAATTTCTGAACATTGGTATCTCTATTCGTTTGTCTCCTCTTGCTTTGTCACTCAACACTACCAACGCATCAGCCTTTAAGATGAACTAATATATAATTATTCACTCTATTTAAAAAAAGAGTAAACTAATGGTCGATAATAATTCTAATTTTTAAAGAGCAGCCGTGATTGGCTTAATTGGTGTGTAAAGGAGTGGCGCCATCAAGCGTCTCGTCTGTATACATAGTCACTATTGCAATGAATAGACATAGAAGGAATATTTCTTTCGGTGAAAAAATACTTAGATCGATAAAATAGCAGAAGAACACCTAATTGGAGATGTGCTTTACTAATTGTGATTTTAAGTAAGAATTCTTTACTCTATTGTGATGTGTCAGATCTTTCAACTTACATATATTACATGAATTGCGGCTCGTATTTTCTATCCATATTTACCAAAATACGTCGTTTTGGTTTATAGTAAGCTCAAAAGTTACTTAATAGAATAAGAGTATTTTTCCCAACATCTACAACTGGTGTGTCGCTTGGGTTTATACAAGCAAGAGAATACGTCATTCATACAGACAGTTTTGTCAGAATAGCGTGTTGTTGAATTATTCTCTCTTTACCCGGTGTATTGTCGGTCGCCTGACACACCCTCTACTTGGGAATGTCGACGCGTTGTTTTTGCCCACCTTTCGCACTTGTGTCACAAGTTGATTTTTAAAAAAATCAACCAGTTAAATGGTATCACTAGCCTATCTTGTAACCAAGAGTGAAGATGTTATCTTATGATGTTAACTTGGGTTACTAGATAGAACGAGTAAGTATTGATGAATGTTTAAATCTGCGACAGAAACTCACGCTCAAATGTAGGACAGACACATGATTTTTATGCTGAAGCAATGGGTGTTGTACACGTCCTTTTTTAACACAATAGCAACGACGTAAATGGTTATTAAATTATTGACATGTTAACCCTAAACTTAAATCTAACTCTAACCCGAACCCTAACCCCACCCTAACCCAAACCCTAGATACGATTTCTGTTTTGTTCTAGCTAAGTAATGACGATTTCGAGACTATTACTTTATTTTGTAAACGGATCCTTAAAATAAGGGTATTTGCAATATATAACCAATTGGCTTTGTCTGATGGTATATATATATATATATATATATATATATATATATATATATATATATATATATATATATATATATATGTGTGTGTGTGTGTAATCATATTAAAAGATTAGATTAGCGTTTCGAGATTGTTTTCATTGATTGGAACATTTGTTATTTTTTATTTGAATGTATATTTCGGCATAAACAAGTCTTCCTCGTTGTTTACACGTTTATATCGAAACATACACACACCTGTATATATATATATAAATAAATAAATATATATATATATATATATATATATATATATATATAATATATATGTGTGTGTATACGTATGTCTATGTGTGTGTACATTTTCTATTGAAAAAACAATAACTGTATAACATAAATATACATGTATATGTAATATTTATTTAGTAAATACTAAATAAATGTTACCTACATTAGCTGGCGTTTAAAGCTTACGATATCATCAGTGTAGGAGATGATAATCTGTGACGGTCACAAGATTCTAAATCTGTTACAGATTCACTTTAGACTCCGCAAGCAGGAGCTTTAACAAAACGGCCATATACATATATATATATATATATATATATATATATATATATATATATATATATATATATATGTGATTATGAATAATATTATTACAATCGGTCATGTGTTACCTCGTCTCTACGACTCACCAGTGAATAAATTTCGTGTACATCGAAATCGTTGGATAAATTTCAGAGAAAACATTTATTAATCAATGAAACGGACGGATGGAAACAAATTCTAATATTTTCATTAAGGCCTTATCTTCTGAACATCTAAGACGAAACGTTATAATGATAAATTAAACACTAAGAACATGTAATGAGATATGAGGAGGGGAATTGTTTAAGTTGCAGGAATAGATTAAAAGAAGAAAAAAAATTAGATATCCCAACGCATACCACGTGTTATTCGTGTACACAACGTTTCGAGATCATCCGGGAACTTTCAAGCACATGAATCAATCATCGGTAAACACCTGGTTAGTACAAATAGTTGTTCTGAAAAGTATTCTAATGAATGGTGTTCTGTTTTACACAGTACCAGGTTGAACTCCTATCTCAATATTATTGAGGCGTTAGTTATTAACAATTCTCGACCTAGCCTGTGTAGACAAAAAGATGTTGAAGCATCAGTTGAAGATCTTTAATGATTCAAATTTACTATAACGTCGAGAGATTCACGTTTTTTTTTCTCTCAATCGTTTTCTTCAAGGTAAACAATTTTGCCCTCATACCTCTTTCGAATTTCTTTTTTAATTTTTCATTCTGACATTCCCTCTTAGAGGGTCAGACAATAAGGATTCCATGAAAATTTTATCAATTTTCTTTATTTTTGCCACCTGCTTGTTTAATTTATATATATATATATATATATATATATATATATATATATATATATATATATATATATATATATATATATATATAAGACTGAATGCACTACTATTTGCTTATTTATGTTAAGAACTTGAAATCTGCGTTAATAGAAGCCCTGCTTACACGGAATCTTCTAATGCATATTTTTATCATTTTGTAAGAAAATGTTAATTATGAACGTGTTACAAGTGCCCTACTTAAACTGTTTAGCTGTTTCATGAAATTTAAATGATAGTATATGACATATGATTAATTTGATGCTATTTACTTGATCACATTTTGGTAATGTGTATGCAAGTTAATCGGGTATTTAGATAACTATTGTGAACCACGGGAAATGACTGTAAGCGATGATATGTAAATAACATATTTTAATGTTAAATGCGTTAAATAAAGTAGCAATTACACCATATTCTCACCATAGTATAACTCACAAGTGTCAAACACTGTTTGTGTTATTGCTGTTCTAATCGTGCGCTGCATATCGTCGTTGCTAGTACACCTTGATTCTACTTATTTGACCTGTGAGGCTCCTCTTTACTGTACGATCGTTTTGAGCATCTTCTACATGCCTTTATATATAGAAATTCGGATTGGAGGTGAGGTTCGCTAAGTGTATATCCTATCCAAGTTCAAATATTCATCTGGTAAGACGATTATAAAAGTTTCCTGAAATATCATCAACGGCGATTAAATAACGATTGTTGGACAGTCATGATCTGAACTTGGTAGACAACTATGATATAGACTGAAGATTATTTGTCATGAATATGATTCCAGATATGATTGTACATTTTACTAACAATTATATGCGTGCTATTCTTGTGTTCTACTCTACAATACAGAAAAAAATGTAAATTAATCGCACAATAAATATCGAACCCTACAAAATTCAACCTTCTCTAAATCTATGAGTTGTGTTATCTGTATATAAACACACGGTGTAGAATAGTGTTACGTGTTAGCACGGTGTCTTGCAATTAGTAAATAATATCGGCTTGCCTCAGTATGATAAACCCATCATGGGACATGTAATTTTGCTAGTGTTTTTATATGATAAAAAATACATTGATTTGTATATGGTAAATACTGTGTTGAAATCATATACACACAATGAAGTAAATAGAAGTGCGTGCTGATGTGTGTGCACGTGAGGGTGTGCGTTTGTTTGTGTGTGTCTGTATGCAAGCTTAGATTTGATTCGAAATATATCAGGATAAAAGAATGTTCGATTCATACACAGGCTCATACGCTTGAGGCGATTTGCATATCTTCTTTGCGTACCACAGAGACATCCCATATCACCATCCTCCTCTCTCCCCGATATATATATATCGCGCATTGTATCTTTGTCGATATTTCCATTGCAGGAAAAAGCCGGCGCATGTTCCTGCTATTGGCCCTTGAACATGCTTGGAAAAATAAACAATGCTTATAAACCTCGACCGCAGATAGAGATCCCAATTGGAAGCCGACGACAATAGCCAGGAACTGCGGTGCACGCTCCTCTGTTAAAGAATGTCGCTGACACTAACCATAGTGAAGCAAGATTACTGTTATGTCGTAGCGTGTGATCAGTATATTGCATTGTTTGAAGTTGTGTTTGTAAGATGAAGGTTATCATATATATATATATATATATATATATATATATATATATATATATATATATATATGTGTGTGTGTGTGTGTGTGTGTGTGTGTGTGTGTGTAGAGAGAGATAAGCATGTGCTGGTATTATTCTGTTATTTATTCATTGCGTAGGCTAATCAGCAGTACCTGATGCAATTGACGGTGTGATGGCAAATAATGACAAAAAAAGAAACGTTGTTTTTTTTTATGTTTATAATGGATAACCAGAAATTCGTTTGCTTTGTTCATTTCCTCATAAAAGAAAATTCTACATCTTAGAGACATACGAAAACGGCTGGTGTCATAAGAAAAAGTATATGAAATAATCTGACCGATTTCTTATACGTATATCTTGTCTTACGGTCTCTTATGTACATCGGTAACGCCTTCATTATGAACTACAAAAACAACAACAATAACAACATAATATATATATATATATGTGTGTGTGTGTGTGTGTGGGTGTGTATACATATAATATGCATATATATATATTTAGTAATCGATATACTCTCTCTCTCTCTCTCTCTCTCTCTCTCTCTATATATATATATATATATATATATATATATATATATATATATATATATATAAAAGAGTATAGTGATGATCTGCCCTACTGTTCTCATCCTGTATAATAGTCACACAACGTTTCGGCCTTATTCATGTTCATCATTATGCCAAAAAGTAGAATCTGTGCTCGATTTCCAACTGAATTCTTTATTTAACCAGTAAATACTAAATTTCAGAAACAAATCAGTACATTCATTTAAATACAATAACATTTTTTCACCCCCTAATACAGTGCTAGTAGGTTCAGATAATTAGAATATTATACCAGTTTATCACGCTGGAGAGTTTCCTAGCGGCTGGGTTTCAAATCCCGTGGTTTATATTATCAGTATGTTTTCCCACATTAACGCGTCTTGAAATAATGAGACAGTTTTCTATGCATGACTATATTGTGTATATACACTTTATTTGTAATTATTTTTTAATGTTATACTGGGATATATGAAATGCGATGCTTGTGTTCATATTGTGTTTTCGCAAATCGGATCTACATACATTCGGATATTTAAATTCATGAATAACTAGTGCTATTCACCCGGCGTGCCGTCTATGAATATATACATTTCTTGTCGAAATAAATTTCAAATATAATCACGCTTACAATTTGTAATATAATAAAATGTTAAATAAATTAAAAGAAAAAAAACTGTTAGGGCGGAGGTGTTTTCTTAGAAATACTTGGTTGCGCTGCCTTTCTGCAAACAACAACTTACTTTAACAAATCGAAATCATGTTGTTGTCATTTCGGTGTCATTTAATTATTTTAAATCTTAAAAGTACTAATATTTAAATGTTCAAACATTTTTCAATACATTTTGCAAACACCTATCTTTTGTTTTATTTTGAAAAATATCCATTTCCGAAAAAAATAATTTCATGTTTTGACCTTTTGATATATTTCACTTTATTATTGACCTATCGGTAAGCTGACTGTAGCTAAGTGGTATACAATACACGCTAACAATATATTGTGTGGAGTTCAGATCCAGTTGTTGCTACAGAAATGCTTTCACTTAGGACGTTGTCTGCCAGATGTCTTTCTAGAGAGAATTTCAACCAAAAAAAATATCGAGAAAACGAGTGACAATACAGTTGTCTGATTCATATGAGCTAGATAGACTGACCTATCCGAGAATTGCGCCTAGTGACTATAGTTTTCATCGAAACCTAAATTAAATGGTGAGTAGGAATTCTATAAGAGTGATTTGAATGTTCCAACTGTTAACATATCAATGTTTAACAGCCAAAAAAGCAAGCGTGTAATTCTCTCTCTTGTTCTCTCTCTCTATCTCTCTCTCTATCTATCTATATATCTACCTATATATCTATCTATTCTCTATCTTTATCTATCTCTCTCTCTTACTCTCTCTCTCTCTCTCTCTCTTTCTCTCTCTCTCTCTCTATATATATATATATATATATAAAGAGAGAGAGACAGAGATATATTATATATGTATATAAATATTTTAAATATATATATATATACATATATATATATATATATATATATATATATATATATATAAAGAGAGAAGGACAGAGAGAGAGAGACACAGAGAGAGAGACAGAGATATATTATATATGTATATAAATATTTTTAAATATATATATATATATATATAAATATAAAGATAAATGAAAGAAGAGGGATAAATATGTACGGATGACAAATCTATTTCAACTCCGATTGTTCGATGCAAGGTGTACTCGGTAAAAAACATGTGTATTACCACACGTTTATTATTTTTTCCTTAAGCCAAGCCTTTCCTTAAGCCAATGTTCTCAGCAGAATAACATATTCATATTTTTTATATATATATATATATATATATATAAACTGAATATGATATGTGTACCATTTTATAACCACGGAAGGCTATCATCGCAACCACATATTTCATGTGGAGGCGGATACTTTATTATTTGGGTTAGAGGCGAAGTAATTTCTTTCTGTAAACAAATGATAAAATTGAAAGTACTATTTTATATGAATATTAAAATGGTTTTCATGAATCGTATGTCTAATTGTAATTCTGGTTCGCAATATAGAAACAATAGACAAAGGTAGAAATTAATGTGAAGATGGTGTTACGTTTTGTTTTCGGTTGTTATTAATTTTTCATTCTTTAAAGCCGGCGGTAATAGGATGACAGAAAAAAACTCTTAAACAATAAAGCGGAAGCGGCGACATCAGGGGTTGTAACAGAACTGTTTAAAGTCATTGCATATTCAAAAGTCTTGTTAAAGGTAAAATTGTTCCCTTTTTCTGTACCGTTGGAAATATCCCGCAGAGAAAAGTATTTAAGCGGATAGGCAGTCGACACATACGTTCGTTCTTTGAAAGTAGTTTTATGCCTGAGATAATGCGTAACTATTTACGGTATTTTCAAGTACGACATTTATATTAATAAATAATTTATTAGTATTTAAAGCATGGCATTTAATGCCTCTTTTGAAAAGTATTTATAATATAACTACGCTTATTAACCTGTGATAATGTTTACATCTAAATCATCATGAGCGTAAATTAAACTAATCCACCCTACGATACAGCATTATTAAATAATGGCATTTAATAACACAACTATGCAATTTTATTTTTACCGACAAATTGCGCAATCACAAATTTGGTTTACTTAAGTGCTCCCTTTCTAGTAGAATACGTGTCTGTATTTACCTGTGTATTTACGAGCACGGCCCCTTCAAATCTCTTCTACTCAAAACTCTCACTATTTTAGATATATGGATGATACACTTTTTATTGACGCGCATCGTATTAACCTCCTTGACATAGTGTGCAAACTGAATAAAATTGAACACACAATTCCCTTCATCTGCGAATTAGAAAATAATCACATCCTAAACGCTGTATATATCACTCTACAAAACAATCTGAACGGACTATAGAAAACCGACGAATAAAAACATTTTATGCATGTTTAGTCCGACCGCAAAAACAGAATAACATCCTGAATTATCATAGGCCAGTTCCTCAGAGCTCTTAAAATGTGCAGGCCTGCATACCCCCGAAGTGAAGACACCTATATCGTGCCCAATAATTTTGTATTAGAACACTAAACGGAAAACTTTTAATAGCCACAACCAAAAAAGGCTAACACCACAAAAAGTTCGTATTATAACATCACCAGCACAAATGACACCGACATGATTGAGACAAATGAATCAGGCATAGTTCGCATTAATAATCCCATATATATTTCCTTACAAAGCAATTCAAATCTAACATTAGATAGTAACATTCACATCTAAAAAAATGAAGGATTTACTCAACACCAAACCGCGTCCCAAACTATTACCTACAGACACTTCTTCCTTGTCCTGCATTTACAAAAAAAAAATGTGCCGCATGTCCGATGTTTTATATTGGTGAAACGGTTTGAAATAAAAAACATCTTGCATTTACGAACACTAACATACCTCAAACATAACACTCCCATAAACGCATTAGTCATACAAAAAGACACCAGTCCAACAAACTTATTAATCATAAACAGAAACACAATTTTGACTTCACAAACTGAACCCTCTTAAAAACCGAATACGCTCCCTCACATGGCAAATGCATTGACAGCGCTATAATACTTCTCTCATCACAAGAAAACGTAAACTTCAGACTCGGATATTATTCCTTCCGCACTGAAAAATGCAATATATCACGCCACTGCGTAAATGACTGCGATCCTGTTTAAAATTACTTTTGATTTTTACTACATTTCATCCATATTTCCATTTCTTTTTCTTTTTGTTTTCTTTTTTTCCCCTCTTTTTCCAATTTTAAAGTTCTCTGCCGAACGCGTTTATTTTTTTTCAAATAGTTTTAAACGTGCAAATAACTTCCCACTGTGCGTTCTTCATTTTCGTATATGTTTACCGTCATCGAACCAATTTAAAATGTTAACTTTTTCCGAAGACGTTCGTTTACCCAAACGAAACCGATAACATCTCTCGTTTTTCATGATTTGTTCACGTATTTAAATTTGTATTTTCCGCTTTTCTTTTTCAAACATCTTGTTTTTCACGAAACTTTTTTATGATATATCTTGCATTTTATCCTCATATATATATATATACAGAACGTTGTGTGTATAATACATAAAGTATTACTAAATAAAACGGAACATGTTTTTCATATGCCTCTTTATAGAAAGGCAAAGTATCTTAAGTATCTGTATATTTCGTATAAACAACAAAGGAATGCTTTTATTTTACTGACTGTTCAAATGTGATATTCTATAACATATGCAATAGTTCGTCGAACCGTATCTACGGGTTGCGATCCTTAGCTGTCTTTGTGAGAAGGTCTCAAAGTTGACAGATCCGAATTCCTTGATGCTCTGAAGCTTAAGACACGATTTAAATATGCAAACCAGCGCAATTGAATTGCTCTGATCTTATTAATAGTTTCTCTCGTCGTGACGCCTTCTATTAAAGCAACGCACAACGCGACAAGGCGATACTATAAACCTTTTCTCTAAGACATGCCTGCTTTGAAGTCTTTGAGAGTTTAGACGAATACATATTTTAGTGATGTGGAACCGAATGAGTGATATCAGATTAAATATTGAGCATGGCAGCGCTTATAATCTAACTAGCAGGAGCACTCGACGTAGCTCGGGATGATATGAGGATCACTACTATGTACTTTCCCACTATGCTCATAACAAAATACTGCTATATTACTTCATACTGCGCAGCTCATCCCGTTTTTCTTTAATATATTCTAACGAAGCTGAAATGTTTGAAAACATATGCACATTATCGTCTTATTCATATGGTTTAGATTTCATAAAACTCACGTATGCTTATTTGATGTTTTAATAAATTACTTTCCACGTTGATCACTCAGAGCTAAGGGCAACGCATATATTTGGACACAGAGAGTTTCGTGGAGATTCGAGACCATTCCCATTCTATTCCCTTGACAGCTTTATACGTATGATAAAACTTTCATCAAAATACGATACATTTTAAGTGTTTAATTAAGTTTGTTCCCTATTGTTGTCTTAAGTTCGTTGAATACTCAGAGATAACGGACTATTTCCATAGTTTCACTAGGAAAAATAACCATACTAGTTTAATTTAAGAAAATATGAGATACATTTGAAGTTTTAAGACGATTATCTCCTCATGATGCACTTAAATATTCGGGAGCACTTCCATTGTTTCCCCTGTAGATTTATAATAAGAATACACTTTCCAATTGTATGTAGAGTTTCTGACTCTTCTTTTCATCGGTAATAGCCACATATTACACACATACACACACATAAATACAGTTTTATTATACATAGATAATAGTACAATTGAATATGTATGCATCTGTATATAAAAGCAAATACATTCTTTACTTATTGTTAATGGTAATCACGAATCAAACATTCTTCGGGAGATACATACATAGTAACCCAGTGTTAGGTGGTCTCAAGAGAGGTGGATTAATTTACGTACTAAACAGAATAATAATTTGCATCGTTTTAGTTATGCTTAACCATATTTTTAGCACACTTTATTGATTACTATCGGATGAGATATCAAGTGAGACTCAATAAGTATGTTACTACTGTAGTTATTGTGTATAGTTTCTGTACTATGATAGTTCTTAAAGTCTTATCTGAGAAGATGATACAACACGAATACTTCAAAAAGGCATCAACTCAGGAATATTATAGTCTACAAGCTGGCGTTTTACGCGTATCTATCTGTACTTTGTGTGATTATAGCTCATTTAACCATATAAATGCGTTAAATAACACAATGGATATGACAAAAATACAATCGTCAACATCTATCCCATAGTTCTGAAACCGATGGATACGCAGAAGAATACACCGAACAGAAACACTACACATGACAATACGGATGCCCGCCGCCATCACTTCTTCCCTCCATAACAATACTATTAAGTTATAGATGAGATTTGAAATGTCAGGTTGCTCTAACCGACATTTTTTTATGAATTGACTGTACTGTTAAAAGATCAATTTTGAACACGCAGCAGAAATATGAGAAACAATCGCTTTGGCCATGCTCTTCCGGTATTCACACAAGGTTTTGAGAATTACGAATTAAGACAATTACTTTGAATTTCCATATTCTATTTTCACAGTGAATCTCGTTAACTAGCAAACACAAAGGCCTTAAAATATCTAATGAAATGAACATGATACATACAAGTAAATAGATAGTTTACACTTCTTTATCTTTCTATCTATCTATGTTAGTATAGTAGGTATCATGAAGTTGCAACATGCAGTTGAATTAAATTATAACCAGAACACTACTAGGGATACTACTGGTATATCAATTACATTGCATTTTTATCGTATGCACCTTTAAATCGCGTGGATCATCTTCTATACAGGATAGGTTATCCGTCAACATATAAAGTAAAGTCAGCCGTATTTCAGATGTCATAATCGCCACATTTCCCACCAAATAAATATTCTATTTACAGATTCTACAAAATGACGGTAAATCTCAGATCAATTCATTTATATTTCAAAATTTAACTATAAGAACAGTAAGATGTAAAATTTAGGGCTTACTATTAAATATTAATGGTAACAATCTCTCTTTAAAAAAAAAAAGTTGGACTGGCTGTGTCAGTTGAGGAGTGCGAGGTAGACACTGCTATTAGAAAATAGAAACATTAGATTCGCAGAAAATGCAATAGTGAAGATATGTAAAATATTACTAAGATTAATTATATCAGTTAATCTTAAATAATAATATTTGGATTTAATTTATTTTGTTGTTTTTGTTTTTTTGATTATTATTAATGTTTGTTTTTTAATTTATTATTTACTATTTCTTTATTATCATAATTTACTCTTCTTATTAAATATTATATATTATTGTTAAGTATTGCAATTGTAAATATAGGTTCGAATAGTCATGTAAAGATTAAGGGAGATATTTAGAGATCAGCCTAATATGGTCAATGGCCGATAAGTATGTAAAGTGAAATAATAAATGGTCAGATATATAGATGTAATTATTCTCTCTTAATCCTATTTATATATATATATATATATATATATATATATATATATATATATATATATATATATATTCTATTTACAAATTCTACACAATTACAGAATATAATCAATCTGTTTTCTTTACAAAAATAATATTCTATCAATTTCATCGTTTACATATTCGATCCGGCTATATAAACTTTAAGTAAGATGCACTTCTCAAGATTCAGCATATTTTTAAAAAAAACGGATATTATTATACAGTTAATATGTTTTATTTATTTTATTTAAAAATTAAAACTGTAATCTAAGTACACTTGTATGTATTTAAGATCATGTTAGTAATATAAGTCTTAATCATTTCACTGCGAATTATTAAAACACAATAAATTGTTAGAACGGGGATGAAATGAACAGAAATAGTCATTAAAATCAAATCTCAAAGATAAACCTTTGTTAAATATAAATAAAAAATTACAAAACGTTTGTGGTAAACAACCATTCCCTCACACATTTATAGTAATAAAAAGTGTGATGTGTCTACTTTTTTACGAAATTCTAAGGTGAGTCTTAAGGGCGTCATGTAGTTGTGAGAAAAGGCTCACATATGTACACAAGCATCAACTACTTTCTTCAAATTTACAACAACCAATTAAATTATATTAATTTGTATAAAATTGCCTTAACATTAAAAAAATGAAACTTTTTAGACATACATTGCAGAATGGTATACTCTCTACTAATAACAGTATCAGGCAATTTCGTATGTGTGTATGTGTTTGTTTTTACTGACATCAGATGGCGACTGTTAAATATATTACAACAATGTGTAACTCTTTACAATGTCGATTCAAAATTAATGTCTGTTTTTAAAATTCTTAAGAAAAGTATTCCAGCATTAATAGTATTTGAAACCATTTACATTTAAACATACATTGATACAAAAATCTACAAAAAAATCATTAACTTAAGAAATTAGTAATAGTGTTAGTTAGTGGTCCGAAATTACTAAATACGGATACATTTAAATAGTTATTTCAATTATGTATGTCTACATAACACTGTAACGAATTTGCGAATAAAACGCGCGTTGTTTTTATATCATTTCATTAATATAGATATTATTACTTCTTCAAATTAGAAACCGCCCAATATTAATGGAAATAAAAATTAGCATCATTATCAGGGCGAAAATTATCGTTTTATTACTCGCATGGGAACTTATAATGTTGTTTTACTGTTTTTTCTATGTTATTACGAATGCCATAAATAGATATAAAATAAGAATTCATACTTAACAAGCCGCGAGTGCGTGGTCCCCCTCTGTATGTGACTCGATGTGGCGAGTGTAAAATGCAATAAATTTGGGCAATGTGGGGCATTTTTGACCCCCCTTTGACCCCTGGGGCGCGAACCAGAATGTTGCTCATTTTATATCTGGAACAATTGCCTCTACATTTTGGCAAAGTTTCAGAAAATAAATGGATGGATCAAACGTTATGGGAGAAAATGTTTATTTTTTTTCCATTTTGGGGGATGTTGACCCCATGGGGGCGCGAACCAGATGTTTTCCAAGGCAAGCGATACTTATTTTCTATTAGGAACAATTGCCTCCAGATTTTGGCCTAGTTTCAGAGAAATTGAATGGATGGATGAAAAGGTATGGGGCCAAAAATGTAATTTTCTGCCATTTTGAGCTCCTGGGGGCTAACCAGATGTTTGTTTCAAAAATCGGAGAATGTCACTTTCTAACCTGACCAAAGTTACAACTTCATGCCAAATTTCAGAGAAATTCAATGGATGGTTGCGGAGAAAAATCCAGACGGACGGACGGACGGACGGACGGACGGACATGCCTCAAAACATAAGACCAATGAATTAACAATATCCATGACTATTAGTTCAAACTATGCAATGTTGAACCTCTGATACTGGCATGGCTGCCTTTGGGGAGCAAGTTTCATACACATTTGTATTAAGGTCAGAATGGTAAACGGTTCTGTGAATAAGTGAGTAAAAGTCAACAAAAGACTCCGTCTTACATGCGACGTCTCTAACTCCGCGTAAAGCTAACAAATTCTTGCCAATCTTGGAATCGTAAAAGGAATGGAACCAAAGTGTCAACTTAGCTTATGTGCCATTTCCTTGAATGTTCCTTCGATAAATATAGCTTATTTATCGCATATTCGTACTTTTGACACAGTGATCGCATTTATTAATGGGTTGCATCTTGACAGTCAATGGTTACAAATGCCGGGGGTTTAATAATGCTACCAGCATACACAGTAAATGTATCAAATAATTTAAAGTTAACATTTTGAACAAGAAAATAAATATCAGCTGATATGTTTCCTCTGAATATCTGATATGGAATATAATAGAAATATCCACCATGAATAAATCGTATGCATGCATATACTTTTTTAAATATTATTTCACGCATATACGCATATAGTATAATCAGATAATATAATATATTGCGTATAATTATTTACAGTATTAATATCATCAATGCTCAATTTTTGAGTAGAACTTAGATATAATAATATAACATAATATTTGTTGTTAATTAAGTACGCAGAAATGTGTGTTACATTCAGGAATAAACTCATAGGTTACATACTTATTATATCCCTATGGATTGAAACATGTATTATTCTATGTAGCTCACTTGCAATAAATATATTTTCATAATGTAATTTTTAAGGTATAATTATAAACGGGCAAGTGATTCGTCGTCTTATGACTAATTAGCGTTGGTGAACCTTGCATTTTGAATTAAGAAAACACAAATAAAGGACAATCCTATACCATATATATATATATATATATATATATATATATATATATATATATATATACATGTATGTATATATATATATATGTATATATATATATATATGTATATATATACATATAATTATTAATGACAATATATTTGTGCATGTATGTATGTATATATATATATATATATATATATATATATATATATAATTATTTATGACGATATATTTATTAGCATATATTTTCGTTGTGAGTGACAAATCCCCCCCCTTAGTTTCGCATTTAATAGAAACTTACTACTTAAGTGAAGAATGCTGGGTAATTAAGCTCATCTTAGTATTGATTGAAACGATTTATAAATAAATACTAAACATCTTCAACAAAAACACAGAAGTATAACAGTCTTAATAGCTGATTGAATGGATGGCCGAGTCTATGAAACCAGCTCTAAACTGTTGAAATTAAAAGAGGTTCGTATCCACATAACCTGAATAGACATCTGAAGGCTAATTGATGTAATTTTAGAAAGTAAAATAAATACCCTCAACTGAATTAGAATTTTTATAAATATATTATAGAACTTATTAACTATTTTAAGAAATATTACTGAATTAAAATTTATAAATGTCCGCACATCTTTTAGGATGTGCAAGCTTTGAACTCTATAGTGTAGTTTTTTTCAAGACACTTTAATCCAATAACTTTTTACTCTTTGTGAATTTTTCTGGTGATTTTGTAATGTTGCAGAGACGATATTGAGTAAAAAATGTTGTTTGGCACAAGACAAATGAAATGGACCGTAAACATTACATCTCACAGAAATCTTATTCTTTTCAGAAATGTGAAAAAATAAAAATAATAAAATAAAACCATGGTTATTGGAATATAATATGAACTGACTTATATATATATATATATATATATATATATATATATATATATATATATATATATATATATACATATATATATATATATATATATACTAGTAAAAATGAGCGATCAGAGGTAGCATATTTTTGCTAGCCTGAGAAAAGTGTATAATGCTGAACGAACATATACTACAGTGACCCCCAAGAGAGGAAGTAACGACAGAAAGGATGTTATCATGCCGAACGTCCGACACCCTTCATAAAGAGGGAGTTAATATCTTTGAGGATGAAATCATGAAAACAAAACAGATAGTACACCACCACCTTTAAAAAAATGGAGAAGAGTATCATGGAAGGATGGGCTCATGGGGAACGAACATATACAATATTACCCCACTTACAAAGAGAATGTAAGACCTAGGGCGATCGTCCTATAATAGGAAAAGGTAATTGCTGTGAGTATTTTATCATGACAACACACCATATACTGGAGTTTCCAACCCTGCACAAATAAGTAAGTGGTAATCCTAGTGAAGATCGTATCATGACAACATAACAGATACTCCATAATCCCCACCCCAAAAATAAAGGGTGTAATATTTGGAAGGCTTACCACAACACCCTTAAAAAGGACGGTCTTATTACAACAGAACCGATACTACACTACTGACCGACATTACACTATAATACAATAATAGATGAAATCGTTTTGTTTCTATTCATTAAAAAAACGCATTTTTATTGTTACTTGCCCTTGTGGCTAATATATCTAAGTATTATATATGTTCTTTGCACCCTGCGATATCAGACGTATTTGGTTCTCAGCATCCCAGCAAGCTTGACTTTTACTATCGACAAAAATGTAGCATATATATATATGAGAAAATAACGATGCAAAATAACAACTTAATATTGCATGATCTTAATTTATTAGAAGGGGTTTATAAAATAAGTATGCAAATTAAGAAGACATGAGACTATTTGTGGCTATTTGTAGTCAACTATATATATAAGATACTTAAAACTCTAAGGTTATATTATACAGTTACATAAGCACAACCTGTTTTTATGTTAATCTAGTAATGATAGATTGAAAAAAAGAATTCGGTATTTATTTATATATATGTATATATATATATATATATATATATATATATATATATATATATATATATGTATCGAAAAAAAAGAAAGTAATTTCTTATTCGAAAATTAACCTCGTTCTTTTTTTCGATATAGTCACAAAATTGAAAAATACACGGCACTTGTACTTGAAAATAAACTTACATATTGAAAAATATCAATTTATCTCGAAACATTATTTCACAAATCAATATGGCGCCTGGAACGCGAGAGTTGAGTTCGACAACGGAAATGAGAAGAATGTGTGTTTCACGCATGCGCATATAAATATATCTTTATCGCATCGAAATAATTGTGTTGGGGTCTATAAATAGCCGTACAGCCAACGTGCGTATGGGCGTGATATTTCCTCTTCATTTCATTTTAATGACAACGTTATTTATGTTGTAAAAACCTATGTCTACGGGGTAAATATCGCATTTTACCACCGTCGAAAGATAGGTGAATGATGTGCAGTTTGAATAAAGAAGAGATATATCTTATACGGATATTCACCTTATATAGTAGAGAATGCAAAGCTCGTGAAAAGGCGTGCATACGCGCATTTCCTACAGCATATCAATCATATGTCATCGAAAAAGGCGTCTTATGCATGGCTAAATGCCCTTCCCAAGTGATGTGACATTAAAGTATCTAATAGTACTAACATCCCCCACTCTATGATAAACACTGATGTTTATTTGTATTTAAAAGGTTCGAATGGAAGACGCGATAAACGCCATTTTCAAAATTACAAAGCTATCACTACAAAAGGTGTTGTATCTCTACACTGGATTACATTTCAAATTTATGTTTACCCTATGTTATACCGACATACTTTCTTTTGACTTCTAATTAAAAAAAGGATTTTAGGATTAGGCTAGATTAAATATTGTATTGTTCAATGCCTTAATTTAGACACATTGGATTTATCGGGCTTTGCATTCGAACTCTTCACACACACACACACACACACACACACACACACACATATATATATATATATATATATATATATATATATATATATATATATATATATATATATATATATATATATGCGAAATGAAAAAGGAAATACCAAGATATATTTTTTATATATTCATCAACATTTCGTCTTTATTGTAAGACTTCTTCAGCATGATAATTTTAAGAAAAATGTCATACAAGTACATCGACATTTTGGATGGACATATTGGGTTGATAAGGAAAAGTAGTAGAGAGCTCTGGACGAGTGTCCAGGCTGCGAGAAGTCAGTAAGAAGCAAAGAGTGAAATAATTATGGAAAGGTTTCGTTCAGCGCTCTTAGTAAATGTAAGTACCTTACTACAGTCGATAATAGCTAAAAAGCATACAATACTTTATTTAGACTCCTACATACGCATGTCGTACAGAAGGAGAGCAATCTACGGCCGTATATTATATAAAGGGTCCAGTTCAAAGTTTATCATAGGTGTTCGAGTTCTACACCAAGATTCTGAACTCTGAAAAGAGGAACCTGAAGCATGTCAGAATTTACATCGGCCTATACATTATTAAAATAGAAAAAAAGAAGAAGAATACTAGTCCGATGAATACATATTCCATATATATTGGTTGGGTTTAATCTATCTATCTTAAGGCAATTAAACAATTTTTGTTGAAACGTTTAATTATGAAAATCAATGAAGATTTTAAATATGTAATTTGTAGAATCAATTGAGCATATGACAATTATAACCACCACTGAAAAGAAAGTGTCTCCATGCCTTTCTCAATTGTGTTTGCCCGTAGATAACTATAAAATCCATATGCTTCGAACTCAACATATTCGTTTCTACAACCCCTACCGGTGACAATTATCTTATTTTCCTCGAATTGTAAAGTAATGAATGTAAAATGTATATTATGTAATGTGTCAAGTTTTATTTCGCTTAGACAAGTTGCGATTCCAAGACTTTGAGATACTAAGTTAAACTAGAATAAACCAATAGTTGCAATCGAATTCAAACCTTGCCAAAGAACATTAGTAAAGTCGACATTACAAATCGAACAAATAGTATTTCGGATTATTTTTGACGAGGACTTATAATTTGTATGATTTGGATTATTCGGACTACTATCCTCACTTTGAATAAAACTGCTAAGTAATAATCATTTTTTAATTGACAGTCTTTTGTAGGTGTGAGTTCAATCCTCAGTACGAGTAATACTAAGCATATCATTACAAATGACTAAAGACTGTTATCATGTTTTGGCTGCTGACGCGAGTGTAAGCAACTCAACTCGTGAATTATATAACGACTTCCGTTCAAAATTCCTTGCATATTCTCTAGTTTGACATAACAATTTCTAAGTCTGATAAGACGTACGTAGAACAGGCTGGAGTCGACATCGGCTGAAATGTGGTTAGCATAACATCTAAGATGATCAGAGTCGTCTAATTGTCCAAATAATAGAAATCTAACGGATATTTGCCAGGGAATGTCGGGCTTACAGTACGAAACAGTAACTATTGAAACATTTTCTATCTATACAAACTCCATGAAAAGCTATATTACAATTAAGCCTTTGTGTACGTATGTTTTGCACTGACATCCTCCAAAATTATTCAATATACTTGTTCCAAACATGCCATAAAACATCAGTAGACACAGATGCTATATCAGGTACTACACGTGCTAATATTTAAAACGAAAATAACTTGGAGGCTCTAAAACTATTGGGCAACAGTTACTTAGTTTAGCAGAAGAATAAGGAAACGCATAGTGTGTCCTGTGAAAGCACACCTGTATTGACTTTCTAACATACACTAAATATTACTACTACTAATTATAATCATAATTATGATATTAAATTATTATCTTTTATGAAATAAATAATACAAACTATAACAAAGTAGTTGTCCATACCGTGCTTACCATGATAGGTATTGTACGATTCCGACAGAATTTTGATGAAGCATACTTATTCCACTATCCGTATGTAATACAATCACGTATAGATTGTAACAAAATTGAATCTCCAATAGAAGGTAAATTAAAGCACCTTATCTTGTTTGTACTTGAGAATATTTACTTTGGAGCAATCGTACATCCGCCTTAACATAACTAATAGAGTCCGTGGCATATTCTATTATGTTAGGTATCATAAGATAGGTTATCTATTACATAGTTTAATAGATATCCTCTATTCTCTTTTCCATTTTTCTACTTAAGCTTTAAGTTTTTCACAAATCTAATTCTACAGACAGCATTAATTATTTTGATTTTAGTGTGGATGTTCGTGAAACCAAGCAATCCCAGCTATACACTTTATTCTCCTGATAGTTGGGTGTAGTGCACCTAGTGCGGGATTGATCATAAACTGGTTGAGCCGGGTCCACCCTCAATTATAAACAATCGACTAGTCGACCGTATATCTCGATAAAGGTAGATGCAAACATTACATTTTGAAGTGTTTTCTTTCACATTGCCTGTTATTCAAAAGTGGGAACTAATCTTTTACTAAATTGTTAAATCGATTAACTTCAGTCATATAACGATTTTATTTAATATACCTCTTCTCCAGGACGCTATACACAAAGTCAGGTGTGGGTTTTGATGTGTGTATGTGGAACGAACTGGATTCGAACCCGAGATACCCAGTTCTTAAGTCCGCGTCGCTAATCACTTAGCCACCGTGCCATCGATGATGTGTACACATTTAGTTCTTACCTACTTGTTTTAAATGGTCAGAAACCAGTAAACTATCTATAATAGAGGGGATATGGGGGTACTTACAAATATGTCCGTGATTTTATTTAATTAACGTCTCGTCTGAGAGCTAGTGTTGTATAGTAGACTGAACACCTGGGAGTACCAATTTCGAATACTAACGGTTCAATTGCAGCACTTCCTTTATGGATGTTGGCACCCTTTACGTAGTCATTTCAATCCGGTCACAATAACTACATCATATAATGTATACCTCTCGTGTGTTTTTCATTTTTTATATTCACTTACATTTATTGTTGATGAACATTATTTAATTTAATAGTACAATTAAATGTTTAATTTATATAGAAAGGATATTATTTATTCAGAAAAAGAGTTTTTCGACTAGAAACTATACAGAAGAAACATATTAAATGTTATTCTTAGGTCATTCAAAGTACGGTGATGACGTCAACCGACTAGAAATTATTAATGAACGATTGACAAATGTTTGACAGATAATAATCATGTGGCTACGGTAGACGAACCAGCTATGCTTTATTAATTTTGTCTTCATATTCAATGCATCTGTCCATAGCCCAGTAACGCATATTATACACTAGATTCTATCTAAAGGCACATGGAAACGTCAGAAAGATATTTACAAACTATTGAACGATTAACAAAATTGCGTCGTGACACAGTGATGTTACTGCTGCTGCTGTTGTTGTAAAGCGAGTCAGACTTTTGCACAAAGAACAAGAACATCATGCTACAAGATAGTTTGTTCAGCATTAAGCCGTCATCATTTTTGCAGCTATTCAATTACCTACAAGACGCGAGTATTTACCCTGGGAAGCAGTAAAGCTCAGCTGTAGCGTGAGCATCCGGGGAAGTTTGGACCCAGAAGTACACATAAATGATACAACCTTGTTCTTCTTACTCTATTGATTTCCGGTCTCGCACGTGATACGTTTTTACTTGCAACACGCAGAGACAGTGTCGACCAGAGGACGACGGATGCTGATAACAGCTCCTCTTGAATTTTGACAAGAACATTGCGAATATGCTGATTCATAACAGAATATTAAAATTAGGTTTTAGATTCTCACTAAAAAATACAATGAATCTAAAGAAAAAGGGGAACAACCTATGCATGTATAAATGTATGTCTCACTTAGTAACTCGATGAAAACATTATGTAGAAAGATGTGTGTTGATATTTAGAGAAAATCTAAACTGTTCAAGACAATCTAAGCAAGTGGTTGACTATAAAGCTCGGAAGATATTTAAGAGCGTGTAAAAGGATGATATAACTCACAGGTATAGAAACATCAACCAAGGCGTTAGAAAATAATATGTAAATAACATAAAACTTATGGACGAGAAAGACCGTATTAAATAATGTATCAACATGAGATGTTACATAAACTGAAGTTGCACCAATCCTTTCCCAACACTATCAGGTCAATGATCAAATAAACAGGAGAGTTTATTGTATCATAATCTAATTGGTATGCGATTTAAGTCAGGATAAGTGTGTTGATCAAGGTAACATTTTGAATGTAAGTGTGGTTGTTTTTACAACAACTAGGTAGGAGGAAAAAGAAATATGAACATATTATTTCGTTATAGATTGAGCAATGTATACAAGAAAAATAATTTTCGAAGAAAACAGTTTGCCATCGAGAGAAAATTAGGAAAAACAACATAGTAATACTTGGTACACAGTTGATCAGACTTTCCGCTTTTTCCCACCCCCACTATAACGGACGGTAAACTATTAAAACTATTTCTTGTTTCGCCTCTACATTTTTTTGTGTAACGAGAAGGAGTATCAAAAGAGTATTCACCTCACTTATGAAATACAACAACCCTTTTTTATAATTCGTCCGTTTATTTCCTATAATGAATCAATAACTGAAAATGTATTTCATTTGCAGCGCATTGAAGAAGTAATCATTTTAGCTTCATAAAATTGTTTAACTACGTAAGGAAAACACACCCTCAAAAGTCGAAGACGTGGATATATATATATATATATATACATATATAAATATTATATATATATATATATATATATATATATATATATATATATATATATATATATAAAGGAAATTAAAAAAGGGAAGCCAAAATTATGTGATGTATGTATTAATGAATGTTTCGTCTTTATTAAAAGACTTCCTCAGAATAAAGAAAGCAATGTAGAAGAATCATACAGAATATTGATTTTGATATGTCAGAAAGCGTCCAGACCTCGGTATGGCTGTTGACGTAAAACGCAGATAATGAAACATGATTTTGGTAGTAGTGTTATCAGCAGTAGCCTGTCTCCGTCTAAGGATGCGATATGGATGTGATTGATGGGTGTGACTTGTCAGCTAATGACTATTTTAGCTAGGATTATTGTCAAAGTCAAAACATGTTGTAGCCAGTTAGTTCTTATAAGAATAAGGTTGGTTGTACTGTTAAAGTAACGCCGCTTTATCTATGAATAAAACAACATTCTTTTATTATTGCACGAAACGGTCGTGTTAGGGTAGTTCAAATGGACGCACTTTTCCATATATAATTAAACGATTGTTTTATAAATGTTCTTGAGTATTTGTCTAATTAATGACTCTCTTGAGTACTGAGCATCGAGAACGAATATTGATAACCATGAGAGAAATTTTCTCAATCAATAAACGTATTCAACGGTGAAGAATATACTTTCAAAATGAAAATAGAGAAAATAGTCCGAGGTTTAGATGTCTGTCTGTAAGACAATATGATGCGTCAGAATGGATCAACATTTCATATATATATATATATATATATATATATATATATATATATATATATATATATATATATATACATTTGTTTGGTTTATTATCTATGTACGTGTACGTTTTGATCTTTATAATCGGGAATAATCAGCATAGAAATATGACTATTCACTACCGTTCATAAGATTAAAAACCCCGAACTCCGAGTATTTTGAAACTCTAATCTCGACGCTCTGAACCACTCGGCCAAGTTGAACAGCGACCAAACAGTGATAATTTAACACATTATGTGGCGGCTTAACGTCATAAAAGCGTTCTACTTAATGCAAGTAACGATGCACATGTAGCTAGCGACGCCATGCTGTGTTAATATTACGTTTACACTGCTCTTCTAGGCGAGTTTTCATAGGAGCTACGAAAAATAAATGTTTGTTTTGTTTATTATCTATCTACGTATACGTTTCGTCCTTTATAATAAGGACTCATCAGCATAGTAATATGATTATTCACTACTGGTCATGCGATTCGAAACCCTGGACTCCAAGTATTTTGCAACAAAAATCACGACCCCCTGAACAACTCGCCCATACTGAAGAGCTAATAAACGGTACTTAGGGTGGGCCAAAATAAGGGTCCTATCTTTAAATTTGAATAACTTAAATGTGAATAACTTCCACAAAATAAAAGTTAAACTCACCAAACTTTATGTGTGTGTAGACTGACCCTTCCGAGATTTTTTGAAATAAACAAAACAAATTTTAGCCGAAAAACACTTCTTAAAACTTACAAAAACTAAAGTATTGTTTTTTACACTGTTTTGAGTTTTTTAAGCAAAAATAATGTTTTCTAAATGAGGGTACGTTCCTTAAGGCTAATACGGCTCATGCTTGCTTCGGAAGGGGTCCTTTACTTATTCTAAAAAAGAAAAAAAAAATCAATAAATAAAAAAGTTATGAATTTTAAAAAATAGGACCCTTATTTTTGCCCACCCTATATATATATATATATATATATATATATATATATGTATATATATATATATATATATATATATATATATATATATATATATATATATATATATATATATATATGTATGTATATATATATATATATATATATATATATATATATATATATATATATATATATATCCAGAGAAAGAGAGAAAGAAAAAGACAAATATTTAGTTTAAGGTGTAATGTCCGCATATATATATATATATATATATATATATATATATATATATATATATATATATATATATATATATATATATATATATATATATATATAGTCTAAAGAAGCTTTGAGTCATTAAAAAAAAATGTAAAATGCAGTTTAAATTCCCAGACAAACTAACTAAATCCAAGATATTGCAGACTTAACGTTCGTTGGAAAATTAATAAATGAAAAACTATAAGTAAAAAAAAAAAAAGAAAAAGGGCGGGGGGTTGATTATCGAAGAGTGAAACAAAAACAGGAGACCTTAAGCATCTAATATTAACACGGGGATGATCAGCTGTTTACCATGTAACTGTTTCGGAGATTTAAAAACAGGACAGTTATAATATTCATGGCCCTCCAATGGTACGGATTATACGACCATTTCCCCAATAATCAAGTGTCGAAATAATTCAGCTTAAAATATCACTAATATATACATAAATAAATAATAATAATGATAAAATAATAATAATAATAATAATATATTACCCTTAAGACTACCGTATAATATAGTAATTTGCATATCAAATAACATTAATTGTAACAATAATAAAAAAATATAAAAATAATAATAATACTATCTAAACACTACATCCAATATATATATATATATATATATATATATATATATATATATATTCCATGAACAATGCCAGTATACAGAAATCAAATGCCCTTAATAGGGGTAAGATGAACATTCATATACACTAAATGTACAAAAGCAAGGAAGTGCCAAATTTTTACACTTTTATTGTCATTAAGGGTATGACTACATATCAACCAACCCATTTCATTATGACATCACTACAATATAAACTCTATGCATGAGTGGATGAAGTGTGTGAGATGCGCTGAAGAAAAATTCCTACCAGTAAAATACATAGCCCTGTTGTACACGCATACCCTTAATGACAATAAAAGTGTAAATATTTGGGAATTTCCTTTGCTTTTGTACATTTACTGTATATGAATTTTCATCTTACCCCTATTAAGGCATTTGATTTCTGTATACTGGAATTTTTCATGGAATGTCACTACTTTTGTAAAGGCTATGCCTCCATACAATGGTCATTTTTAAGCTTTTTTTGCATTTTCTGGAAAAATAAGGTATATGGTAAACTGAAATTAAAATGCCATCTACTAGACCCTAGAACTTCTATCTCTTTCAAAAATCAATTGAATCCATCACATAGTTGATGAGATAGAGAGGGGTACATACGTATGTACGTACACACAGATAACACAACATCATGACTGGCCTTTCTGGATCTCTGGGTTGCCTTGACTAATGATGGTGAAATTCTACACACTTATAGAACCTATCAAATAAACATTTTGTGCAAAGTTTTAACAAATTTGGTTTATTGGATTTTGAGTTTTTATAAAACCATCATAAAACTATTTTACTGCAACCAATTTCATCATAACTATAAAATAGACGAACAGGTTCTCAAAAACATTATAGATAAAAACGTACTCCCCACCGACCCAAACAAAAAAGTAAAACTAATTATCTATTATAATAAAACTAAAACTACCAATCTGGTTGTTAATAATAATTCTTCACCCCGAATTAGAGTTCTTGATAGGACCGGCCTCGTATACAAGTTTAAATGCGCTTTAGGAGAATGTGTCTTCGACACTCATGAAAATGTATACATTGGGTCGACTGTTACGACGCTATCCAGAAGATTAACTGTGCATTTATCTAACGACTCCGCAATAACCCAGCACCTCTATAAAAAGCATTCCTGCCCCCGTTCGCATATCCGTAAACTTCTAGTAGATAACACAAAAATAATCGCACAAAATACTAATACACTTAAACTCCACATACTCGAAGCCCTATACATTAAAACAGAAAAACCAGCTATTAACAAGATTAATTATACTATTAGTACTAATATACTCAAATGCCTATAAATATAAATTTAAATTAAACACAGTCCTTTATTTTTCCGGCCTAAATAGAATATATATTCACTCCTAGGCCTATGCCTGGTTAACATTACTCCACTGACGAAGGACCTGGAAGGGTCCGAAAGCGCTTTAGGAAGCTTTGGCAATTTTATCAGCCAGTTTCCGTCTGAAACTAAGAACCTAATCAGAAAAACGGAAAAGATCATAGAAAAAATATCCAGACACAAGATGGCCGTTATTTTTAATGATACTTGTATAAAAGAAAAGATGCTGCCAAGATACACACACACATATATATATATATATATATATATATATATATATATATATATATATATATATATATATATATATGAGTGTGTGTGTGGGGGTGCATGTTTAATTAAACAACAGTGACAGTTACTGTTTGTTTCTTTTTCGATGCATCTTTTCATGTTGACTGACTAATGATCTAATGTTCTGTGTACGATTTCTACGTGGTAAAGCAGATGACTCTGGTTCACTGAGAGGCACTGAAATATTGTGTAAAAGTGCCCTTATTCTTCCACCCAGTAGACTTTAACACAAACACGGTATCGATCGAATTAAACTCGTCTTATTTGTATTACACCGTATGCCACATCACTTCGTTTTTAGTAATGTCGACTAGAGACTGAGAGGCAATATTAAGCAAAAACTACACTAAAATGCTATAACATAGTTAACAGGTACTTTGAAGAAAAAACACACATTATTCTCAACTGGTTTACTTACTCAAATTTTGTGAGATAGCGAAGTGCGCTCAGATATAAATGTCACTCATCACGTAATAAAATATGAGCTTTAGTTGCGTATTCAACATGCTCAACTTGGCTAAGATCAAAGTGTAGAATCTGTTCCGATGGATACTGTACCCCATAAACTGGTATCGTTTTGGCCTTCAGGGCTTGATTTACGCAGGTCTATGAGTCTGTCCTGTGCAGTTCTAGGAGGTCCCCACTCCCAGGCTTCGCCTCCCCTCTTTGGGGAAGAGTAAGTTTATTGCTTACTGCCTGAGCCGCCCCTACTAGGGAATGCCGACGAGGCTGCCCAGGCAATTTTTAAACCCCACTTTCCCGACCCGACCTTGGGGCACATCTTACTTGTGGGAGTAAGAAAAAACTGGCCTTGTGCCTAACTCCTGGAGAGGAGTAAATCAATACTCCTACAGAGGATTACTCTTCTTCTTTATGTCAACATTATTCTTTGTTATATGGGACTCCTCCTTTCCTCTAGACTCAGTGAATGGCGATTCAGTAGACGTGATATATATATATATATATATATATATATATATATATATATATATATGTAATTTTTTTTAAATAGTAAAGTGTTTTATACCAACTAACGACCTCGTCTCGGGTGTTCCTGTCCTGACAAACCCTCGTACATACATACCGAAAACACTAGAGGACAGTGTCCAGTAGGCATTCAAGTTCTCTCCGGTAGGTATTCAATTTGTGTACATTTCTGTGTCTCTAACGTATAAAGTATAGTCTCATAAACGAAAGCTGCGTATACATGTATGTTTCGTAGGTGGCCTAGTCTTATTATTGGTATGTTTTTTTTTTTAATTCGGTTCTTTCAGAACCAAACATTTTTATATTAAGTCTGATCAGTGGTATTCGCTTTGATTACAAATTTCAGCGATGGAAGGAATACCCACCAACCTACAGCAGTAAATCCACCTGCTTCGACCATGGTATAAGGAATACGGTAGTAATCTAATTGAGGCACGTTTTTATCTGACCTCGTTTTTGACCCACTTATATATCGCTAATAAAAAAAAACTGCCAAACATTCGTGTTTAGATTATAAATAATACACACACATCCATAATAATCGTTTAATTCAGTTCTAAACATATACATAAAAAAACAACCTTCATTTTTTTTCGACTCAAAATTAATAAAAATTACGCACTATTTGCTCGTTTGTTTGCAGTGAGTGGTTCAATGATTTGTATTAATCATGCCGCGTGTGTTGGTTTACAATGGTGGAACAAAATATTCTAAAAATGTGCTTTAATAAACTAAATTTCAACAGGTAACAGTAGCAAGGTATACATATATACATATTTATATATATATATATATATATATATATATATATATATATATGTATATATATATATATTTCTTTAACAAGTTATTTATATTTATATATGTTAATCGTGGAGAAGAAGAGGGGGAATGCATATATATCGTAGTAGCAGTTTATGCTTTTTGCGCGGGCATTCCTCTGACGTTATTTTGCATGCAAATACCAGTTATTACCAGTTAGTTTCACATCGAAACAGAGCACACTGTAGACGCAATATGCGGGTAAAAGTACCTAAACACACAGGTCAGAAAAACACCCAGAAACAGTGTTGCATTTGTTTTATACTTAAACACTTCTATTCCCATGAATATTACACAAAAAATATTATTTTATAATTTATTCTTTACAATAATTATATTAAATAGTAATTCCCTTACAGTTTTTGTTTATACACACTATAATTTTTATTCTCTATTGAGAAAATTAAAAACAAAAACAAATCACGGTTTCTTATAATGATGTTATGAAGTAATACGACACTCCGTATTCGATTACTCTCTTAATTAAAACCTGATCTTATACACAATATAAAGGATATTGCTTCATTTAAAAATAAGTGTACTGCCATCAAATAATTGTTTCCTACTTGTGCGTGTATACATATACTATTATTCGCAATTCTACCTTGTTGTCACAAAAGTATCCTGGCCTCTTTGTAGGTACTTCCTGTAAGGATAATATTTGTTTGTTAAGAAATAATACGAATTTCAAAATGGTCATTATTATAAATATAACATTTAAAGAACACTATACATAATAGTTATAAGTGATAAAAAATAGTTATATAGTTTTTGAAGTTTTTCCGCTTCTTAAATTTCCCCGTGTGACACCCGTGCACGGATCATGCAGGTGTATATATATATATATATATATATATATATATATATATATATATATATATATATAACAGCTGTCTAGTTAAAAGTTTGAGTCTCTACCCGCTATGATATTAGCACAATTTGTGGAGGAGGGAAATCTTAATACTTATTCATGTCTTACACGTGAAGCTTACTAGAGTTATCTTTTCTTTTCATAAATAAGTATGTATCGTTTAGCTTGCTGCGCAACCCGAAAGGGTGTTAGGGGCGTATGCGTATAGCAATTCATAGAATACATTTGTGTTTGCGTCACAGCGCTTTATAGTTGCCAGACAATCCACTTAGGAAAGCTAACGAACGTAGGGACATCTTAACGTCCATATATGCTATTAATACACTTTTTAAAATACCTAGGATACGTAATCCTTTTACGAAGTAAATATAATAACTCGCATCAACGAGCAATATCAACATGCTAATCAATGTTAATATACTAACGAATAGACTGGAAATTTAAACTCAGTGTTGTGGTAATTAACAGAGACGTATACATTATAGGGTCGCCGGCGTCGAGCATAATTGCTACTCAAACTGTAATAAAATAATACCACACATATATTTAGGCGGGTCAAGTAACGGTTTAAGCGTGTTATACCTTCATATAATCAGATTTTTCTTAGCTAAATACAAGATTCAGCTCATTCACGATATACATACATCGAAAACAACATCACATTTATGCGGTTATAGTCTAGCTATCGATAGTTGGTACTTAATTATTCCCGATCTTAATTAACGATCTCACACTTGCATGGGTGTATTTGCTGATGATACCACGCTCTATTCTTAAAGGCATACCCACCCAAAACAATGGCTGACTCCTCAGAAAATCACCTTCAGTCTGTAGTAGAATAGGACCAGGAATGAGTAGTCACATTCAATGTTACGAACACAATGTAAATTTACTTGAACAAGTATAATAAATGTCTCCAAGCGTTGGAATGTCCGACAGTACACTTCCCGAGAGTCAACCGTTTACATTTTCTAACCGAACATTCTAAGGCAAGATGATATTGCTAAGTCTGCTGCTTAGAAGGTGGGCTTCTTTAACGAGTTACAGCACATTTCAAATCTGTCACTATTGTATACATCTTTAAACCCACCATTCGTTGCTTTATGGAGTATTGTTACCAAATCGGTGCTGTTCTACAACTAACTAGATTCATTAATTTTCACAAAATGCAAAAGAGTATATAAGTATATAACCTAACCTAATATGTGCCGCACTCCCTGCCAAATCTCAGTCCTTGCCACATTGTCGAATTCTGACATTCCTGCCCTTATTTACAAGTACACACAGGATCTTTGTTTCAATAGACTTACTAAATGTTAACCCCCAAATGAAAATACCCCCAAACACCTAACTAGCAACAAAACATGGTTTTGAGTATAGAGATCCCTAGAAAGTGAAAATGTTATACGTTAATACATTATTTTCTTGGAGCGCTTGCCTTTTAAATGTTCTCCTTGTTCCACATTATTTTTGCCATATCAGCAGGCGTGCATATAAATGTAATGTTAACGTAAATCTTGCTGTATAACGTGTCACTCAAATTGCCACCCATACATTTACCTCCTATAGCTGAAGTATCTTACAGTTTGCCCATGACAACATGTCTTGTTTTAGGTGTACAAATAGAAAAATAAATAAATAAATTAATTAATTAATTAAAGAAAGCAATACAAAGAACCAGCTTACATAGAAATGTGCCTTAAAATCGACAGCGATTTAAAAATAACGTGAAGGCCACAATGTTTGGCGAAAAACTTAAATGCCACAACGATCGAGAGAAGAGTTAGAAGTGACGACGGTTTAAAATGTACTTACGTATATTTTAGTGTATTTCCCAACGGGGACTCTTAATGTTATCTTAGGTTCGCTTTGGTTAGGCTTCGAAACGTTTGGACTCATACAAAAAATCCTACGAGTGAGAATTCATTTTTTA
>OY744517.1:25489385-25566885 GCA_963556195.1 Sepiola atlantica | reverse complement strand
TATATATATATATATATATATATATATATATATATATATATATATATATATATATATATATATCAAACTTAAATAGTTCATATGCCGTAATATTGGGAGATGACCCATAAAGCTGACGCAAAATTGTGTCTTTCAATATGAAATACACAGTGGCACAAGAGTCGGCATACATGGTCGATTGTATTTTGACGAATTGTAATCACAGGGGAACATGCAAAGACGCGATCCGTTGATGTCCACTGTGAGAGCGGAGTGATGAGATTAAACACGGAAGTCTCTTCAAGCGACATCGGCTGCCCTTTGTCTGCTAATTGACAACTTATCGCGAATGCCATGCATATTTGTGTGTCATGCTCCGCTAGTTGGGCGATCGGTATAGCGTTCACAGAAAGAGAACAGAGACAAAAAAAGTAGAGTGGGGTGAGAAAAAGAAAGAGTATAAAAAGAACGGCGACAGAGATAGAGAAATAGATATACAGATCGATACATGGTGAGTAGAAGAGGGAGACAGAGTCTTAGAACTTAGAAAGCAAGTTAGTCAAGCCTCAATCAGTTGGTGAGGTTTAAATATAAGGAAGACACAGCACGAGGGCTAAGAAGAAAGAACCGGAGCGAGAGACACACGTGCAAACACAAGGCTTATTACAGAGCCATATCTATACATACTGTTTTCTTCATGAACATATAAATGAAAAAAGGCTCAAGAAAGAGAAAGAAAGAGAGTGAGACGGAGTTAAAGAGTGAGAATGGTGATGCATACATCCACATAGACAGATAAAAGATGAGATAAAAACAGTTTACAAGTTATTCATGGGTAAGTTCTTGGGTAATGCATAAATGTGAAGATGTGAATACCCTCCGCCAGAATTATATATATATATATATATATATATATATATATATATATATATATATATATATATATATATATATATGGATATGTATATATATATGCATTATAATTATATATATGTATATATCAAAGCTTAAATATATGAACAAAAAACAATAATTTAAAATAAATGCTCAATATGAATTTAGTCTTCTATAAATTAGATTAAATATACGTTAGAAACATTCTACGTAGAAAACCCTACGTGTCGACGCTTATACGTCTCGTTAAGGACTATCGCGTGGGTCCTGAACGGAACCTGTGAGTAGAGAAATATAGGTTGATCCGCGTAGATTGTTGTAAATGTTTATTCACTTTTACTAATATATATATATATATATATATATATATATATATATATATATATATATATATATATATATATATATATATATATATATGTATATATGTATATATATATATGTCTCTCTCTCTCTCTCTCTCTCTCTCTCTCTTTCTATATATATATATATATATATATATATTTCGACAGCAAGTCATTTATTATACACGCGTCGTTGAAGACCACGGAGTTTTCTCACTTCACTATATGTTTTGTTAATTTCTCGACGCGGTGAACGATTCGTCGTTTTTCCGGTGTTAATTAGTGGAGTATATCACCTCATGTTGTATCATGGGCCATTCCTCTATATATATATATATATATATATATATATATATATATATATATATATATATATATATATATATATATGTGTGTGTGTGTGTGTGTGTGTGTGTGTGGGTGTGGGTGTGTGTGTGAGTGTGTGTGTAGAGCGTAATGTGTTTTCATGATAGGATAAATTACCAAGGTGCCCATTTACGTATGTCAGAGTATATTTTGTTCATTTCTAACAAAAACACCCTAAACATTAGCTTGATTGTCAATCGACACTTGGCAAAGCTGAAAATTACGCATGTTTGGGGCAAATGCACTTACTACACCCATTCGTCAATCGATGACACTTGACTTACATACTTTTATCGATGTAATCTGAATACTATCGAATACCGATGTTATGGAAATAGGCATAACATCGATTGAAGAATGGGTACACTTTATATCGTTCGTCTACGGTCTGAGTTGCTAATGTGTCTGATAGTATGAAGCTATCGATAGAAGTGCAAATGTATGTATAGTTTTCTTTAATATATATATATATATATATATATATATATATATATATATATATATATATATATATATGTATATATATATATGCTTATTTATGAACCGTATTTTTAAAATATCCCATATACCCATATGTTTCATGCAATCCTACAATCATCAGTATAGTAGGAGACAATCCATACCGGATACATTGTGCAAACCCCAATACGCAAATCATATTAAACTCAGTAATTAGAGGGTGTACTGGTGTCCACAGATGCATTATCTGGAAATGGGAGCGTGAATTTACGTATCTCTCTCTCTCTCTCTATATATATATATATATATATATATGCATATATATATATATATATATATATATATATATATATATATATATATATATATATATATATAATTTTATTGCTAGCTACCATATTGCAGAATGGTTCTTGGATATAGTGTTTAGATAGTATTATTATTATTTTTATTTTTTTTATTATTGTTATAATTAATGTTATTTGAAATGCAAATTACTATACCATACGGTAGTCTTAAGGGTAATATATTATTATCATTATTTTATCATTATTATTATTAATTTATGCATATATTAGTGATATTTTAAGCTGAATTATTTCGACACTTGATTATTGGGGAAATGGTCATATAATCAGTACCATTGGAGAGCCATGAATATTATAACTGTCCTGTTTTTAAATCTCCGAAACAGTTACATGGTAAACAGCTGATGATCCCCGTGTTAATATTATACTCTTAAGGTCTCCTGTTTTTGTTTCACTCTTAGATTATTAAACTCCCTCCCTTTTTTTTTTTTACTTATATTTTTTCATTTATTAATTTTCCAACGAATGTTAAGTCTGCAATATCTTGGATTTAGTTAGTTTGTCTGGGAATTTAAACTGCATTTTACATATTTTCATTTTTTTTTTTTTTTTTAATGACTCAAAGCTTCTTTAGACTATATATATATATATATATATATATATATATATATATATATAGAGAGAGAGAGAGAGAGAGAGAAAGAGAGAGAGACAGACACACAGACAGGCAGAGAGACAGACGCACAGCCACACAGACACACAGACAAACAGACATAAAGAAACAATGAGAGATATAAATTTCGTGTACGCAAAGTGTAAAGTTATAGGTAAATAGTGTCGACATCTCTTGATTCGATATCATTAGTAAATTCAGTGTACAATTTTCTCTATATTAATCAAAACGATGTTATTAGCATGCACTTATTTATGCCTTCCTAACTCCCACACATGTCTATGATGTATATATCTCAACGCTTTTTAGGATGTTACCTCAGTGCATACAGGTTCAATCATTTTGCATGAAGAGCTGATTGCAAATAAGTTTCATTTAGTATCATAATTTTTTTACAAATAAAGTATTTTTTCCTGAAATTATAATTCTAAGGTAAACACTTGCATCATACTTAAGTTGCATTTAGATGTCCATATCACGTTGTCCATACTATGTACGTTTCATTTTTCTTGTGTGTTCATATTTCATCAATAACACTATGTGTTAGTATATATATATATATATATATATATATATATATATATATATATATAGTGTTATTGATGAAAAATGAACACACTAGAAAAATAAAACGTACATAGTATGGACAGCAATATTTGTTATTGTTTATTTTTTATCTATGGACGTATACGTTTCGTCTCTTTTCAATCAAGACTCATCAGCATAGAAGTACGACTATTCACCACCGGTTACACGATTCGAAACCCTGGACTACAAGTATTTTCCAACCCCAGTCCAACGTCGCTAACCGCTAGGCCAGTTCTGAACAGCTTAGAGAGAAAGAGAGAGAGAGAGAGAGAGAGAGAAAGAGAGTTAGAGAGAAAGAGAGAGAGAGAGAGAGAAAGAAAGGTGTATTGATAGCGAAGGAGAGATAATGTATCCTCTTCTTCTCTCTTTGCCCTCAGAGCAAGAATAAAGAAGCACGGAATCACAGAATAACAGAATCACTGGTGCAATAATTTATTTCGACCCTACGGCCTTTCAATCATCCAAACGAGGTGATTACATGTTTGAAAAACATTTGCATATATAGAAATATATATATATATATATATATATATATATATATATATATATATATATATATATATGTATATATATATATATAAATGTATTTATTAATTTTCCAACGAATGTTAAGTCTGCAATATCTTGGATTTAGTTAGTTTCTCTAGGAATTTAAACTGCATTTTACTTCTTTTTTTTAAATGACGCAAAGCTTCTTTAGACTATATATTGGGTATTTAGATCTGTATGGCTAGGTTTCCTTCCTCTTATCTAATAATCTTTCTGGTACCTAACGTACTTAAGCTTTATTTTTTATTTATTTATTTGTTAATGCAACTTTAATTCTTATATAATTTTATTGCTAGCCACCATATTGCAGAATTGTTTTTGGGTGTGATGTTTAGATAGTATTATTATTATTATTATTTTTTGTTAATTTATTTTTTCTATTATTATTATTATTTTTATAATTGATGTTATTTGATATGCACATTATCATATCATACGGTAGTCTTAAGGGTAATATATTATTATTATTATTATTATTATTATTATTATTCTTTTATCATTATTATTATTTATTTATGTATATATTAGTAACATTTTAAGCTGAATTATTTCGACACTTGATTATTGGGGAAATGGTAGTTTAATTAGTACCATTGGAGAGCCATGCATATTATAACTGTCCTGTTTTTAAATCTCCGAAACAGTTACATAGTAACAGCTGATGATCCCCGTGTTAATATTAGACGCTTAAGGTCTCCTGTTTTTGTTTCACTCTTAGATACTTAACGCCCCCTTTTATTTTTTTATTCACTAATTTTTTCATTTATTAATTTTCCAACGAATGTTAAGTCTGCAATATCTTGGATGTAGTTAGTTTCTCTAGGAATTTAAACTGCATTTTACTTTTTTTGTTGTTGTTTAAAATGACTCAAAGCTTCTTTAGACTATATATATATATATATATATATAATAAAGATATATTTATATATATATATATATATATATATATATAAAGAGAGAGAGCAATGAAGAGAAAACGAGAGATAAAGAAAGAAAGAAAGAAAGAAAGGGAGATTGATAGCGAAACAGGTAATTTAGTGGTTGAGGTTTAACGACGTGCATCTTGCAATAGAGAGTAAAAATAAGAGCAGACACACAGAGAGGGGTCGACATATAAAGACCGAAATTATACTTGTGTAAAGCACTAATGAAGATTCGCGAAGTGGAGGAGGAAACGATAAACCATCTGAGAAAAACGGAGAGAAAGAATACTATATAGAACCAGTGACATAAAGACAGATATACTGATGTCATGCTTTGATGAGAGACTAATTAAGAGTTACGAAGAGATGGAGTAAGATAGAGAAATGGATGAGGATAGACAGAGTTAGAAAACGAAATAGGAAAAGATACATCGAGGAAGGTGTAATCTCGTGGGGGGATTGGTGTTTGCTGATCGCGTGACAAGAGCAGATTAGCCCGGGTCCGATCGAAATCGACTAGGGACAATAATTAGGTGTTATTAACGCACCGAATTAAGGAAGAAAATGTGAAATGAAAAACTCAACTTACAGCAGCTTCACAATTGTTAGAATCTTCAGGGAGGAATTGCGTGCAATACCTTTATTGTCGTGCAAGTGGGGATTGTTCCGGGTTCGATCACTGTTGTCGTTAGCCGATAATACGATGCTATATGTCTCACGATAATTTACGATGTCTTTGAATTATTAGAATACCAATAATAGCAACGGTATTTTTAAATTAATATAATAGTAAAACTGAGCTCATTTTTACTTCCCCACGAGGGTTGAGTTAGTTGTGTTCATTAAGGGGAAGTTCTATCTCTCCACAAAATGAACAGCTTCGATTGTGTCAAAAATAACATCGTCTCAGTCTAGAAGGAAGAATCTTCGTTGGCCGAAGATAAAATTAATGTTTGTTATTCGACAGTATTTTTCTATATATTTTATCCACACAATATAAATAATGTATAACTTAGTTCTGGGATTGAGATATTTAAAATTAGAATATATTACTTGTTTTGATTAGCTGTAATATGTAAGTAACTGACCATTTTAGTCAAGTCTTTTAGCGGTCTACGTATTTCTTTGGCGCCCTACGAACCAAATTCGTAATGCCTCCGTAATCATTTAAAAGAAAATAAAGTAGTTATTATATTTTTACGTTTCGGTCGAATGTACATAGTGGAGATACAAACAACACACATGAATATCCATTAGATTGCAAGATAATAAACATATTTACTTCTATATTATTGATAATGATACTATACATGCGATGATACAATATTTTAGTTATTTAAGAAGAATGGGTTAACGGGTATGACAGAGTTTATTAACTGTTAAATAAAGTTATAATCTAATAAATAGTGTAGTAGTTGTGATCAACCGAGTCACGGGTACTACATGTTTAAACAGCTACATTTTAAAAGTGATTAGCATAGAATATCCAATCAAAATTACATTTTCGTATCGAGAATATTCAATGGTTTTGTGATTTTACTTTTTGGTAGCTGAACAATTTTTCCCGTATTTTGATTGTACATTTTATTGTACAGTATATGAATCTTAATATAGATATGAATAGATTTGCAGTCGTAACGTATTCGTGACATCACAAGTTCCGACAAGAAACGGATAAAGCGGAATCTAGTTCCGAATTTTTCCGAAATATACTAATAAAAATGTCGCTATTACATGCTAGGCGACAATTTTTCAATAAGTTCGAAAGGAAAAATTCCGACTATTACGCAATTGTGGTGTGTCTTCATTATTTCGCAACATTTTATTTAGAATTTCGGGGATACCTTTTTATTTACTTTTACTTAGGGTGTGTGTGTGGTTAGTTCGGTATATATCGTGTATAATAACCGAAACAACATGATTGAATACACTTAAATACAAGTTAAAATAATGTTTTTTTCGTGAAGTTTTTTAACGTTCGCTAATCTTTGAAGTATCCGGTATATCTGAGAAATTATGCGGTAAGTACTGAACTTTTCTTGGTTGCCTATTCCTTAAAAGTACTGAATCATGCCTGATCTATCTTTATCTAGAATGAAAATATTCATACATTTAAGTTCTAAGTTATTCAAGTAAAACATACTATAGATCGGCATATTTTAAGTTTGTTGACTGATTTGTATTTTGCTATGCCTTTGTGTGTCTGTTTGTTTGGTTGATTGTAAAACAGGTCGGACGTCTATGTAGAGTAAATTTCACGATTGTCTGGTCTGCAAGGCTCAGCAATTGAACGCGACATATTGGTGTGATTCGGTTGGTGGAACTTATTTACACAACTCTTTCGAGAATTCGGTACGTATAGCAAAAATGACGTTTAAATGGCGAGCATATACACGTCGTTATGGAATACATTCTATTAGAACTTGGCACAGTCTGCGAAGTAATCTACTTCGCCAGCTTTATCACTCTTCATGCTATTAATATGTGGATTTCTTTTTTTATTTCAATAAATTAGTACTTATGTAATTCAGGGCATATCATTTAATACGGTTCATGTAATATCCACGTCATATTGTGCATGATTATTAAATGAGACACGGGGAGATAATACTATTCAAGATCAGAATTGATCAACGCGGTAATGCAAACAAAAGTGGGACAACACTGGACAAAGATAATACCCTTGCCAATGTAAGGATAATTTAATGTTAATCTGCGTTTACTATCATGCCACAAATTATCAAGGCGAAAGGCTACTTGGGGAAAAGAGTATAGGGATGTGTAAAATTTGACTTGTCTGATATTGACTATTATTAAAAGATTGAAAATAATGAATAGAATTAATTAGATTTGATGACTTATGAAGACCTTTAATAACAAGTATTTACTGTAATCATATCTAGCACATGTATTGATCTGAGAAGACGCAATGCACGCGACGGCCACACTCCGGTACCAGGTCTTGGCTTATCCGAAACACTACATGAGAGCCCGACGTGGATTTAAAAATCCCTATGCCTTAAGGTGTATGTTAATGGCCGTTCAAGGACCAAGGGTACAGTCATGGGGAGTATGTGGCTTTTAGGCTTGAGAAGCGACTGAGGCAGTTCTGTTAGCTGTGCTCCCAACGATAAATACCGAGCAGATTATCCAATTTGATAGACAATGGACTGGGTTATCTGCCTTATAAAAGCTATTCAGAGAGAGATAAACCCTATAAAAATCTGCTAGTGTAATCGCTGTGAAATAAAAAGGGAATGTTGGTTACTTGGCAGCATCTGCGTTCCAATTTATTTTTTAAAATTTATTTGATGGTGGTTCTCGACCTGGCAGCACTTGTACTGGAGCAGACACTCCAGTCCATCGAGTTCATCTCGGCGAAGAATAACACGGTTAAGAGACAGTTTATCGGTGATAAGTCTTTTAAGTTAGTATGCCTTCTTGGTGCATTGACATTAGTGACAAGACATTGTAAATACTGTAACTAGCCGACTAGAGCTGCATATGTCAGTCATAGTCGGACACGACCGACGAAGGCCTACTGCTACTACTACTACTACTTCTACTACTACTACTACTATCTAATGATGCCGACCATGTTAATGGAATCATAGAAACACTATTATAGAAGCGATGTTTACAGGTAGTATGTTCTTGGAAATAAACACTGTTTGATTGGTTAGCACTATATATAGCGTAATTATTTTGATTCATACGATTATATGTGAAAAGATTTATATGTTTTGACACAAATCTGAATATATAATTAGTTCTAGCTAGGCGGATTTCTAGTAATTCAATCTTAGTTTTAGTCACACCCAGGACTTTTCCCTGTCTATTATATCGTACCCTCTTTTTGTTTACGGCTGATATTACCATTCTACTATAAACCATGCAGTGTAATTCAGTAAATACAACACATCTTCTTTGAAGTTGGTGCCAAAGCGAATTATGTTTGTAAAATGTGTTGATTTCTCAAGTTATGTATACCTGATCATGTTGATATTAAATGCATTTTGGTTATATCGGAACTAATTAGCTTATAAGTTTGAACCAATTCACAATTTTAGATCATAATCAATTGAAAACATACCTCGTTTTTTAACCCATTGTCAACGCCTTTTGTCGCAGTATCCCTAAAGATCGACAATAATTTGTATCTGCAACAAAGCCATTTTGTGTATATTAACATTATTAAAAAAAACATTAACTAAATACCAATGTTTAGGGACTGTCAAATGTTTTATTTACATAAGCCGTTGATCGACTTGACCTCAAATTCAAAAGTAGATCGGGTGAGGACTATTCATATTTAATGTCATTTAATAATTTATAAATATTAAACATACCATCAGCATAGGATAGGTCTTGGATTTTTGTTTATTTTTTCCATTACGGGTATTTATTTGTTCGTAACTAAACAATGCCACCCGTTCACAAACACTAGATTTGAATTACAAATCGCCAGACAGTAATGCGAACATAGCAACAGCTAAACAGAAGATTAATGTGATGCAATGCTGGTTATCTCTGAAGAGAAAAAATATATTCCTAAAAAATAAGATTAAAGTTAAAACATCCAATTGCACTGTAAAAGCTTTTACTTACAATTATTTTATGAATTACTTTCAATTCCATAGTCTGTTCCTAATTATTAAACACTGTGTGAACTTCGTAGCCAGTCCACGACAAGAACACAAAATAGACCTTTCAGAAAGTCTATTTAACGTTGATAGATGTGGTTTCGTGAAGAAACTTATGCGGTTTTTGTAGTCATTATGTATAGCACACTTTTTACCGGAAGTAATATCTCATTGTTTACCATAATATTTAGGATCAATATATTTTTTGATAAAAGACGTGAGCCTATCTCTATGAACGTATTGAAGTATGTATGTTTATGCCCCCGCTTACTAGTTTTAGTCTTTACGACTTAGAATAATGGCATCTGGGTTGGTGCATCGACCACTAGGGTCTTAGAGCGGGTGCAAGATGGGTCCTTAATCTGTCTACCAAGTAGCAGTTCTTGTACTATCGCCACAATGTTGATAAACGTGTTTGTTCTAGGAGTATTTCAAGGGAAGGTGGTGCGACGAACTCACCGCACTCAGCCCTTTCAACGTAACTACTCCAGACCAAGCCAACTCGCAGCAAAATCCAACCAAGTAACTGTCAATCCTATCAGAATAAAGTTATATCTCGACTATAATAGCTTCTTATCACGAACCATTTTACTTTTAAATGTATTCTTTGTTTCTTGTTTTTCCGACCGTTGCAACATACTGGAATTTAAAAGTAATGTGGACAAACATTTTGCTGCAAAACGCCTCACATAGACTGCATCTTATTAATCTGACCTAAATCACAGTAGCCCGATTATGTCTCAGTTTCCATACGCTTTGTGTGAGGAGAAAAATATAATAAAACGTAATACTTAACAATGGAGATAATCTTTAAGGGACCATATATACATACAGGTATTTGAGGTGATAGTTTCTTTAAATGGCTTAATTATTAGTCTTTTTTAAAGTATCATAGAGTTTTTTTTGTAGGAGAGTGTCTTTGGCCAGCTAATTTGGATGCCTCTTTTCGCTAACCTCCTTTTAAAGCATCACCATTGTATCATAGGTGTTCAGGTAAGTTTCTACAATACTGAATCGTACATTAAAATTATTTGGGTGTATATTGATACCACTCCCAGGTGCATTTCTTCACTGGCATATAGTGTTTAAGACGGACTTGTTTGGCTTGTACGCATCGTTTATTTGATTTGTGTTTCTGTGCTTCGCATCAACCAAATGAATTTACATTAGTCCAAGTATTAAAACTGCATGTAGTATTTTGTGAATAGATGAGTCAAATAAAACATATATTGAAATACTATCATGCTTTGATTTACATTTCTGTGTTGATGCAGTTATGCAACCCAACATATCTCCCAAGACACATCAAATGTACTAACAGGCAGGGGTACGAAATTAAGTTGACATTAAGAGACGATCAAAGCAGCTCGTCTTGGACTGAATAATGTGATGATTAAAGGTGAATAAATACGTGATAGTCTTCTTTAGCTAGTTCAGATATGATCTCAATGTCTGTTTCGCCTGTAGCCTTCAATGTTTTTGCCGCAACACCTGAGGGTCCTGCAGCCTTCAACGTTTTTGCCGCAACACCTGAGGGTCCTGCAGCCTTCAACGTTTTTGCCGCAACACCTGAGGGTCCTGCAGCCTTACCTCTTCATCTTTAGTTTCCCATACAATTTTTTTTTTATATGACTGGACCAGAAACTGCATTTCTACAGTTTTCTCAGTCTCATGAAATTTAGTATTCAACAATCTCTCGTCTTGTCCTGTTCATTTGTTATTCAGATGCACTTCTCTTCAAAAATATCTATTTTTCTTTGCCATATGTTTAGCTATCTTGAATATTCAATTCTTCTGGTCATCCTTTTGTAATATGTCTGGAAATCTAGTTTGCTCGCCCTCCATCTTGGTTTTGTTTATTTCTTTTATTGTTGTCCTCTTTACCACCAGATATATATCCTTATTTACTAAACCTTTTCTTCATTCAAATGCACAGCTGATTGGATAACTAGACATACCACAATACTGTTAGGGGCAACCTAACAAAACAATTGTATCGCCCTTGGATAAAAGAAGTTGTCTGTCATGACAGTTGAAAAAGTAAACGGGTTGAGTTTCTAAAGTGAAGCTATCTCGACGTTAGACTTATGTTTAAAATACAAAATACTAGTCAACCATTATCTAGCGCAAACAGTATTGATATTGAGGTAAATAAATCCACACAAACAAAGAGAAACATTTGCTACCCACGAATTATCTGATTTAGTTCTGTATATTTTTAGTATTGTATCTCTTTTCTCCCGTCTTTGAATTTGCTTTTTTTTCTTTATTTTAACACGTGTTGTTGTCGATGCATTCGTTCGATTAAAATATTTGCAAAATCTCTTCAATCTTCACGCGCACACGTTTCCACTCACGAGGAGGGCCTACCCACGCGATTCTCCATCTTTCCTTTTTCCTATGTTTTGACGTCAAACTGCATCTTCTAGCGAATGCTATAGCTGCTGCTCTTTAAACATCTGTCATCGTACACGATGCTTCATCAGCAACGCGCAGCATCTATTATTGTAGCATCAGCTCAACTCCGGCCTTGTCATTTTGTCAAAAAGTGATGGTGCCGCTAATTAGTCGGTAAATCAATTAAGTTACATAGTTTACTTTAATATAAGTTGATAGTAAATCGCCATGGGCACAACAAAAAAAAAAGTATATCTTTGTTAAAATTATGTAAAATGAAAAGCATGCATTGACAATAACGCATGCAATTAAAGTTAGTTGTACGTCTGAAATTGTTACTTTCCTGCACTAATGAGAGCAATAAGCTGGAAACGCTAGCGTATGTAGGTATTAATAATTTAATATTTATTTATAAATATTATACTAAGCCCCTTTAAGCAATTTAAGTTGAGCACTTTCGGGGATGTTAAAAATATGATGTCAAAAAGCTCTAATGCAAGTTCCAAATACGTTCGTCTAACACTCTCGACTAGTCTTCTATCTGTGCCCGCTTCTAGGTACGTATAGATCTTAATTCCCCATAATTACGTGACAGTTTCCGTTGGCCGAGTGGATATAGCAACTACTTGCAGATTCTAGGCTGACTCTGTGAACCGGGTTCGCGCCTCCTGACCGTCTGAAATTGTTAATTTGCTGCACTGATGAGAGCAATAAGCTTGAAACGCTAGCGTCAGTAGGTATTAATAATTTAATATTTATTTATGAATATTATATATATATATATCAATATCACTTTTGTATATTGTTCGAACCGTGTGACCGGCAGGAGTCGTCTCCTCCATGCTGATGTTTGCAGGTTTTGCATAAAACAAATGGGTATATGAGTTAATTTGAAAATATTATTTATTAACAATTATTCAAATTTCTCACTAGAATATGCACTTTACGTAAATTAACAAGCCGTTATTTATAGTGTAATACGATACTATAAGTCCCGCTTATAGAGTCATGTTGACGACTTGCTAGATGCCGAATTTGCAATTTAGACGTTTACTTCCTCTTCCATTTGAGAGGTAATGTCTGGTGAGCACCTCGGTACGCGCTCCGACTACTAAGTCAAATATGACTTTCGTATTGGGGTTCAAACCGTGTGATGGGCAAGGAGGGTCTCCTCCTATACTGATGATTACATTTTTGAAATGAACCCGATGTGTATATGGGTTAATTTTTAAATATCATATAAACACAATTACACCCACACACACCCCCCCCACACACACACATATATATATATATATATATATATATATATATATATATATATACTTATACATACATATATATGTATATATATATATAGTCTAAAGAAGCTTTGAGTTATTTTTGACAAAAAGACAAAAAAAAAAGGAAAATGCAGTTTAAATTCCCAGAGAAACTAACTAAATCCAAAATAGTGTAGACTTAACATTTGTTGGAAAATTCATAAATAAATAATATATAATAGTAAGTAAATAAAATAAAAAGGGGGATTAAGTATCTAACAGTGAAAAAAAGGCAGGAGACCTTAACGTAAGCATCTAATATTAACACGGGGATCTTCAGCTGTTTACCATGTAACTGTTTCGGAGATTTAAAAACAGGACAGTTATATGCATGGCTCTCCAATGGTACAGATAAAACTACCATTTCCCCAATAATCAAGTGTCAAAATAATTCAGCTTAAAATGTTACTTATATATACATAAATAAATAATAATAAAATAATAATAATAATAATAATAATAATAATAATATACTACCCTTAAGACTACCGTGTGATATGGTAATTTGCATATCAAATAAAATTCTGTATAACAATAGTAATACTAGTAATAATAATAATAATAATAATAATAATAATAATAATAATATATATATATATATATATATACATATATATGAATATATATGTATATATAGTAAGCTATGAAAATATATGTATGTTAATTTAGCTACAGATAGGCTACTGCGGTTAATTCCCATACGGAATTTAATGCTAAAATGCATGGCGTTTTATAAGTTAACCAATCATATTCTTTGTTAATCTCTTAGTCCACCGTTGGGCTTCTCACAAACAAAGTGTCGGTTTATTTTACTTCCTTTTTTCGATTCTATTGAATCAGATGTCAGCAACGGTGTTCATTTCGGCTATTCTGTAATCTTGTTTTGTTTAGCCGTCTATCAATAACTAGCAATAGTATACTTCCTCTAGTCTTATATCTTTTCTAGTATATATCATAAAGTTTTGTGAAAATTACTTGTGAATATACGCTACCCCTTCCCCTAAATGAAGGAGAACTATCAAGGAAGATGGTCAAATGCAAACAGCACGTATACTACATCCACCTCTAATAAATGATATATACTGCCTGTAAAAGAGGTATGTCAACAAAACATATACTGCATTATCTCCTGACTTTAGCATTAAAAGATAGTAGATTAGTCTGATATAGCATAGTAAACTGTATTCACTATTAAAAGATAGTACACTGCTACATCAATAAAAGTAATTGTATAGTATACAGATTAATAATATAGTATTGGCTTCAGAGATACATATACCAACTCTCCATAAGTAATGAGTAGCAATAATATGCTTCCTTCGGTCGCTTATATTTGTTAGTATATATAAAATGTAGCTTGCTAACGAAGGGGCGATTGTTACAAATTATTGTTTAGGTTGCAACCTCCGAAACGAGAGAGTAGTGAACTCTTGAAAACAGAACATATAGCAAATTTACCCCCATAAAGATAACTTAATACCTGTGGAAGGGTCATATGACAACAAAAAACTACCCTTTTCCCCAAGAATGAAGAGTTAATTGCTTGGGGTATTGTATCGTAGAAACAAGACAGGAACTACACTACCCTCGCTTCTTTTTCTTTCGTGTGAATAAGATGATTCTGGTGTTGGTATTTGTTTCCCCGATGTTTTTTCTAGTTGGAAATACTTACGGGAAGGCACACGAGAAGGTTGCCAACATCCCTAAGTGAAAGTGGTACTGTGGAACCGACTGGATTCGAAATGTGAGCACCCAGCTATTCAGTCCGTGTCGATACATACTTAACCACTGTCACCTTCCACTACTCTCGCTGAATGAAGAGAACAGATAGTATAGTCTTGGTTTCCGACAGACGGATACTAAATCTTTATTAGTAACGGATATGATTTACATAAACTAACGTGTACACTTCGCGCTGCCAATATAGCTCAGTAAACCTAGAGTTCGCAGTACGAATCGTAATAGAGCATCTAATTTGAGGCAAGTGAAAATCAAGTCACAATTCGCCAAGACTATAATTAATATAAGTAACAGGATAGTTTCGGCTTCGGACAGGCAGATACCTAATGGCCATCAGAAATAAATTTGTATAGATTAGATTAGTCAATATATACATGTCTATGTCGAAGAATAATATACTTGTTTCGTCCCTGTTTACTTTACAAAGAAAAGAATGGGCGAGTTTCATGTGGGATGGTCTAGCTCCACAATAAAGACACGCTTGATAGGATAAAAGATATTGCCCCAGTCTAAAATATTTAACATCCTCTTTCTGAAGGCACACCATATCCTAACACGAAGGCAAAGCATGTTGTGCATCGGTCCGACACATACGAAGGTTAGAACACAATATCAGTTAATTGTAAGGGTTCAGCTTCCAGGAACAGCGGACACTCTAAATCGGTCCACAGTTAGGCAATATCAATTCCACCGGAATTCCTTGGTAAGAGGGCGTCAGGGGATAGCTTATACATTCTCGTGAAAGAGATGATAATGTAATTGAAGATGGTTAGTTCAGACTGATCAGAAAAGATGACAATTTAATTCATAAGTTATGCTAATAAAAGTCATGAAAGATAAATCTCGTTATGAATTTAAAACGTCCGATCTGCTTTAATAAGGGTTTTAGTGCCGAAATCCTAAAGTAGGTCAACTATAACTTCACGTAATAGTACTATATGGAAATTACTGCTTGTGTCGGGATATGGACAGCGCTTCATTTTAATTTGACATTGCTATTTCAGATCTAAACTGACGATAGAATTTAAATTTCATTTCGATCTATTTTTTAGTAGTTAAATACAAATCCAATTGTAACGGATAAACACAAGTTGATATATTACTATAGCGGAAGAGATTTGGCCATACCTATCCAATGGTATTACAGTATTTTACTTACCGCGCCACCGGGAGTTAGACAGATGGTCATCTATCGTGTTGAAAAAGACGTACAATCAGATATGCGTACTATAACCTGCAATAAATGCCTTAGCAGCCCAGTAGAAATACGCTGGCACCGAAAGATATTAGTAATAAACTGACCTCTTCTTAAAGAGAAGGTACACCCTAAGAGTAGTGACATCCTAGGATAGACCAGAGCCATACCTCAGCCCGCCAGCAATACAGTCAATGTCGGACTTATTGTCGGGGGCGTATCTCCGACTCGTACGAACACATACTAAAGCTTGTCAAGGTAAGTATAAAAAGTAAAACTCGTCTGAGAGTGTACGTTAAACCAATAGCTGCAAATCGCGTGTCTGCTACCTAGCTCACTTAAAATGTTCGTTTTCAAGTCCAAAGTGAACAAATACTTGTCTGTTACGTAATCACACTTGTCCCAGTTCATTTTTATTTATCTTTTTATTGAGAAATCATTTTTATTGTTGATGGATGTTATTGGTATGCGCTCTAGCGAATACCATTCATTTATTTCTACTGCATTTTTTTCCTATACTCTACCATCTCTCTCCCTCACTCTCTCTCCCTCTCTCGTTCCTCTGGCACACATTTACATTTACAGCATATCAAATTTTGAAATCGTCAATCACTTTCGCTATATTGGTCTTTCATTTTCCCGCAGTTATCGTTTTCATTTCCCGCTATTCTCTCATTCATTTTCCCGCAGTTATCGTTTTCATTTCCCGCAATTCTTTCTTTCATTTTCCCGCAGTTATCTTTTTCATTTCCCGCTGTTCTCTCATTCATTTTCCAGCAGTTATCGTTTTAATTTCCCGCAATTCTCTCTTTCATTTTCCCGCAGTTATCTTTTTCATTTTCCGCTTTTCTCTCATTCATTTTCCCGCAGTTATTGTTTTCATTTCCCGCAATTCTCTCTTTCATTTTTCCGCAGTTTATATTTTCATTTCCCGCTATTCTTTCTTATATTTTCCCGCAGTTATTTTTTTCATTTCCCGCAATTCTTTCTTTCATTTTCCCGCAGTTATCTTTTTCATTTCCCGCAATTCTTTCTTTCATTTACCCGCCGTAATCTTTTTTCATTTCATGCTATTTTTCTTTTATTTCCCAGCTTTTATCTTTTTCATTTGCCTCAATAGTATCTGTAATTTTCCCGCAGTTACCTTTTTCATTTCCCGCAATTCTCTTTTTCATTTTCCCGCAAGTATCCTTTTCATTTCCCGCAATTCTCTCTTTAATTTCCCCGCACTTACCTTTTCCATTTCCCGCTATGCATTCTTTTATTTCCCGCAAGTATCTTTTTCATTTCCCGCAATTCTCTCTTTAATTTCTCGCATATCCCTTACTCACTCTCACTATCTCTATCTACATCTGTCTCTCGCCAAGCTTCCCTCTTTCATATACTTCTTCAGCTTTTCACTGTTTAATATAAAACCTTTCCATTCGCTATCACTTTTTGATAATTTTTTCACATATGGTGCTTTCCATTAATTTGTTTATTTTATTCTATTGTTTACCGTGGATAGTTGGCGGTAATATGTGCTCCATCGAGTGCAACATTATTTTCACCAAATTCCGCCTAACTTAAAAATAAAACAAACTTTTTCTTAACATCCTCATTTCTTCATTCATGCTATTAGTTTTGTTGTTTTATGGCGGTTAAACATTTTGAACCAGCTGAGGGGGGTCAGCGTAGATGAAGTCAAGTTCATACGGCTCAAAATAACAATCGTCGCAGCTGTCGCTGCAGACCGCCATTCACCGTTCATTTAAGCAGCGACATCCAAGTTGGCCATGTCAGAGACGTAAAAGTGCGCATGGCGAAGCCTGGGTCGCGTCGACCCAACTAAGGTGCACGTGACACAGCGTTAATGCAGGTATCATACGCAAGTGGAATCTTCGCTTTTTCCCTTCTAATTCACTACAGCCTCCCTCTCTCCCTCCATCTCATACACTCTTACTCTCTTCCCCCGCTATCTTTGACTCATTTTTATCTGTATAACTCTGTGTTTCTTTTCTCATTCCCGCCTTTTCTGTTGTTTATTCTGTTTCCCTTGTTCAATATCTTTGTGGGTGTGTTTCCTTTGATTGTATTAGTTTTATTGTTCGCCTTTTCCTACATTTTCATTACTTCTCTGCTGATATTTTATTTCTTTCACCATTAATTACGTTTTAGCATTTCTGTAATATTTGTTTTCCGCATGTTTTCTTTTCTTTTCTCGTTCATTTGTATTATTTAATTTGTTTTTGTTTTGTTTTGTTTTATAATATTCTGTACTACTAATTGTGTCGGACTTGCTTTCATCCTTGCTATCGGTCTTTTCTTCTGTCATTTATTAGTTTTTAGAGTTCGTAAATTCTTTTTTCCCAGCATGTTTCTCTTTCTTATTCCTGCCTTTCTTTCTGTATAGTTTGCTTACGTTCTGATCCTCTTCAGCTGTCGTATAGTTATGTTACTTCTGTCATTTAGTAGTCTTTTTTAGCGTTAGTTTATTCTTTTTATCCGCATTTCTCTCTTTCATGTTCCTGCCTGCTATTCTATATAGAAAGCTTACGTTCTGACCGTTTTCAGCTGTCTGATAGTCATGTTATTGGTCGCCCGATTTATAAAATCGGGGACTTATGTTTTGAGGCATGTCCGTCCGTCCGTCTGTCCGTCCGGATTTTTCTCCCCAACCATCCATAGAATTTCTCTGAAATTGTGCATGTAGCTGTTAGTTTGGTCAGGTCAGAAAGTGACATTGTCTGATTTCTGAAAAATATCTGGTTAGCCCCGCCAGGGAGTCAGAAGGCTTCGAAATGGCAAAACATGACATTTTTTGCTCCATAACTTTTCATCCATCCATCCATTCAATTTCTCTGAAACTTGACCAACATGTGGAGGCAATTGTTCCTAATAGAAAATAAGTATCGCTGACCTTGAAAAATATCTGGTTTGCGCCTCAGGGGGTCAAAAGCCCCCAAAATGGCAAAAAATGACCATTTTCTTCCATAACGTTTGATCCATCCATTCAAATTTTATGAAACTTGGCCAAAATATAGAGGCAATTGTTCTGGATTAAAATGAGCATCCTTGACCTCAGAAGAATTCTGGTTCGCGCCCCCAGAGGGTCAAACATGCCCCAAATTGTCCAAATCTATTGCATTTTACACTCGCCACATCGAGTCACATACAGAGGGGGACCACACACACGCGACTTGTTTCTTTCATCAATTATTTTTTTTTAGCGTTCGTTAATTCTTTTTTCCCCCGCATTTCTCTCTTTCGTGTTCCTGCCTGTCTTTCTATATAGTTAGCTTACGTTGTGACCCTTTTCTGTCGTCATCTATGATGTATTAGTTTTTTTTTTAGCGTTCGTTAATTCTTCTTTCCCGCATTTCTTTTTTGTTTTTCTTTCGGTCTGTCTTTCTATATAGTTACCTTACGTTCTAACCCTCCTCCGCTGTTTGATAGTCATGCTACTTCTTTTCTTTAATTAGTTATTTAGCCTTTGTTAATTTTTTTCTCCCCACATTTTTTTCTATATTTCTGCCTGTCTTTTTATATAGTTTGCTTACGTTCTGACCCTCTTCCGCTGTCTGATAGTTAACTTACTTCTGTCATTTATTAGTTTCTTTTAGTGTTCGTTGAATGTTTTTTTCCCTACATTTATCTCTTTTATATTACTGCCCGTCTTTCTATATAGCTTTCTGACGTCATGACCCTATTCCGCTGCCTGATAGTCATGTTACTGATTTTATTAGTTTTCTGTAGCGTTCGTAAATTCGCATTTCAGACTGGCCATATAGCCTTATTTTAAAATACTCGATCCAGCTCCTTGTAGTCAGTGTCCTGATACCTGTCATAGTTGGTTCGCTCTGATGTTTATATATATATTATATGTTTATACATTAAAGTATATATATGTATATATATATATATATATATATATATATATATATATATATATATATATATATATATATATATTAATTTCATACGTACATAAAAGTAATCCATGGACACGTGTTTCTGGCTCACAGCATTCATCAGCATGGCTAACTTACACAGAGATCGAACCTTCGATGTAGATGTCTATATATTTTGATATATATATATATATACACACATATATATATATATATATATATATATATATATATAATCTAATGTATAAGATATAATATTAAAAAGAGGTACAATATATAATGTATCGATGTTTCAGTATTTACTACAACAGTACTCAATACATGAGTACTGCTGAGTAGAAAGGTATGGAAATATATTTATGGCAATTACACTACAGAGAGGTGCCCGTTTACACAACTTTGCAATAGATAGTAGGATTATATTGCATGTTATATACATATATATATATATATATATATATATATATATATATATATATATATATATATATATATATGTATATATACATAAATATATATACATGTATATATATTAATAGATGTAAAATGCCTGGACATCGTGCCTCTTTTTAATGTGTTAAATTATAATTGTTTATCGGCTATTCAAATAATGGCCGCGCGGTTAACGACGTTGGATTTGTGTTGAAAAATACTTGTAGTCCGGGGTTTCGAATCGTACGACCGGTAGTGAATAGTCATATTTCTATGCTGATGAGTCCTTATTGAAAAGGGACGAGACGTATACGTACATAGATCATACACTATAACAAACATTATATATATATATATATATATATATATATATATATATATATATATATATATATATATATGTATGTATTCTCCACGTGCATGCAATTGTTTGTCGCTGCTAGTTTCAGTAGGGCTTAATGCGCATTTGCACAAAGGATACGCACTATTCTATCTGTGTGTGTTTGCAGAAAGCTTTGCCACATTTTTTGTGATTGTTTAGTGACATGTGTTGCTGTTCATATGCACATGTGAGCAATAGGTCGCTTAGTCTTTTCTTAACGTTTAGTACCTGTGAAGATAACGATGTGAAAAGGCTAGTGAATAATTTAAAATTTCAAACCAGGCAGAACTTCAAAGCAGGCTGTGTCGTGTTTGTGATATTTCGTGCGTCCTTTCTCCCCGTTTTAAACCGTTTCCATGGATTCAACTTGAAGTACGCAACGTTCTAACTATGTCATTAATGTTATCAGCTAACAAAGTAATGACACTTCCACGTTCAAATAAAGGCCGCGATTCTTTATTTGATACACTTCTCATAAGTTATTGAAATGTGATCTCATTGCAAATATGTTTCCTTTCAATTTTACGTTAACGTAACATTTTACACGTCAAAAGTAACTCAATTAGAAACAGAACACTTAAAAATATATGAATGATGTATCACTCATCAAGACTAAAACACTTCGAGGAGAAACATTAATGAGACTCGTAATGTTTATGATTTGAATTATGCCGAATAATGTGCTCATTTTGTTTGTGATCTTGAAAAGGTTTCCGCTTATCTTTTCTTGGTCTCTCTTCAGGTGCGATTTCTTCGAACTGTGGAATATTTATGTCAAATCAGAGAATATATACGGACTGTATATTGTATTTATATATGGAAGATCAATTGCTGTCATTGTTTCAGCAATTACTAACTTTATTTTGTAAGTAGATTTGATGTGATTATTAGTTAGTATGTATAATTTGGTATATTCGGACTATTGTTCTCATCTTGTGTGTTTTTATCACAACGTTTCGGCCGATGTAACCCCCGACCTTCTTCAGATGTACCTTGCCAAACTCGGGAATCTGGACGGAATTTCGAACGGAACCCTTTATTAAATCCACGGGGGTAGCATACTCTCGTTACATCTGAGAAGGAGTCTTCAGTAATTTGCAAGTCTTCGTATCACCCGCACTGAGGATTGAACCTTCAACTTTCAGATGACTGTCACTTAGAACAAAATTTTACTTAGTACTACATCAACTGCACCAGAAAGATTCCCGAGTTCGACTAGCTACACCTGAAGAAGGTCGGAGGTTTCATCGGTCGAAACGTTGTGATAAAAGTACCCAAGATGAGAACAGTAGTCCGAATATACTAAAGTTTACAAATTATCATCCCTCATCTAAAAAATTCCGAAACAAATTTATTAGTACTTTCATCTTGTCTCTATTGACACGTGAACTTTCTTGAGAATATTAGTTAGAATTGATTAATACTTAAAAAATTTTTTTCCGTTGAGCCACGTGTCCAAAGCTACATCAGCTAAAACGTTGTGTGAATACCATCTAATACAGGGTGGGCAAAAATAAGGGTCCTATTTTTAAAAATTCATAACTTTTTTATTTATTGATTTTTTTAATTTTTTTTTTTTAGAATAAGTAAAGGACCCCTTCCGAAGCAAGCATGAGCCGTATTAGCCCTAAGGAACGTACCCTCATTTAGAAAACATTATTTTTGCTTAAAAAACTCAAAACATTGTAAAAAACAATACTTTAGTTTTTGTAAGTTTTAAGAAGTGTTTTTCGGCTAAAATTTGTTTTGTTTATTTCAAAAAATCTAGGAAGGGTCAGTCTACACACACAAAAAGTTTGGTGAGTGTAACTTTTATTTTGTGGAAGTTATTAAAATTCAAGTTATTCAAATTTAAAGATAGGACCCTTATTTTGGCCCACCCTGTATAAGATCAATAGTCAGAATGATCCAAATAAAACAGGTTATTCATCACTATATAAACATTTCAAATCAGATATTGTATAATTAAAAATGAATGTATAATTCATTGTCTTTGTGTAACAATAAATCAGTACCGATACATTTAAAAGATATGAATGTTGAATCCCTTATGTTTTTTGAAATTGTACTCAGTCTTGCTTTTGTTTATTACTATATTCAAACTAAATACTTTTAACATGGATTAAAATTAAGATAGGTATCAAGTGTCACAATGTGCGTGCATATATCGAGTACACAAACTGTATTCACACGGTAAGACTCGAATTAACATTGACCCCGATAAAATATTTTATTAGTAAGATTAATCACTTAGAATGTTTGAATGAAGATACGTTAAATCGCATATTTTGCCCAATGCTATCAAGTAAGCGCCGGTGTGCCTGTCATACTAGATGGGTAACCGTGTAACAGGTGTTGTATTTCAGAAGACAACTAATTCAATGACTACCTCTGTAGAAAACCTGGAATGAAGAGGAATTGTTAAATAATAACCACAAATCGACACCGTTTCAGAAGAAGAAATTAACAATTACGTGTTAGTATCAAGTGAGTTTGTATGTGGTTATTTATCTATGTATATAAAACTCAATGTATATGTGTGTGTGTGGGTGTGTGTGTCTGTCTTATGGAAAACAAAAGGTTAGCGAAATCTAAATGAAATCTACCAGTGTATTCTCATGTAAGATTTACGGAGGAATATAATGATAGTAGTCCTAAATCTCTAAATCCATTACTTAGGGGCCTATGGGGAAGATCCTGTCAAGTTTTTAGCTCGTGTTTCATCAATTTCAACATAATTATGTAATACTTTGAAAATGTTAACTCATTGCTTCCGGAAATATTTTTAAATTTCATTTAGTGTTTCTTAACGTAATTTCTCTTCTAAATAAAGTGGAGCAAGACACTCGAAAATAGTTTTTTTATATAGTGCTCCGGCGGCTTTCTTTTATTTTATTCAGCACGTTTTTGTACTGCTCTAGAAGGCGTCCATACACTATTGGAGGACATATTTTTATCTATAATATAGAATTTCAGTAATGTTCTAGAGACTTCCTACATTTTATTTTTTTTGCGGTGGGGGGGGGGGCGGGTGTCTCGTTCTGCAAACCCCTTAAGTTTTGTTTTTCCACTCCTCACTTAGAAGATGTGATATGGGACAAAAATATGTTCAGTCGTGCTCTAGAGATAACTTCAATTTGAAAAGTTCTACATCTCTTAGAAAGAGCAAATGCATTTAACGCAGTGTTGTCCGGGATAAATGATTTCTCTGTCTTTTTTAAATAGTGTTGTATACACTTGGAGTGATAATTCAAAATGCCTAATATCTTGGATAGAGCAAGTAGTACCCAAAATTGCTCATTGCAGTGCTCAATATTTTGGATAGATCAGGCGTGTGTAAGCGCAGTGTTGCTCAGGATAAAGATCTGATCTGCCTGTTTATAATGGTGTTGCCCGTGAGCAATACGCCAAGGTGCTCAATATCTTGGATAGAGCAGGTCTGTTTAAACGCAGCGTTGCCAGTGTGAAATAACTTATTTGTATTTTCTTAGTATGTTGTATACTATACTAACTACATGGTGTTGCCTGCGTGTTATAATACTATTAATATGTTATCGTATCTAGTGAGTAGAATATATTAGTCAATAAAATACAGCTCAACGTCCTAGATAGAGCAGCTATGTTTAAAAGCCGCGTTACTTAAGAAATTAAACTCACTGTGTTGCTCGGGATTCATAATGTTAACTATACAATATTGTATATGGGATGTGGTATACATTAACACAAAATGCTCAATATCTTAGCTAGAGCAGCTGTGTTAAAACGCAGCGTTGCCCGGGAGAAATAGCTGCTGTATCTGTTGTAATTAATTGGTCAACTACAATAAGTGCATGATGTTGTCCGGGAGTCATATTACTAATAATACAGTATGATACCTAGTAAGTGGTATAAGTATTATTTACCTCCTCTCCAGGAGGTTAGGCACTAGCCCAAGTTTATCTTACTCCCACAAGGTAAGAGTTGACCCACGGTCGGATCGCAAAAGTGGGGCTTGAAAAGCCAGCGCCCGAGAAGGTGAACCCTCTGACCATTTAAAAGTTCCTGGGCAACCCCGTCGGCATTCTCCGGTAAGGTGCTTCAGGCAGTAAGCAATATATTTACTGCTCCCCAAAGAGAAGAGGGAATGCCTGGGAAGGTGGACCTCCTAGAACTGCACAGTAGTAAGTGGTATTAGTGAGTCACTTGAAAGTGCTCCTTATCCTGGATAAGGCAGACATGTTTAAAATCTACTTTTGGCATAAAAGGTCAATATCACTATGTTGTTTTGTACTATTTCATACAGTCAAATCTATTTGACATTGTCGGGGGGTCATAATAGTAAGATTACAGTATTCCATGTGGGTAGTGGTATAAAGTAATCAAAATGTGCTCACTATCAATTTGTTATGATGTAACAAAGGACTTAGTGTTGCCCAAAAGTCATAAGAGTCATAAGGCATTCTAACATCTGGTAAGTGGTATGAGTTAGTCAATCCAATTTACTCAATATCCTGGAAATAGTAGGTGTGTTAAGGCCGCGTTTCCCAATAAAACCAACATCTCTGTGTTTTCTGATATTATTTTATACAATAAAAATACTCGGAGTTGCCCGGAAGTATACACATTAATAGTGCAGTATTATATTTTATAAGTGTAAATCTGTGTGTATGTGCTTTTGTCTAAAAGTAGGAAACTATACAATATATGTGCTTATGATTTTTTCATTTTACAGTTATTTTTTATATCTTTTTCATTTATTTTCCATTACTTGCTTATTAATTTATTTATTTATTTATTTAATTCATATGCCATCCAATTGTTTTATTCATTTTTTTTCAATCAAATTATCTTCACTTTTTAGGTTTCTTTCATTCATGTTTTCTACTCTATTATAATTTATTGTCAATCAGTTTGAGTAATACATGTTTTAGTTCACTTCTTTCTATTCACAATTACCTTCATTTTCTCATCAAACTTTTCATTTATTTAGTATTATATATGGTTTATAATTTTTAAGTATTTAATTCATTTTTTTATTCATTATTTCTCCATTTTTAAATTTACTTTTTCTTTCATTTGTTTCATCTATTTTCCAGTAATAAACCTTTTCATTCACTTCATTACATTCACTTTATCTTTCTATTTTTTCATCCAACTTTTCATTAAATATTTTTTAACATTTTGTCATTAAGTATGTCATTCATTTTTTATTCATTTTTTCATTCTCTTTTAAAATGTAGTATTCTTTTATTTGTGTCATCTATTTTCTAGCAATACATTTTTGCATTCACTTCCTTCTATTCACTTTTTCATTATTTTTTTTCCTTTAACTTTTCATTAATTTTACATGATATATTTTTTTCAATTGGTTGATTTCATTTGTGTGTTTATTCATTTTTTTCATTCCTTTGGTCACTATTTATTTCATTCATTTTTTATTAGCAGTTCATTCATTTTCTTCATTCAATATTTTCCTTTCTTTTTCATTCATTTTTCTAGTTTTTTAATTCATTTTTGCTTTCATTTTTTCATACACTTTTTTCATTTATTTCGCATTCGTTTTTTTTACTTCAATTTAGTACTGTACTTGTTATTTAGTTCAATTTAGTACTGTACTTGTTATTTAGTTCTTCTTATTCATTTCGTTTTCATTCCAGTTATCTATCTTGTAATTTATTCGTTTGTTCATGTATTTCTCATTGAAGATTTTAAATTCATTTTTATCCAATCTTAATTTTCTTCATTTTACAATTCATATTTTAATTCTTTTTCTTCTTCCGGAATATCATAAACAGTAAATTATACAAATAGGTGTAGAACACACCGTGAACTTTCCGCGGTATCCCACTGGTAGTATTTAATATCTCAATTTAAACAAATTGGATATATCGCATTTAATTATTTGAATTTTTGTTTTTGAGACGAGGAATGATAATATGTATAATTTTGATTTTTAGGACTATTGCTTTTAGCTTGGATGTTGTTCTCACGACGTTTCAGCTGACATAACCTCGAACTATCAGGTGAATTTTCATTAATAACAGCTATTGTCAAAATGCATGTGAAGAAAGTCACAGGTCATATCGGCCGAAACGTTTTGAGAACAACACCCAAGATGAGAGCTATAGTCTTAAAAATCGAAATAATACATGGAGTTATCGCGTTTTGTATTCGAACTCTTCATATATAATAATGTTACAAATGTATACTCAGTGAATTGTATACCATAGATAGATAATGATAGGTAGTGTTTATTTTTCAGCAAAAATTGATCGAGATAGTGTTGATATTCCGTACCTATTTGATGTTGCTGATTCTATATGTCAGAGTGTAACAATTTTCCGATTCCAAAGTCAAATCTTTTTATACGAATGCCAACGGCTTCGATCTACATTTCTAAACGCAGGTAAAACAGTCAGAGAAAATCGGAGTACTTCTACGGGGCATCATTATTTTAAGTCGCTTCCTGCAAAAGAGGACAAAACTCCATTAAGCAATGAGCGTCTATCTCTTAAAATAAAAGCCGTGTTTTGCGAGTGTCAGCTTTACAAGTAGATGATACAGGTGGATTTAAAGGATAACGTTGAGAGTGAAAGACGATGCAACTTAGACTGATCTTTCATCAGATACATTTCCAGAGGCAAATATCGAAAAAGGTTCTGGCATAGAAATGCAATAATGTACTTTGAATAATCATGTATATTGTGAGTGGTTAATAGAGACATTTTGAAGCTCCCATTACCATGAAAATTTTCTTAATACCTGACAGACTACAGATATGACCGTAGGACAAAATCGTGGGAGCAACGTAAATAGTAAAAATGTAAGTATCTAAATCTTATTTAATACGTTAAATTAAATTATTTCCACTCCCCCCTAGTCAATCCGATAGTACTTTTGTTTCTGTCAAGCTAAGGTATGCTCCTGTTATCAGGAGGTCCACTCTCCAGATTAACCTTCTCTTTGAGAAGGGGTTAGTTTATCGCTAATTGCATGAGGTACCTCTGCCATGGAATTCTGACGGAACTGCTCTGGCATTTTTCTAGGTCAGAGTGCGCTAATTCCAATGCATTAGCTTTTAAAATAAACACCTGAACTTGTGTCTAACTTCCTGGACGGGTAAATATAATAAATATCTGAACATATCTGGAAATCCTTGATGGTAGACAGACAGTAGATGTAGGCGGATATATACGAATCGGTGATTTGTTGAAGATAATCGTGTGGCCCTCAGGGGCGCCCACATTTAAAGTTGTTAGTGTGACGGAAAGCTAGTAAATAAGCAATAGTGATGAATGTTCTTTGTTATGAACTGATGGATAGGCGACAATGTTTAATGATGTTTCAGCCTGGCCAAGAAAATTGAATGACAAAGAACTCCCAGACATGGGCCAGTTTGTGATTTGAGTGTTTTGTTTATATATAATCCATATAATAATTTATCGAACGATTTTAATTTTAGGTTGGTCTCGATATCCCGCTAGTGAAGGTTACTTAGGTGTAATCGACCGTCCTACTGTTAGTAAAGGTTTAGTTGCTAAATCATTTAAATAAATTATTTCGTATAAATGATATGATTTTATCGCTGGCATTCTTTTCTCGAATATAATATTTGTAAGAATTATTTCAAGGAAGAGATATTGTACTTACATGATGGGAAACGTTAAGGAAGCCAACATCCTAAGTGAAATATTTCTGTGGAACGAATGGATTCGAAATTGGCACCACCATGTTGTCAGTCAGTGTCGTTAATAACTTAGCCACCGTCCATCCTACTAGTCTGTTTACCAAGCGTTTCCCAACAGTATTCATACTTTTATTTTTGTTTTGCATTTTTTACACCGTGCATTTTAGTAATATTTCCAGTAAAATATTAAATCGTTCGGCTATACAGAACTTAACATAATTTAATCACTATTTAAAAAAGTTTTCGACGTAAATAGATTCTAAACGATTCATTCTTTAATCGTTGAAGATTTGCTCAGAATTGACAATAGCAGAACTTAATTTTATTCAAGTATTTAAATGCTTCCCGTATCTTTTTAAATTACAAAATTCACAAAGTAATTATTATTAAAAAATACTTTTATACGATAAAAAAACCCAGAAATGTTTCAAAAAAGAATTTGTAAAATTGTATTTTTTAATACTCTATTCACTTTTCAACTTTACTTAATATTCGAATGAATTAAGGAAATACTAATTCAGTTATCGTAATCGCGATGAAAAAAAATCCCACATCGATATATCATGTTGCCCTATATTCTTTTAACTTGTTTAATTATGCTTCATCTGACCACATATTCATGCTTGTATATATAACAAACTAGTATATATTACACTGCACACATTACCCAAAGTAAGAAATACTGATGGGATAGATTGTATCATGGCGAAAGAACATATACTATACTACCCCTGAAAGAAGAAATAATGTCTGAGAAGATGGGCTCATTAAAACTACAACTACTAGCTACTTCCAAAGAAGGAGGTAATGCTTGGAAGCATGACCTCATGGCAACAGAACAAAAGAGAATTCCTAGAAATATGATATTGTGACCACAGAGCATAAACATAAATTATCCCTTTCTCCCTAAAAAGAAAGAAAAATCATTAAGAAAAGAATTCAACTGAAAACCCGATCATGTCCTCAATGGAATACACATGAACCTATGTTGGTTTTGCTATTTGAAATATATTGTACTAATAGAATTATATGTGGTTCGATTAGTTTCTTGATCCATTCAGTACGGATCTATTGATTTTGCTCACGGACTGCAAACTATATTAACGCCTAAGAAATATCAAATAACGAGTTATATGTTTGTAAACAAAAGGAAATAAAAAACAAACTGTAGACTCATTAACCCCTATGTTTTCCAGCGTAACATCTAGCTGGTATTGTTTTTGTCGGACATTCTGGAAAGTGGGGAATAGTACTAAATAATGAACTTTTGCTTGTTTTATCTTCCAGTATAAATGACGAGATAGGTGCTATTTTGTTGTACGTTCGGTAATGGCTACTAAAATATCTGAACATATGTACGCCTAGATAAGTCGATAAATCCATAAGCGAAATCAATTATTATTAAATACTAGCTATGGTAACTATTACGTGACAGTTTCCTGTGGCCGAGTGGACATGGCGACTGTTTGCAGTATCAAGGCTAACTCGTTAAACCGGGTTTGCGCCTCGTGACCGTCTGAAATGGTGATATTGCTGAACTGATGAGGTCAATATAATTGAAACGCTAGAGTGTGTAGGTATGAATAAGGGAATACAGAATATATATATATATATATATATATATATATATATTATATATATATATATACATTATATATATATATATATATATATATATATATATATATATTCGTAATTATTTTGCAGAATATCAGATTATATAAACATATGACTATAATTTTGGGACCGTGAGTGGACTGATATTGACAAACAGTATTCTTTTGTGTTTATTTATATGTGTAAACACCTCGCAACTGAGCCCTGTAAATTCATATCAGATCCATAAAGAAATGTACTCATGGCAGCATACTGATTTGATCTAATGTTGTCTTAAATTATTAATCAACAACATATTATTGTGTTATTATTAAATCACCGAGTACACTGCTACAGTAATTTTAACCAAACGAAATCAGGCATAATATATACGAGATATTTAAAAAAAAAATCCTACCTTAGGCCAGAAAAATATTTCAAACACCTGATGGGGTTAGGACCTTAATCCCCTCTAAAGGAAGCCACTTGTGCTTGCACACACTCTGCCCACTGATCAATAAACTGCCGGAAACACCTCTGGAAGTTTTATTTTTGAATGGTGTTCATCTCCGCTTTCGTGTTCCCCATTATATATTCTCTAATCTCAAAACAGGAACCTTTAGTGGTATCTGGTGAGTAGGGAGGGTTTCAAATGACTGGAATTCCATGTTTGTCCAATAAATCATGGATCAATCTGGATAAATGTGCGGGGGCATTGTCGTTGTGTAGTTGCCAGTTTTTCGCCGTCTACATGTCTGGTATTATGCGCATAACTGCATTGCGGAGACGCCGAATAACATTTTGATAGTACTCTTTTGTGCCTTATTGTCTTTCCGGTGCGTTTCGTGATGCACAATTCCACGAATATGAAAGAAGAAAGCAAGCATCGCCTTGATTTGGCCTCGCACATTTTTTTACCTTAGAGACTCAGGATGCTTCTATTGCGACGACTGTCTTTTTGTTTCTTGGTCGTACCCGTACGCCCATGACTAATATCCAGTTTACACGGGGTTCAGCAACCCAAGATCAGTGTTGTCAGTTTCGTGAAGGTTCTTGCAACTTGAAAACGGAGGTCCGTATTTTTTTGTGACAACAACTTGTGCACAATTTCCGCAGTCTCTCTGTGCATGTTCAAATCATCGCGTAAAATAGTCTGTGCGGAATCTTTACTCACTCCGACCTGTTCGGCGATCCCCAGCACAGTTGAACAAAGATCTTCCATCACCAAATTAAGTACCCTCTCTAAAACAGCTGCACTCCCATCAGTTTGGAGGCTGCCACAACACTGATGTGCGAACATTTTTGAATCAGTTGAAGAACCCTTTCATTTGTCATACACATATCGCATCTTCTCCAAACTCTTGCTGAATCTTACGAATTGTATTGTTTGAGAATCACCAATAATTTGACAACATTTTATGAAGTACCTTTGTTCAACAGGTTCAGTCATCTTTAGAAAATCAGTAATCTGATGAACACATTTTGTAGCATCGCATTCAGCGACCGACAGGCAACAACTAACGCGCAGAGAGGTGGTGGTGATAAAATTCAGGTATGCGCATGAAGGTGTCTTTCTCTACTGTGTAGTGAGGCGACGCGTTAGCTTCTCTATTTCGCACGGAAGCATGAGGGTCGGATACTTTTTAGACATGCCTCGTATATACATATATATATATATATATATATATATATATATATATATATATATTATGCATATATATATTCATATTTACACATATATATTGTTTATATATATATATATATATATATGTATATATATATATATGGATTACTTTTATGTGCGTAAAAAATTAATATATATATATATATATATATATCAAAAACAAAAAAATACGACCTTTGAAATGAGGCCGACTAATAATGCAGTTTTTCTACATCTTAAGCACTTAGGAAGTGAAACAATTAAATATAATAGTAAGCTCAATAACAACGAGCTGAAAATCACCAATAAAAAAATTATCACATAGAAACCATTACATACTTGGGTGATAAAAACCGTACATATTTCTCACAGAGCGTCTTGGCCCAGTGTTGCGTCAGCTGAACTATAGACATCAACATCGAGGGTGATGATGATGACGACTGTGAGCCAGAAACACGTGTACATGAATTACTTTTATGTACGTAAAAAATGTATATATATATATATATATATATATATATATATATATATATATATATATATATATATATATATATATATATCCTGAGGATTCCGACGCCATGAAGATATTTTCATAACTTACTACTTCGCTCGACTCACGTATCCAGCACTGTTGAAGTAAATACTAAACATTAATACATAAAAAGGATATCTCCTATTAAAATCTCATGTAGATACATGAAACACTAATTATATATATATATATATATATATATATATATATATATATATATATATATATATATATACAGACAGATAGATAGATAGATAGATAGATAACATTTGATAGCAAGCACATTTATGCTGTTTGTGAATGTGAGCCATCTGAAACTCCACTGAGAGTTCATATATAGGCTTTTGTATTTGTAACTGTTCACATTATTCTAAAATACTGTAGCGGTCACTTGAGCTTCATAAATGGCCAGTCTAAGAGAGATAGGAAACTGACATGGCCGTCGATAACTTAACATCTGTTCATTAACCAAGATTAAATCTTTGCTGTCTTGACGACACACCATGCCCTACGCCCTACTCCAGTGGAACTAAAAACGTATATTTATTGCATAACATTTAACGAGTATATCACTGTGATCAGATCCATGCCAAGAGTCCGTAATCTCGCCCTAATTACTCAATTTTATTGTATTAGTTATTTATTTAGCTGTCGATTTTTTTCATTTTATTTATTTTATTCTGTGGATAAATGATTTATATGGATGAGATGAACGGGTTAGAATATAATTCGAACAGACCGCTGAAAGATAAGGCTTAAATTCAAATGCATGTCATAGGATGGCTACAATAGCATGCAGCACGTGGCGTTTTTATTCCCTTTATTTATGACTGCATAATTTACAGCGAACTATTATTTGCATGGCTGACTGGCTAAAACCCTTAGCCCTTGCTTGAATTCCTTTTGTAATATTATTATTAGGCACATATAAATGTGTTGCAATATTGCCAGGCTTAAAAAGTTACCGTCGCGAAATATGGAAACGGTGATGCAGTTTCGATATTAAATACGATAAAAATAGAGTATGAAATATTATTAACGGCTATAGAATACGCCAATCACATAATATATATATATATATATATATATATATATATATATATATATATATATATATATATATATATATATATAAAGTGGTGAACTTTTACCCTCTGGATTCTACCTATCTTCGCCGCACCTGAAGATGTGTTTTTTTAAAATTTAACTTTGAATCCTCTCTTGTCACTTCTCGTGCCTTTTAACGACCTACCTATCTACATTTCACACCGGACTTTTTTTCGATCTGACATTTTCTTGCACTCGGGAAGAGTTTTGCCTTGTGATTTTTTCCCTACAATTTTTCTTTTTCTTTCTCAAATTTTTAATTTTGGCCTTTGCCAACTTATCTACCCCAGCGTCTTCCTCTGATGATACGATTTTGATCTTTGAAAAGCCTGGCTTAAGGAAAAATTTAACTTGAATACATTGCCTTTTTGCGGAATATACCTTGCTATGAGCAACTGAATTGAAAAAAGATTTGACTTTTGCTTTTCTAATTTATTTTCATACTTCAACATATATATATATATATATATATATATATATATATATATATATATATATATATATATATATATATATATATATATATAGTAGAGTTGAATTATTTAAATTTAGAGTTTTAAATTAAATTAGTTTAGCTTGTCATATTCGAAAAAAAGGAATATTCTAGATTTTTGTTGATTTTTACTTAGTTGTTTATCATTTACCAATTCTTTATCTAATGTGTATTTATTTTCATTTGAGATTACGTACAACAATAATAATCTCTGGAACATATATGCACAATGATATTTCTTGATGTTGGATTTTTAAAGTGTTATTCCAGAATATTGATTATTAGGCTACAAGTATTGTATCCTACTGATATATATATATATATATATATATATATATATATATATATATATATATATATATATATATATAGTGTGTAGATTTTGTGTAGAAGCTCTGAATAACAGAGCTCAATGTAATTCAAACAGAGCAAAATAGAATTATAAAAAGAAAAACTATACACACATTAAGGTTGTACACATAATAACTTATTTCGAGCCACTAGGTTTTTTTTGACGTGGTTGTCTATACATCTGAGGAGACCTAATTAAAGGGGTCGAAATAAGTTATTATGTGTACAACCTTAATTATATATATATATATATATATATATATATATATATATATATATATATATATGTATATATATATATATGTATATATATATATAAATATATATATATATATATATACATACATACATATATTGTGTATGTATTTAGGTAGTATTTTCTCATTTTTGCCAACATTGTTAAAAGTAACAACATTCGTCTATTTAATGATACTTTTTTATTTTTTTCAATTTTCATGATGCTCTTTAAAAATAAAAATAACACATATTCCATAGGTTTCACAGGTTTCACGAACGTTTTCAATTCTGTGTGGAATTATCCTCAGATGTCAAAATCAAGTGAACAAAAAAGCGGGAGAAATGAGCAGAAAACGTTTTCGCATAGTGTCAGGAAGTCGTTGACGATTTAAATTAAGCAAAGCTGGATGGCATCACAGAACAAAATCGCATTACATGAATCATTTTAAAATGTTGCCACTGCTGTCAAATGTAATGTTATTAATTTTAGATTGTTGTGTTTCATGTAGATAGCTTCTGGTATATTCAATTTTAAAAAAAAATTGGATTCGGAATGTATAATGTTAGTGTTATTAACTAGAATGTGTCTTAAATCAGAGGGAGGACAGTTATGTTATGTAGATGTTTATAAATAAATATGTATACACACACACACACACACACATATATATATATATATATATATATATATATATATATAAACCAGCAGTAATACACGAGGTATATATATACATATATATACATATATATATATATATATATATATATATATATATATATATGTATATATATATATATATATATATATATATATATATATATATATATATATATATATATGTATATATATATATATATATATATATATATATATATATTTCCTGTTGATTATAATTATTAGACGTGGGCAGTGTTTATAAATACTATAGACTATTTGAGAGATTAGTAATTTTAAACAAATATGAATAAGTGTGAGTAGGGAAGTACGTGTGTCTATTTATGTACGAGTGTGTGTATTTCCTCACGTTTGTGCTTGTTTAGATACAAACACAGCTGAGGCTGTAGTTATGCTCAGAAGAATATAGCAGATCATGTAAACATACGACCGAAATAACGAGGTGGAATAACTGACTCGCCATAATCCAGTCATTAAAAGGGGCAATGAACGCGATACTATAGAAAACCTTTCATTGTGTAATGGCGTTTCGTACGATTATTAATGAACAAACTAATGGAAATGTCAGGTTTATGGATCTTTCTGTTCCGAAAGTTAATTCCCTGTGAGCAATAAATTTTCTTTGCAAAAGCATCGTTTGCAAAAATGTTAACTAAATTTTCAAATACGGATACAAGAACAAACATGTTACTACAGACAAATTCTAGATAGATTGCTGTTATTTTTAGGGCAACCCTTTGCGTATTATATGTTGTGGATTTTTTTAATTTAATAAAAGTATGGTTTTTGATGTCGTCATAAAATTTATTAATGTAATTACAAAACGCACTTTAAACTCATTCGTTAATGATTGTTTTCATCAAACTTATTTGTTTTGTACTATTATAACTTTAACTATATTTTCTTTTGTGGATTTCCCATGAACAGCTATATGTTGTATAACACTGTACTTAATATCATGCCATGCTCTATAGATGAGTCATTCTAGGAAATAATTGTTGCTGGTGGTAGTTTTGTTTAGTTTTCGGCAGAGAGAGAGAGAGAGGAGTGGGAGAGAGAGAGAGGGAGGGAGAAATGGAAATTATAGACATTGGTTGTAACTAGACGAGTTCTGGCCGCGAATGTCTTGGGGGTATTCATACATTGAAGCTCAGCTGATCACTTACCATGACAATTACGATAGAGTAGAATAAGACTAGCAACGTCTTTGGACAGATAAAGAGACAATAGGGAGGTGAACAGGGCATCAGCCACTAGATTTCGAAGTCAGTGTTTTACTCTGTCAAATCAGGAAATGGTGCTCTGAGCTACACCTCACCAGATGTGGCAAGAATACTCTATCTTAGGATGTTGGCAAATACTGAGTTACACACATTTTAAAGTTGCGCCCATTTAAAACATATCCGACCCAGTCAAATTATTTTCCGGAATTTATTTTTAAAAGTTAGAAAAACGCAAATAAATGCTCTATCGTGCAACCCAATGAAAGTACATGTTGTAGTGAATATATTTGGTCGTTTATTATACAAACCTACTGGAAAAATAAAGTCAACTGAAAATTATAATCACTTCTAATTTCGTTGATGTTGTATCATTACTACCAGACACCGTTGTGGGCATCTTGTTCGTTTAATAGAACGGGTAAACCTCGGTCAAAATATGACTCATGTTGACTTTTGTTTGTTTTGAACATGATTATGATAAACAACTATCATGTTAACTGGCTTGATTCGATGGAGTTATGAAAAAAAGTTGAGCGTCATAGTTCTACTGTCAGTCTACTGGTTCATTAATTATTGCAGTAGAGAAAGGTTGTTATAGTTTCAGGGCTATATATTATTTATGAGGGCAATGTAGATGTAAAGAGATGTATAGATTGTATTATTCTCAGATATATCACACTTTATGAAATGTTTAAATGAAATTAAAGTGGAAAAATATATATCAAAATGAATGATAAAAAGAACAGATTTGAGAAAATACAATATTTTAATGCATTAAATATTCAAACAATGGATATTAAAAAATATTTGTTTTCCATAATCCATGAATTTTCAAAAAGCATCTCTTTTCATCGGAGGAAAATTATAGGAAAAATCAGAAAAAAGTGTATGACTGTTTAGCAAATATTTGAAATAATAAAGACAAATATTTAAAAAAAAAAATGAGCATCATATATACGTGACATGTCTAAAAAGGATCCGACCGTAGGCCCGAAAAAATAGGGGTTGGGACCCTTATTCCCTTAAAAGTAGGCCCCTTGTGCTTGCCCACACTCAGCCCACCGATCCATCAATTGTCGAAAACACCCCTGGAAGTATTCTTTTGGAATCGTATTAATCCCCGCCGTCGCCTTTCTCATTATTTTTTTTATTATTTTGCAACCTCTAAACTACAGATTCACTCCGAGCAGTTTGGGGTCTGCCAGAACCCTGGTCACACTCAACTGATGCGCGACCATGTTTGAATCGATAGAACCCCTGATTCACCTGATTTATATATCGCATCTTCTCAAAACATCTGCTGAATCTAACGTGACAGCGGAGATGACACCATTCTAAAAGAAGACTTCCAGATGTGTTACGGCAGTGGATGGTTCGGTCAGCTAAGTGTGTGCAAGCACAAAGGACCTAATTTGAAGTGGAGTATTGCCCCAAGCCCGTCACTTATTTTAAATATTCTTTCTGACCTAAGGTAGGACACTTTTTAGACAGGCCTTGTATATAATTTGTTATCCTCTGCATGTACAAGTGCATCAATTTTAATTGCAGGTAGTATAATACGTATATATCTGACGTCATTATAGAACAGTTAAACATCAAGATATATAAAACAAAATAAAGTGTAGATCGTTATGCAAAGTATTTCCCCGCAAACTAAATAGATTAACGCAAACGATCAAGAAAGAAACATCAGTAATTCTCCTTTTAGAATATAAACACAAGTTTTGTTTTTATTGCCATTTAATTAAATACATCAGGTTTGATAAGAGAAATGATTAGACTTACACCCGTCTTAATAACATGCGTTTTTGAAATTTTTTGAAAATTGTCATCATATTCATCGCTCTTGGTAAGAAATATATCTTTTTATGTGGAATTAACTAGACATATTACCGATGGTTTCTTTTGTTAATAGGCTTATTCTTTAGTGGAAATTAAATTTTTTCGATCCTTGCCCTCGTTTGTTTTCTCTGTACTGACATATTTTTTTCTGAAAATATTTCATATGAAAAATGATTCATTACATGACTTTCAATAAACATTGCCTTGAAACAGCTGTACAAAATTGTATCGTATACTTAATTTGTAGAAACATGCTTGTAAAATGAGATTAATCGTAACATATACACAAATACGTATATGCTTGCAGATCTGCTGAACTAGTTATATAGATAACACATTAAATCATACACCAATATGAAAACGATATTATAGAGACAAATGTACTGAAGAGCTGCAAATTATCTTACATCGATTATAAAATGGGCTGAGCTTTAAACAGGCGTTTGATTAATTTGAACAGAAAATATTTAATTACATGAAAAGAACATGCATTTACAGAAAACTTACTATTCAGTCTCTCGGTGGAAAATGTTTTAATTAGACTCTTACGTAGACAGACAATTGCTGAATAACGTATTTCGTTTTTATAATAGAAAGTAACGGGAACGAAAGCTCCAAAAAAAAATAATAAAATAAATAGTGGAGGTAAATTAATTAACTTGAATAGAAAAATGTTCATTTAAAAGAAAAAAAGAAACGAAGACTATTAATTGATTTCTGTTTAAATTGGTGCGTTTTGTTTTCTTGTACACTCAATATGTTCGGTGTTTTCTTTTGTTTTTGTCTGTAATAGTTTGGATTATGTTACCAAAATGCAATCAATAGTTTTATTTTATTTTGATTATTGCGTAAGGCGCTTCGCCTATGTTTTAAGAAACAATGGCTGGATATTCAGTTTAAAAGAGATAGGGTAAAAAAACGATAGAAAAAGATGAAAGAGTAAATGGGATCGTTTTATAAAACGCGGCTAACCAGACAAAAAAAATGAGAGGCATATAATCAAGAGTAAGAAAATCCCCCCTCACAAAAATAAACAATACAAAAAGACAAAGGATGAAACAAAATAAGATGAAAGATGAAAACTTTTCCTATAATGTTTCAGGATTAACGAATATTTGTCTGTTCAATTGTATATTTATTTATTTTTTTTAAAAAATACATCAAAATAACGTAGCCGATCAGTTGGAAAAAAGGGAGGATATTGTTGTTAAATTTTCCACAACCTCTGATAGCATAACCGAGAAGAAGTAGGAGACGATGAATAAGACAAAGTAGGAGTGTACCTGTCCTTGGATATGTTCTATGGCAGCTGTCGATGGAGAGATGGGTGGAGCAGTTTCTAGACGAAAATGAGGAAATGGATAACGGAGGCAACGAGAGACGTGAAACATAACGTTGAAAAGGAGAAAACGACTCCGTTTGGAACAGACCTGACAAAAGATGGACGATATTAAGAAGTAAATTGAAAGGAAATAATCGCAAACCACTATTTACATATATATATATATATATATATATATATATATATATATATATATATATATATATATATATATATATATATATATATATATGTGTGTGTGTGTGTGTGTGTGTGTGTAAAAGCTACCAACATTTATAAAAAGGTTTTGCTAAACATTTATTTATTATTTTGTTATTTAATCATTTTATAATTTTATATAACGCGTTTCAAGCGGCAATTCGCTCTCATCAGATATGTAACTGATGAGGACGGACCAACGCTTGAAACGCGTTATATAAAATTATAAAATGCTAACATTACAAAATAATAAATAAATGATAAAAACACTTTTTGTAAGTGTTGGTAGCCTAAATCCTTTACATATATACTTTTCTCTCGTTGGAACTGCACTAATACTACACTACCCTCTTCTCTCTCTCTCTCTCTCTCTCTCTCTATATATATATATATATATATATATATTAATAAATCTCATACTAAAGCTCAGTTAATCAACATAGGCTTCCCTAAAAATTATTTCTATATGTTTTAATCCTACGATATGTTAAAATTATTATTTTAATATCTGGTTAAAAGAATATTTTTTAAAAATGCTGTTTTTTTTATAGAAATCGTTCCAGACATGGAATGACACCATATGATGTAAAGAGCTAAACAAAATACTTCATAGTTAAAACAAACTAGCAATCGATTAGTGTTAGATTGACGGATTTTGACTCAGAAAACATCAATTATTTCACGTTTGTCAGAAACATCGCTAATGGAAAGTTAGGACTACAGAGCAAAACTAGAGAAGCGAGAGTTACGATGACGAAAGTAAAGCAAAGGCTAACGTTCTACTCTTCTAATTTTTAATTTTATCACCGAGTCACACATTTAACTAAGCGTCTCTGTATTACCTCTCTCTGTATTACCACTCTCTGTAATACATCTCTCTTTATTCTCCTCTTTTACTGTATTTTTTAACCTCCTCTCTTAGTTAATACAGTGTCTTAAAATCATGCTTTTGTAAATGTGTCGATCTATTTACAAATGCCGTCTGTATGTATTATTTTTTCAAAAATAAAGGTTTAGTATAATCATGTATGGTAGATAAAACCATCTACTTGTCGAACCATCCAAAAATGTCAAACACAATCTTCTTACCGCGATTATGTCGTTATATCGTCAGTTAATGTTCAGGAGAAACAAGGTTTGCATTTTTATTCTGAAAACACAATAATCACCAATACATAGTATTCGATTAATTGAAACGCATATATATATATATATATATATATATATATATATATATATATATATATATATATATATATATATATATATAATATATATTTATATATATATATATTTATATATATATATATATATACATATATATATATCCTCAATTCCATTTTTATTTGTCATTGTTTCTAGTATTCCTCATATATATATACATTCATATATATATATATATATATATATATATATATATATATATATATATAATTTGTTATTCATACAAACATTAGTGGTTACATATGTGCATACGTTTTTCGGTTGTACTCTTCACAGTGAGTCAACATCTTCAGATCAGAAAGTCCAGACGATAATACGTTCTATATAGGAAGCACGTCAAAGAGATTTAAGGATAGGTATTACATGAACACATTATTTTTAGAAATAAAAAATACAGAAACGCTTCGTTGTCCATATATATTCTGGAAATAAATAGATGAGAAAAAAACGACAATTATATGAAGCATAATAAGAAAAGCTAACACATCTAGATCACTAAACTCACTCTGTTTCTATTGCCTAGGTGAGAAACTTGAAATTGTAAAATTTAAAGACAGGGAAAATTACTGAACGTCAGACAAGAAACGAGTTTAAACTGCAAAAATTGCAAGGAACACACACTAAGCAGGCTTTATATTACGAATAACTACTATTACGTCACATTGTAATCTACTTATTAGTTTGACTTTATTGACTTTTATTTCATTGTTAGTATAAAGGCCTACTCAATTTTTCATTATTTTTCATTTTTTAATTTTTAATTTTTATTTTACTTTATCTTATTTATGTAATTCTGATGTTTTTATATTTTTGAACTTAAGTAATCAATATTATCCAAAATAACAACACGTCATCCTATAATGATATGATCTAGGTACTTCCTCATATTTATATCTTGTTTATATATATAGAATTAGTATTGCAACTACATACGCTGTATTTAATCAGTGTGCTTGCCTTTATGGTACTTATCTTGTAGGTTCCTTGTATTAATACTGAAACAGGTATACATATAAGCAAATATAACTGGAATAGATAAGAGCAATAATAAATGATATAAGCATGTTAGTTTTAATTATAGAAATATCGATATATGTGTACATATATGGGTGGTTGCATGCATACAAACGTATTTATACACATGTGTGTGTATGTGTCTGCACGCGTATATAATGATTTTGTGTATATTGATGTTATGTGTTAATGTATATGTGTATGTATCTATATATGCATGTTTGTATGTGTGTATATGTGTGTATATGTATAAATAACGGTATGCACATATGTATACATATGTAGTGGTTTATATGTATGTATATATGTGTATGTGTGAGTATTTATGTGTGTATGTGTGTATAAATCGGCATGTGTGTATGTATGTATATATATATATATGTATATATATATATATGTGTGTATATATATATATGCATGTATTTGTGTATATATATATATATATATTTATATATATATATATATATATACATCTATACATGCGTGTATGTGTATTATGGTAAATAAATGGAAACAAATAATGTTCAAATGGATCCATATGTATGCGTACGTGTGTATATGGATACTTGAACTACTATCTTATATGTATAGTGTACAACTTTTATGGTTTTATTTTTATTTTAATATTTATTTTGTGGGTGCATATGCGTAGGTTAATGGCCATATTTATATGTCATAGTTTGTGGTTATGTATGTGCTATATGAAAATGTCAACATATGTGAGTAGGTATTTTTATATATTTATATTGATATGTGTATATTGTATACCAGTATGTGAGGGTATAAGTAAACTATTAGTAGTATAAGCATCTACGCATGTGTGTACATATGAAAGTAGGTAATGATGGAGATACATTCTATGGTGATGCATATACATGAATGTAAGTCTGCAGACGTGTTAATAATGAGTTAATTCAAAAGCCGTTAGAATAATGACAAAAGAAGCGCATATATTTATGTATATTGTAATATATAATGCTGAACTTATCAGTGAAAAATGAGATGTATCAATAGGCTGAATGTGTATGTATGTATATGTGTCAGTGGATGTTGATTTTTGAATCCATATGTATGCATGCGTCATCGATGTGCGTGTATGCATATAAGTATGCATGTTTATATATATATATATATATATATATATATATATATGTGTGTGTGTGTATATGTGTATATGTATGTATATATGTGTATATATGTGTATATACGTGTGTTGATATATGCGTATATATATGTGTTTGTATAATTTTATATATGTATATATATATATATATATATATATATATATGTCTATGTGTTTACTAGTGTATCTAAAGATGGGTGTGCAAATGTGTATTTTATATGACTATCAGATAATTATGCTGGAAAATGTATGTATGCAGATTAAAACTTAAAAGTGTTAAATGGAGAAGAAAGGAATGAATCTAAGTGGATAATAAAGAAAATTTTAAAAAATTAATGAAAAAATAGAAGAAACGGTAGGTTATTAAAATGATTCAAAAGATAGAAACTAATTGAAGGATTTAACAAATAAAGAATGTTATCCGATACTGGGCTTGACCGGAGAAAATTCTAAACATATCCAATCCCCCAAAAAGATTTAGTTAATGGGAAAGTTTTCGAAATTCATCTCACTTCCTTGCCATTATTTGTCTTAAGAGGTTGACTCTTTGTTAAGTGTACAACCAAAACATGTATGTGCATATGTAACCAATAATGTTTGTATGAATAAAAAAATATACTAAAGAACAGATCTTCTTTTTATTGAGTAGTTTTTCATACACACTAAAGTTTGAACGGATTTACCTCTACAGAAAATAATAAAATACGTGTACTATATATATATATATATATATATATATATATATATATATATATATATATATATATATATATAGTGACACCTTCCTGGGGGTTAGTCTTGATCTATATATGAGATACATATTGATTCGGTTATTCTATTAAGTTAAGTAAATTCGTATAAATCATCACAGTACAACTTTATTGACCGGCTTAATTCTGTCGTTAGCATTTTTGCAGGAGGGGAAACGCAATGGTTGTTAACTCGAAGTTAATGTGATTATATGAAACTGACTGGCTTCGAACCTAATACACTCGGGTTGTTAGTTCACGTCATTATCGACTTAATCACCATTACATCATATATATATATATTTATATGTGTATACATATATATATATATATGTATATATGTATGTATATATGTATATATACATATGTATATATGTATATATATATGTATATATATATATATGTATATATGTATATATATATATGTATATATATGCATATATGTATATATATATGTATATATGTGTATATATATGTATATATGTATATATGTATATATATGTGTATATATATGTATATATATATATATATGTATATGTTTATGTATATATACATGTATATATATATGTATATATATGTATATATATTTATTATTAATTTGTATATATATATATATATATATATATATATATATATATATATATATATATATATTAATTGCTTATATTTCCAATTTTATTAACAAATCCAGCAATGCTTTAAATGAACGACCCCCCATATTACACCAACAACACCGGCGCGGAGATACGTTTATCAAGTAACAAAGAAAGTAGTTTGTTTTTTCTTGTTTTTGGATGAAAAAAAAAATAGCCTAAATATTGGTCACTTCTGAAGATGGAATTTAATTCCGAAATTCATAAGATTAACGTAAACAAAAATTAATTAATCTTGCATATTTATACATATGAAATTTACACACACGTAAAAGCACACGGCGAGAGTAGATATGAAAATACGTACTTTATTTCTCTTCACCTTCTTGCTTCCGACAATCAGAACTCACAATGACTAACAACTCTTCGTTTTACTCGTCTTAACAAGTTTCCAAAAAATAATTAGTGTACTATTGATACACTTTTGATTCTTTCTTTTGATATTGCAGTTCGCTTTTCACAGTTATAAGTCTTAATATCTACTTGAATTTACAAAATAATTAAAATCAAAGCTATATGTGTTCATATTCTAAACTATCGTGGAATCTTTGGAGAATTATATTTAAAGGGTAGGTGACCGACATGCGTTTACTTATTAAAACGTCTGAATCTGCGAGCTCGATCTCCTATCTATGGTTCCCTTCCATATAAAACATGTACAACAATAGGTTGTCTTCCTACAACAACTGCATTTAATTTTATTTATTTAATCTGTGTACGTAAAACTAAACTGAACTTCGATGAGCAAATTTGATTTGATATGAACTATCTGTTTGTTGAACACAATACCACGTGACTGCTCCCAAGCCTACAATAGCATCGTCGTTTTCAAGTCAAATGTTATCAAATTCTTGTTGAGCCGTTCTCTTATATAATCTAATTATTGGGCAGTCTCAACCATTGTTGCCAACTTTCATGTTGTTCACTGCCCTCCTGACCAAATTATAAACCTTTATATTTGCGTGGCTTAGTGGCCTTGATAAGTGATGACTCGCTAGTACATAAAAAATGTATATTCTAATTATAAAACCTTTCTAACAAAGGCAGTCTAGATTTGGATGAGCCATTTTTTAACATGGATCCGTATTAGAAAGGGCCCTTTTACTGCACTAAATATATTTGTAAATACCCTCCTCCCCCAAAACATAATTTGAACATTATTATTTTTTTAGTGCAATGTCAAAAATAATGTTTTTAAATCCCCCATCCTTAAAAGTACAATAATTACGTAAATGAAAAATGAATCAAATATTAGTGTTTGGGAAAAACAAGCAAAACTAAGTCGAAAGGAATATATATATATATATATATATATATATATAATTATATATACATATATATATATATATATATATATATATATTTATATACATATATATTTATATACATATACATATATGTATTTATTTATTTATTTTGGTACAGAAAAATTAGTACAACATTCGTACCGTCGGTGTCAAGCACGGAAGGACTTAGCTATCCGGCTCTCTACAGCTAGCCAGATGGCTAAGTCTTTCCGTGTTTGAAACCGACGGTACGAATGTTGTACTAATTTTTCTGTACCAAAATAAATAAATATTACGCACTTAATTTTTAATTTCTAACTATAATTCTTAATTAATCGATCACTCTGCTGGGATTTTCCCTGCTATATTACAAATAAATTATATATATATATATATATATATATATATATATATATATATACACCGATAACGAGGCGAAGATAACAAAACAAAAATTAGAAGACCAGAGAAAATAACATAAAGATGTGAATAAGAAAAAAACAGAATGTAACCAGCATGTTTCATGATTAGAGAATACGCAGGTGAACGCTTGGAGACGACGATATATAAACAAGAAAAAAAGAAAATAGAAACAATGTTTGGTAAAGTCAATAATGTTGCGCTGTGGTGCATTCAGAATGATTTCATTATCGATCAGTGATCAGAAATCCTCGAATAATGACGAAAGAAGAACAAGTAAGCAACGCTCTTTCTGCGCATGCGTGCGAATGCGATGGACGCATGCGCAATGAGTTCGAACTTTTTTCTGTTATTTTTCTTCTTGTTTTCCTCTGAGAAATACACTGACAATTCTGTGATTGTTTGATTCCTTTTCGTTATCTTCGTTGCAAAATTAGAACGCGCAATGCATCCTAGTTACCGACCAAAGCAAACATAACCTTGATGTGATTAAGTTGTGTCTCAGGCATTGCAACATCGCAACTATTTTTAAACACAATCCAACGGAGAAGACGTGCGAGAACAGGCGGGAAATAAAAACAGTAATGCTCCTGCTGCCAATATAGCAATTATGTTAGTAGTAGTATTAGTAGTAGTAGCAGTAGTGACAGTATAATAATAATAATAATAATAATAATAATAATAATAATAAAATTATGAATAATAATACACAAAGGCGTGGGCAAAAACAGTACACTGGGAACAATGCAAATAACTACATTTTGAAAATTCTGACAAATAGTACAGACACACATCGAAGACAGTATTAGAAAAACTAAAACCACAAATCTTCTTAGATATTGAGGTACAAACAGATACGCACATACACCAAGTCAATAGGACGTTATAAGAGTTAACAAGAAGAAAACACTGCACAATTGTTAATTTTACTGTCCCAACAGACAAAAGAGTAAATACCAAAGTGACAAATACACGGAGCTTGTCGGATAGCTTAAAAGAATATGGAACATGCAAAAAACTCAGTATAATAACCATAATCGTAGGAGCGTTTTTACAGTACCAACCACTTACAAAATACTAAAAGAAATTGGAATCAAAGGGAAAACTGATACTATACAACTGGCAGAAATTATGAAACGACTCAAGGAAAATCATCGAATGCGGAAACCACACCACATAAAGTACCAACACTAATGAACCACATAGAAAGTTCAACAGAAGTAAAAAGAAACCATGGAAGTAACACCACACGAAACCAAGTGAACTGAGGCTGCTATATATCTTATGAACTGTGTTCTCCCCACCAAATATAAAGACGGCATCAGCCTCGGCTGATAACAGATAAAATGCTTATAAAGGGTCAATAAATATGGAAACAGCTAGGAAGTATTTCACAAACCCGACATCGACTGGAAGAGTGCAGACAGTATTTGGACATTGCAACGGTGTATTGTCACTCACATCTAAGAGATTACCAATGGTCGTTGTTAGGGAGTAATCAATGGTATGCGGCGTTTGCGATAACGACAATTCATTTGGAATCGTTATTGAAATAGATTGTGAGTACTGGATATCTGTGGAGATTTTTTGTCACTGAAACTCTAGAGAAAACCGATGGTCTCAATCAGTGATCACTAATGATAAATTGTGTCAGGATTCATAGAGAGCACAATTACTATATTGTTGCACTAGTCGCGGTTGGCACCATACAAAATACTCGTGAAATTCCAAAGAGGATGGAAAGAGCGATGTGGTGGGGCAACATCTAAGGGTTTACTATAAGGATGAAATATTTCAATTGCCACTTAAATTAGACAGAAATATGACAGTTTTTAGCAGCGAAACACCGCGGTAAACGACAATGATGCAAAATGTTTTGCAACGCTTATCGAAAGAGGTCTTATATATACAGAGACTTGCTGGCAACCAGACTTCAGAGTATAAGCAATCACTTCCAATGACCTTTGTGAACACTTCGAGTTCGTAAACAACAACAACAACAACAACAATAATAATAATAATAATAATAATAATAATAATAATAATAATAATAATACCCCATCAATTAAAGAGAAAACCGTCGAAACACCATCAGTTGGTCTCATGGTAAATAGTCACATACGGCCAAATCATATGAAGACATCTGAGAAGTTTACCTACCTCGACTAAAAAAGACGAACTTATATAAGATTTGTCAGGTCAGACAGATACCAAACTGCTAGGGAAAGGTACGTATATACTATTCGCACCGGGGCAGAAATAAGTACGTATATAGTATTCGTACTGGCGCAGAGATAAGGACATATATAGTATTCGTACGGGGCGGCGATAGGTACGTATATAGTATCCTCACCGGCGATAGGTACGTATATAGTATGAACACCCGGGCGGTGATAGGTACACATAATATATGCGCACCGGGCGGCGATAGGTACACATATAGTATGACCACCGCGGTAATGATAGGTACGTATAAAGTATTCGCACTGGGGCAAAGATAGGTACATATGTAGTATTCGCACCGGGGCGGCGATAGGTGTGTATATGGTATGCGCACCGGGGCGGAGATAGGTACGTATATATTATGCGCACCTAGGAGGAGATAGGTATGTATATAGTATGCGCATAGGGCGAAGATAGGTACATATAAAATAGGCGCACCGGAGCGGTTATAAGTACGTATGGGGAAGGCGCAGAGACGACATCTTACGTTTAATAGAAATATGCCATACTTTTGCCCTGGGCAACGAAAGAGGAGTAGTGGGGAAGAGACAGCTTTCGCTGAAGGCATCAGGGAGAAGGTGATAACGGGAAGAGTGGGCGGTGAAATGGGGCGACAAGGGAAGAGAGATAAAGAGAGAGGGAGAGAAATAGAAATTTGAATATAAATATGTCGCACACGCTATTTCTTCTATCTTGTGTTTTTATGACCCCGAACAACGCCACGTTGCCTTGCTAGTTATAAATATAATAAAGAGTATAGTTTCAGACCAGTGCGACATAAACCAAATCTCCTTATTGAATAGCAGTGATAATATAGTTTCGGCTTCAGACATGCAAATACAACATATGCATTAGTATATCATGACTATTATTTTACAGGGGAAACATAGAAATCGAAAAAGCATAAACAATGAAGAATAAGACACATTACTTAAGCAATAAAAACTCCACATGATAATTTATTGAGTTATTACAATAACAGCTGTTACATATCTTGGGGAATTAATAATGAGGGATTTATTATGTATCGTCATTGAGGAAGTAGTATAGAAATATAGTTTCATGTTAACTTTATATACGTCTAATTTGTCGTTTCATTTTGTATGCAAAGTCTCGTGTTCTGTATATGTGCCGCTTTTATACTTGTCCACATACCTAATGTCATGCAATTTCGTTTATATATAGTATCGGATATAGACGTTTCAGATTTGTTTAATTTGTATTATTTTTATTATTCGGACTACTGTTCTCATCTTGGATGTCATTCTCACAATCTGCTGCACGGACCATACTAAAATACAATTACGACTTATAATTACTAACGGGTAATGGCTGACAGGACGAAAGCAAGCTACCCTCATGGATTAAATTAAGGGTTCCCTTCGAAATCCCGTACAGATTTCCGAGTTTTACAAAAAAAACTTGAAGACGGTCAGACGTTATATTTACTAAAACGTTGTGTGAATAACATCCAAGATGAGAACAGTAGTCCGAATAATACAAATAACACGTTTATGCACGTACCAATATCCAGTTCTACATGCATCTCAGCCAACAAGCCTACCAATCGACGAAACTTCGAAAATCAATCATTCAGAGTGTAGAACATTTTGCCAATGAAAGATCTCGCTTTGTCGGGCTTCGGTATGGTCACGTGAGTATTGCGACGTCAACTCTCTCAGACTTTTGTTAACATAGTTCATACCAAACAAGACAGGCCGCCACTGTAGACTAAAGGGACTACTGAGAAATAAAGGGTAGGTTTTAGTGGTGATCCTGAGCTGGGGGGGGGGTGTGTGCAGGGAGATGTCTGTTTACATTAGTTTTAAATTTCTGCATGTCAGTACAGTCAGGGAAACAGATTGGAAAAGGGTTCCAGAGGCCGGCAGTACGAGCAAAGAAGCTATTTGAGTAGAAGGCTCTTCGGTACCTGAGAGATCCACAGTGAATAGATGGAAGTTGGCTGATTGTCGGGTTGGTCTAGTGAATTTACGTCGAATGAGAACTTTACTGTCTCTCTTTGAGAATGATGTTATTCGATTGCCAATCACCCGGAAAACGCCTACCGGGAATATAGACGGCCCTTCTAGCGCATTATGTGTGGACTGTAGTGCACCACCTCCATTGCGCTTGCTTTTCCATCCTCATCTTCGTATATTCCGTCACATAAAGAAAGTAAATACAAGTTCTACGTGCACTTTCATCACGCTGATCGTGAACTGAGTTAGGATCAAGTATAGTACGCGTTTTTTCTTTAGTTAATGACGATGAGATCCTTCTAAACTAAGAATATTTTTTAAAGGTTCGTTCCAATCCAGAGTGCCTCTTGTTAGGGAGCTAGATTGTCCTGTCTAAAAAAAACGATCCGATGTCTAACTCCTCATTGAAAAGTCAATAAGTATTTAATATCGGATTTGGCTTTTTTCATTTTGATTTGGCACACGTTTGACATACTCCCATTTTATTATGTTACACAGCAACTGAAAAAAAATGAAAAAAAAGAACAATCAAGAACGGTCTATACTGTTTTCAATAATGAATTCTGGATATAAACTTATTTTATTGTATGTGGTGTGCTATTAGTACACTTGTATTTGTTTGTCTTTATCATTTAGTGTACTAGGTAACTACAAATACTAATCAGTGTATATGCAAATTTCTTAATGGAATTGTAGTTTACTATGACTATTTGTACGTCACATGTCAAAGGCGACCCTATTAGAAGAATTACAGAAATCTGATTTTTGGATTAATACTTATGACGAAGGGACGTGGAGAACAACCTTATGAAAAGTTAACACTACAACAGGAGATGACTGAGACTAGGAAACCGGACGACACAAGTGTGTTATTTACCTCCACTCCAGGGGGTTAGACACACGTTCAAGTGTAGTTTTTAAAAGCTTACACTAGGATGAACGAGCTGGCCTACATAAAATGTATTTTACGCTAATGAATTTCAATCACATCATAACTATTAACCGTTCCGAAAAGAATATTAATAAAAGACTTAGAGAAATTAACATCTTATGAACGATTAAGGGTAAAGACCTCACGGCACTGCTAAAAATTGGCATGTGGAGGAAGAAACATCCTAGTGTGTGTAAATCAGCCTATTGCCAGATCATAGAAACATCCTAGTGGGTGTAAATCAGCCTATTATAATGAAAGAAAAATAAATTAATTCGTAATATTAAGTTTATAATTTGAAACATCTAGTTTGAACATAGTTTGAACATAGTGTTTTGAACTTTTGAACTTTTGAACACAGTGTTGTGAGCTTTTGAACATAGTTTGAACATCTAGTTTGAAAATAATTTGAAACGTTACAATTTGAAACCCCTGTAAACATCTAGGAAGATACATCCTAAATCAGCCTATTTCGAAGTGAGACAGATCAACTACATGTCAGTTTTAATGAAATAAATATTGGTTCAAATACATATCAAAGGATAGAACATATTCACCCGAGTCTAACAAAGATAAGCCTACTATGATTATGTTTAATGATTTGTAAGAACTAAACAACTAAACAATGACTTACCCCAACCCCAATACACACACACATTATGCAGTGTCACCAAATAAATATTTTACTCTCGGAGAATTTGAGAGCATTAACAAAAATGAGAAAGGATATCACGAGGATGGTGATATCGTTTCTAATTTTGAAAATACCAAAACGGACATCATTTTATTATTGGGTAGATGTATGTAACTCAGCCTCTATGGAATAGCAGTTGCGGTTATCAGAGATGAAAATGAAGGAAAAGGATATTTCAAGAACACCAAGTCAATTACAGTTATAGTTTTAGAGAAAACATGTGACAATGTGAGTTGAGAGTAATCCACCGGTTCCTATCAACGATAACTTACCAGTAACGACTGGTGGTAGAGAACCAAATTATAATAATGATATTAATATTTATATTACTACTATCCTTACAATTAATTATATTACAACTACTACAACTAACACTGCTACTACTGCGACTATTATTATTATTGTTATTATTATTAATAATAATAATAATAATAATAATAATAATAATAATAATAATAATAATAATAATAATAATAATAATAATAATAATAATAATAATAATGATATTAAGATACCAAAACACAACGAGTCGAGAAGGCATAGATTAAATGACACACAGAAACAAAATAACACTGCGTAAATATATACAGTAACGCGATAGTCACGGGTTTCGAAACGAAAAGAACCGAAACCTCGAGAAATTCTTACTTTTTAATTGCATGTACTGACAACCCTCCAAAAATAGTCGTGTGAACAAACTTCGATTGCATGAACACGGAGAGTATTGGAATACTGAGAAGTCTCATTTCCACTAAAGTTTCCTGAGAAAGCCAACGGAACTATTATGAACAGCATTAGATTATGAAGGGGTAAACGTAGAAATAGAAACTGTAGATCAAGAATACGGAATGTAAGTAAAATGTTAGAGTTAAAGACTACGACGACTTGAAAAGCAAGAAGTAAAATTAAAGAAAGAAAAACTGTAAAAGAAGAAGATAAAGAAGAAGAAGTAGAAGAGGAGTAGGAGTAGGAAGAAGGTGAAGAAGAAGAAGAAGAAGAAGAAGAAGAAGAAGAAGAAAAAGACGAAGAAGAAGAAGAAGAAGAAGAAGAAGAAGAAGAAGAAAAAGACGAAGAAGAAGATGAATAATAAGAATAAGAAGAAGAGGATGAAGAAGAAGCAGAGGAAGAAGAAAGAAAAAGAAGAAGAAAAAGAAGAAAAAAGAAGAAGATGAAGATGAAAAAGATGAAAAAAATGAAGAAGAAGAAAGACCCGAAGAGGTTATAAAGCGATGTGGGAAAATCAAAGTATCAAAGAGTAACCATAAAAATAAGTAAAGATGTATGTAAGAAAAAAGAAATAAGGTAACAAAAAATAACGATGAGAAATACTTGTTTCATTCATTTTTGTTTCATTTTATTTTCATAAAAAATCGGATAAGCTTAAAAAATACATGTGACAAAAAATAGAAATCTTGAGACGACATTTAATGTAAAAAGATTTAGAAATAGACACACAGAAACGTTTACAAGAAAACAAATTCCAAGAAACGTAGAAAAAAGATTATGAGGGAAATGAGAAAAATAAAACAAGATAGGAATACAAATTATAATTTGAAAATGAAAAGATGCATCAAAAATGGAAAGGCAGATGGAACAAAAAGAAATAAAAACGAATCTATCACATGAGATTGGGGGGATTTCATAACCCCCACCCCATCCTAAAAAAATTGAAACAAAAGACAATTTGATTTGGAGTGGAGAGACTCACGGGAAGGATGCGCTTTGGTGTGCGTGTCGACAATTACATTTATCAGAAGCGGTGTTCTGGGAATCTTCAAGCGTTGTCAGCTGGATTAGGCGGTAGAAATTCTAACGTCGAGGTCGGCGGTTTCTCCAGCGACATTATACAATCGTGTGCCACATATTTCTTATATATTTCGGGGTGTGACATTTCAATCCGTTCACTTGTCGAGGAAAGGTAATAGTGTGTGTTCGACAATGCGACAAAATGTATAGATCGGATTAGAATGGAACTAAAAGATACAACGGTTACATCTACACAGAAAGACAATAAAAATGAGAATAGCGACATCCATTACGGGATCGATATTTCGCCTTATATAATTTTCCCTGGCTTTTTCTAATAACAAAATATTAAATCCTAATGTGCATTTATATATGGATAGATAAATATAAATCCGTCCCATCGCACATACATAAGTTATCGAGCAAGAACGTCCCTTTTTCTAGCATCTACACTAAACAAATTAACGTGGTTAGAAGACGCAACAAATCAAATAACATGTCAAGAAACTTTAACCGCTTGAAATAGAATCGGAAATATATAAAAAATTATGAAGAATCCATGAGCGCTCGCTGTTTAACCACAATAACTCGAGTGGAGTTTATTCAATGGCTGACTCTTCATACTTAAGCAATTTTACCTCCACTCCAGGAGGCCAGCCACAAGGTCGGCTGTTGCTTTTGAGTAAAGTGTTTTTTGTGGAACGAACTGAATTCGAACCCGACACACCTAAGTCGTCAGTCCGCGTCGTTAACCACTCATCCACCGTGCCATCATCCTGTTCTTTAAAATGCACTAGTAATTTCGATTAGGTCATGAGTAATGGTAGTAATAATATATGTATTCATTTTTGTATTACTAACACACTTCTATACTTTCATATAAATATAAGTGCGAACACTCGCAAAGCATAATGTTTTACGCTATGTTTGGCGGAGGGTTTGGACTACTCGTACATATATATCATACAAGGTGTATACTCATGTGATTTAGTGTGTATGTTATGTGGATGCGCAATTACAACTAGAACGATTCAATCACCAAATATAGTTAAGTTTGGAGAAATTTTTGGATGAGATTAAAAAAAAATGTTATTTAGATTATTCTATGTTCTTATCGGGATATTATTCACACAAGGTATCGGTCGATGCAGATCCCACCTTCTCGTGCAACGCGGGAATATATACGTCGAACACAGAAATGTGCACGAAATGTAATATGTAACCCTTTACTTATCTCATGGAATAGCTTGTTATAGTTCTGTTAGCCGTAGAACAGGTAACATTTCCAAGAATTACTTACTTGTATTCTTAGGATTGTACCTTCCACCTTATGAAGAGTGCCACTTAGAACTGGTTATCACTTAGCACTTATATACGTTAGGCAACGCTTTATTGAAACTACGGACGATACTAAGAATGCCAGAAAGAATTACTAAATAATTCTACCGTGTAATGGCTGACGGAAAAAAAAAACAAGCTACCTACGTGAATTAAATAAAAGGTTCGGTTCGAAATTCCGTACATATGTCCGAGGTCAACATAAACATTTCCAAGTTCGACGAGACGCACTTTACGTATAAAGTGACAACTTGCTTGTTGGGGTGAACTCAGTTAAACAAAATATCTTGAAATTTCGTGGATAATGGCTGTACAGAAAAAAAGAAACGTTTCCCCCCCAAAAAAAAAAATCGACAGTTGACTTTAGAAAACAGTCCCTTAGATTGCTGTTCCCAAAAGCACGCTTATATTTTTTACAAAACCGACGCGATATCTTACACTATCTTACATTGAATATTTAACTACACTATCCGTATCTCTCTCTCTCTCTCTCTCTCTCTCTCTATATATATATATATATATATATATATATATATAGAGAGAGAGAGAGAGAGAGAGAGAGAGAGAGAGAGAGAAAGAAAGAGATAGAGATAGATAGATAGATAGATAGATAGATAGATAGATAGATAGATAATCCCCGTCCGGCACCATTTAGTATATTTAATTCATTTTGTTTAGGGTTTGATTTCTCTGAAAATATAACCATACGTGGAATACAGCTGGATTTTATTCCCGAGTCCAAACACTTTTCAGATATTCTATGCCGTAAAATATCAGCTATTATAAAGCATGTATAATCTATATACAAAAAAAGTGAAAAGAAATGCATCTTTAACACAAGAATGCATGCCACACGTGTAGTAGTTATTGAACACCATATATGATGATACTTTATTAATTCCACGATTTCATAGTTCATTGTATCCAGTATTCATTGCATTTTCTAAAAAGATCTATCTCAGTCCCTGTCTCTCTATACCTTACCCTCTCATTCTCTTTCTCTCTCCCCCTTATCTTTCTCTTTCACTGAATATTTAACTGTAATTAGTTCATACATCATACAACATCAATACGGAATATAAACGTTCTCGAAATGTTTCACATTTCATTCAATATGAAAATGTTCGCTACACATTGCAGGACTTTGACTCTTTTGTAAAAATACCCTTTGTCCCATTATTTGAGAGAATTTAATCCATAATTGCATGTGGCATTATCTTGAGATATAATCATCGATTAAGATCAAACTAATAGGCTACCTATAATTTGATATGCACTCAAAGCATATCACTCCACGATGAGCATTACTAAGTCCGTCTTGGAATTGATTACATTACATGATCAAATTACGATTAATTTGTGTGATGTATCGATTTCGAAATGTGCAGTCGACTGCTGAAGAACAATGCCAAAAATAACTGAAAAATTACAAAAATTCAATACCAGGAAATTCTTTAGTTCTTTAAGTCTGGTACGTTAATTATGAAACAATTTTCATGAAAACTAAATCTTCAGATCCGCCCACACATCTCAATTAAATCCCGCATCCGTTGATCGGTCAATAGGTTTGTGACGTTTCTGCTTTGAAATGTCATGGATTATGTAAATGAGGAAGCCCGTCTAGTGTCTAAACGACGTTTTTTAAGGGTTGAAATCTATTAATTTAAGTAAGATTGTTACCACGTTTTCACTTCTAACTGCAGCCTCGTCTTGAAATTTCGTTCTTCTCTAATCTAGTAATGTTATTTAATGTAAATTTAATTAATTAATAATAGTTTCCTGATTCTACTGGTATACAAATATTATGAACGCTGACTTGAAAAGTTTAATTAATTAAATGTTAATTACTCGAGCCCCCCCTCTCTCTTCTGTTTACAAAAATTCCCCAGGACGGACAGACAGACAGACAGACATCCTGACAGAGAAAGTACTGTAGATTAAATGAAATCCTCATATCTATTTTACAACAAAAAAATTCTAAAAAACAGACATGGGTGTTGGTCGGTCTGACACGTTTCGATTTAAAATATCATCATCATCAGTTTCTCAGTTTTTATTTTTAAATATATTCTCTCACTCCAAGTATTAAAAAAAATCGTGGTGCAATGAGTTACATATATAAGAGCCAACACTGTTATATGTGTATATCAATATGTTCCTAGTTTCTTGTTTAACAGATTTTTGTGTTTTTTATGTTTTCATACGATCGTAAATATTGTATGAAACCATACATTGTTAAATTTCTCAAATAATAATTGTAATTCATTCTACGGAAATAAACAAAACTTACCGATTTATTGAGATTGACAATCAATTAAAACTATTTTTTTAATTCGGCTTTGTTTATAAATCGTCTATCGAAATCAGATAGAAAGAGAGCTTATAGGGCAAGGAAAATGCTTGTAATCATATGTATTACAGATCAATATCTATACTTTCTCATATGACATTTGCCTGCGATGTAAATGAGTAGCAGAACATAGAACTTAACCTGTAGTAGTGTAAACCCTGTTTAATCTATTAATGCCTTATCAAAAATAAAATACGGATCAGGATAAAGTATTAACATATTAAAATCGACTAAAATTAATATTAACATATTTGAAGACAAGGACGGGCCAATATTCTTTATGAATTATTTATTGAAAGTATTTAAATATATACCTTGTATTAAAATCTTCATTCATAGAACATTTTTAAGAGATTGCAGTGAAAACGTAAAATAAAATGTTTAATATATTAATGAAAGGGGGAAATGTGTGATATAAAAGTGATCACAAACGTTTGAATATGGTACGACTAGTTGTTTTCAGTAAATAAAAATAAATACTTTTGAATAGTAATAAATAAAAATTATTTTACAAAATGCATTTCTTAATCGAATAATTTGCTGAGTGTGTTTTCATATTGTTTACCGTTTTGTTCATAATTAATGTGTAAACAGAATATGTATGTTGTATAATTTACTGACATTTCTTAATCGTTGATATCCATTATATTCACTTGTATATTATATCAGATTATTATCTGTTAAAAGTATCTGATATATATATATATATATATATATATATATATATATATATATATATATATAATCTCGGAAGTTTCTCAACCATTAAAACTATATTAAAAAAAAACAACAAAAACTAATAGTCCCAAGTCTTTCAGTGGAAAATCATTCATGTAAGTCAATTTATTTTTTACAGTTATTATATTAGTTTGTTTCTAACACTATTTTAAGGGATCATCAGTTGTTTACCATGAAAAACTGTTTCAGGAATTTATAAACAAGACAGTATTTAACTTCATGGCTTCCTGGCAGAGTTGATCAGACCCCACTACCCTTTAATATATATATATATATATATATATATATATATATATATATATATACATATGTATTCATATATATATATATATATATATATATATATATATATATATATATATATATATATAAAAATATATGCATATATACATATGTATATATGCATCTGTCTATAAAGCTTGTATACTTGGTTGCAGCTTATTTGTAAGGATATCGCCAAGAGCCATTAGCTGTAAAGCATAGCTCCTTGTGTAAAACAAATTCGAGCTCCCAGCACTTGGAAACGTTCACATTGAGATACCACTTTGATTCAGTCAGTGTCATATCATTGCGCGCGGTTAGAAGCACCGACTGTCTGCTCGACGGTTGAGTTTCAATCTCCGCTTGAATTTATTAATTTACGACTTTAAAATTAGCGTAATAACATGCTAACCGCGTTCAATATATTATAATACTCGTATATATATATATATATATATATATATATATATATATATATATATATATAAATACACATTTACATATATATATATATATATATATATATATATATATATATATATATATATATATATATATATATATATAAATATATATATATATATATAAATATATATATTTGAACAAACACTGTCAAACATAGCAGAATCCTACAGTTTCATTGTATTTTGTTTTAATTTTTTTATAAATCTTTATTGTTCAAAAGCAAAAAAAACACAAGAATATTCGATAAATATCACTCCCGCTTTCAATTTTTCGTCAAATCATATTCAGGTTATGATAAATTTATAAACAAAAACATATTAATCATATAGGAATAAAGAAAAAACATAGAAACATGTGTAAATACGTAAGACACAACATCTGCAAACCTGTTGAGTTTAAGTAAAACCTTTAATTTCCGAACCAACATAATATATATATATATATATATATATATATATATATATATATATATATATATATATATATATATATATATATATATATATATATGAGGCATGTGTATTTCTTAAATGACGGACTGGAAGCTGGATCCTAGCCAGGAAGGACAGCCGAACAAGAGAGTGTACATCAGCGAGGTTCCTGAAATCTCGAGAGAACTTTGGCCAAGTGACGTGTTTTCCAAGATCACGAGACTTTACCCTATTCTAAAAAGGCCATATACCCGAGTAAAAATCGTATTCAAGAAAAAAAAATATGTCAACCTTTACAAATATTCATCTGGGCTACATTTTACTTGAAGAGATTTTTTATTAAATATTATAGACGAGTCGTGTCTGAATAACTATTTTTTTATTCTTTCGCTTTTTCCTCTTACATTTCCCATATATATATATATATATATATATATATATATATATATATATATATATATATATATATATATATATATAGATATATATATATAGATATATATATATATATATATATATATATATATATAGATTCATGTTTCTATAAGTTTATGAATAATCTGAAAAATGAAAAAATATTCTAATATAATATCTTGAATGACTTATATAGCTATATTTCGTTCAATGATTTCTTGGTCAGGGCACAGTGCCCGTATTAGAGTGCAATAAATGTGTAAATAATGGATCGATGTAAATCTTATAAATTTAAATAATGTTTGTTATTGGAAATTTTTTATTAAAGCACATAACACAATAATCCTTGGTGAAGTCTCATTTAACTTAACATAAGATCATATAAACTTTGAATTGTGTCATCTTTACTGACATTCATATATATATATATATATATAAACTAATCCAACAAAAGATATACAAGGCAACTAATATCTTTAATTGAGGAGAAGAATTTTCTTTGAAAACGCATGAGTTAAGGACTTTAAGGATACTTTGCCTGAACATTGAATTCTAATAAAATTTGATTCGCATCTTATTTTATTATTTCATTTTATATCATGCTATATATATATATATATATATATATATATATATATATATATATATATATATATAGGGTGTCTCAAAAAATGTACTCACTCGTAGAATGACGAGAAAACTTTGCTTCATCGCTCCACAATTTTGTGTGCAAACTCGACATCTTCTGCACATTTTGCCATTCTAAGAGTGAGTACATTTTTTTGAGACACGCTGTATATATATATATATACATTTAGGTGTGTGTATATATCTATATGCAAATGATTCACTCTTAACTATTAACTTATCATTATGAATGTTGGAACCCGACTGCTAAGTAAAAGGGTGAATATATTATACAGTACGATCTGTTTAAGTGTTAAAGAGTGACACCTAGCGGAATTTACCTCTTTTACTGTCTTACCTAGCGAGTGGGTAACTAGGAAATATATGTTTTGGCGTGATGCCTAACAATTAGAGCATCACGTGTCGGGCGCCTGATGTAGTTAAATAAACGTATCTTTCTCTCCATCTCTCTCTCCATCTCTCTCTTCTTTCTCTATATTTTCTCTCTTTTTTTTCTCTCTCTCTCCCTTCTTCTCTTATTCACATGCACATTTTCTGCTTCTGTCTTTTTGAATACACCTTTGATAAAAAAATCAACAGGTGTCGGCGTACGTCTTACCACATCAACCATAGTGATTACGGCGAGACGACGATGGCGACAAGAATATCAACGTGATTAAATGATTCATACAACCATCGGTAAGTTTTAATGTAACAAGTTGTAGTGTGGGCTATAGTTAGTCTAATTAAGTTGTACGAAAGAGTTTAAAGTATCAGTTTTATCGTCCTGTAAACATTTCAATATATGTAATTTTTTGAAATTTAAAAAATATATATTAGACAAAATTATAAATATTCCCTAAATTAAAATGTATTTTTAGTATATACAGGACAGTTACTGTGCATGTTTATGCATAATTTTATATTCATTCTTTTGTTATATCCTGCAAGATACAAGGTCATTCTTTATAAGTAAAGCTTTAGGTCAGTAATCGCAACACATATAAAGTAGCAATGCGCTATTACTGCGCTTTTATTATTTGATCATTTTATTTTCTAACGAAATCCTAATGAACGCTCCCCGTTTTATAATGTTCGACTAATACCAAATATATCGCCTTGCTTTTATACCATATTGAACCATCATCATCATCATCATCACCATCTATTCATGGTAGTGTCATGAATTCAACCTGACTCTCTCACGCAATCTCGCGCCATCCTCCACTAGGGCCGGTAGGTCTTCATAGATTTATTGAGTCTTCTGTCAGCTGTTTGGTGTAGGCTTTGTGTGGTCTACCCACTAGGCCACATATGTGTTTTGGCGTCCACGGAAAACACATCGCTGATTATTTCATCCTTAGCCTTCCGGGAATGCCCAGCTAATCTGTTTTTTTCTTTCTCCGATCAGCGCCGAAATCTTAGGGAGGTGTCCGTAGAGTTGCTCTCTCGTAGAGTGTTGTTCCCTGATATTAAGAGCATCTCTTTGCATTCTGGTGTGTACAACATCAATTTTCTTCTTCGAATAATTTAGTTAAAGTCCAAATGCTACTTCTATATACAGGTACCGATGTAACAATGGCTTTAAAATTGTTTAGTGTCATCTCGGGAGGAAACTTGACTTCCAGATCGCTTTCACCTTGCCCACTGCTGACCGGGCCTGTCTGGTTTGCAACGTCAGTTCACACACTGTGGATGTTTTCTTGGCAACTTTACTACCAAGATAGGTACACGTCGATATTTCTTAGACAAGTCTTACTTAGGGAATATATATTTCCATGTTGTTTAAGAGAATATGCTCTGTGTTGCTTGTGTTGACAAAAAGCACAATGCAATTGTTCGTTTCTTCAAGACAGTGTAGTAGGGTTTCTGCCTGTCTAGCTGCGTCAGCAAAAAATGCAATGTCATCAGAAGAGCCTCGTATATGATTTTTATTCTGGATACCTTTGCCTCTTGTAGGTATCAATGTGAAACCATTTTCTTTTGACTTGTAAACTGACATTCAGATGATGTAGCCAAGGAAAAGTATAAATAGCTATGGAGGTATAGTATTAGCCTGTAGAACACTCGCAGTGACTTCAAACAATATGGTGTATTTATCAGGCGTTGAACCATAGACTAACTTCTGCTGTACAAAATTATTTTTGCATCAACAGTCTCATCTGAGATAACATATCTCAAAATAATTTTCGTAATCTCTCCTCTGAATATCGAATCAAAAGCCTTCGAGAAATCTACAAACAACAAGACTCGCTTCAGATTTTTTTTATCGTACGCCCGTACTAATCCTCCGAAACATCAAGATATCCCCAGATGTTTATCTATTTTTCAAAAAGCTATTTTGATTTCGTCTAAGGACTTTCTATATTTCAGGTTGGATTCAGTTCAACAAAATTGCCATATATATTTTGAAGAAATAGCTGTTAGCGTTATTCCCCGGTAGTTTGAGGAACTCAACAGCTGTCTTGTTTTTGAGGGATGGGAATATACAGCCTTTTGTCTATTTATCTATGCACATTCTATGATATATAGTGTTGCAGGATTCAATCAAGACATCATTGAATGCCCATGTTTTCCAGACTTCGGGAAGAATTTCGTCAAATCCCTTACCATATTTTAATGTTCGTATAACTGTTTCTAGATCATGTATGGTAAACTTCAAAGTATTAATATTGAGGTGTCCATCGATTACCTTTTTAATTGGCTACTTTTACAAGAAGAGTGTGGAAGTGATTTTCCCATAGTGTTATCCTTTCTTTCTCACTTGTGGGTTTTAGATTCCGCTCAGTTCATTTCCATTATTCCATGCTACTATCTATTTTCTATTTTCCAGTATAGACCGGAGCAGGTAAACCTTCTTTTGGACATATGCCGATTGCTACTTTTGATATGTATTCATTTTGGGAGTTTGCCAATTTATATTTATTAATTACACTTGGGTTACGCATTCTGTAACGACATTTCATGAGACTTACAGAATCTAATAATAATATGAATTCTTAATAATGATAATTCGTAATAAGAATCACGAAGATGCGAAAGCTTAGTTTACAGAAAATATAGGTTGATATTGGAATGAAATTTTGGAATATTATTGTGGAATACAAAATATATTTTGATATGTTGTAGGTTATTAGTTCAATTGGAAATTAAATCTTTGTTATTTGTTTTTATATACGGGGTGTGTAATGCGACAAACAATTATGAGTAATACCCTCAGTGATTGAATAAAAAAAGAGAACAGTTTGCCACACATACGCGAGGAGATCCTGAGGTAACTTTTTAGATACAGTCCGGCACGGCACACACGGTACATAGAAAACACGTGTTTGAGAATGAGATAATGTCGATATATAAGCAATGAAGTAAGCGATAGACACTTTTTTTGTGTTTCGGGTCTTCATTTGTAAACAAAACTGCATATGAAGATTCTTCGGATAATACTAGGAGAATGCACAAACAAAAGTAAATAATAATTGCTGATATTCAGTGTTATGTAAAGAGGATCATGTTTTGTGACACATAATTATTAGAATCAACGTCATGTATAAATATTTCAGGAGCACTATAGACTTCTGTATGTGGTCCCTGCAAAGTACATATGAAGCCAATTACAGTACGTTAAAACCGGACAGAACTTTTGTTACTGGGTTGTTATTTATGTAAGTCATAATAGAAACTACACAACAAAATACGACATGTATTCAGGTCTGTTTACCAATATGCCTTTCTTTAGTGATTCGTTTTACTTTATTTTACTTACGCTCATTTATTTTATTTTTAGCCGCTTCTTTAAGTGTTTAATACATTTGTTCCCTTTCGTTTCTTGCGCTAAATAGTTGCCTAGTGACGTGCCGTGACGTCACCCTTTCTGCGCGCGCCGATCCAATCTAATGAATTAATTCAATTCGCTGTTTTTGTTTTGATTCGCTTCGCTGGTTTACTTTATTTAGTTTTTCTCTTTTTTTTCGCTTGTGCATCGTATTGTGTCTTCTCCGTTGGCTTCGATTCTGCTTTTATTAGAAATGCCAAAATCAAGATAAACAAACAAAAAATAACGACGCGAACAAAAATAGAAAATGCAGTTCCAGTCTGTAGATACGGCGTCCTTTACTTTTATTTTTTACCCTTTGTTTTCGTCGTTGCTTTTCGGAACGTCACACTCACTTCAGAAACATGCATGATGAAAGAGAGAACACTATAATGATTACGGATAAAAACGTACAGCCATTATTACTGTTTCTATTTTATATGTTCTACGTTGTATACATAGTCATTGGCGATCGCCGTCTAAAACGGTGGTGCCGTTTATACGGACGGAATATTAACAGTAGTTGTGGCGCCGAATTGTAAGTGGGCACTTTAATTATGAATGAACAAATTAGCTGATAGCACTCAACCCTCACTCTCATCCATTCCCTGTATACTGTAACGACATAAAAATACATACATATATATATGTATAAATATATATATATATATATATATATATATATAATATATATATATATACACTATATATATATATACATAAATATTATATATATATATATATATATATATATATATATATATGCAATCATTAATAAAAATAATTTCATAAAAATACATAAAATATTTAGGTGGTGATACATCGTACGTGTTTCTAGACAGGGCGTATTCGTCCGATGGTAAAAAGCTGGAATATAGACGTCAATATCGAAGGTTCGATACTTGTCTAAGTTAGTCAGATACACGTGCACCAGGATTACTTTTATGTACGTATAAAATAATATATATATATATATATATATATATATATATATATATATATATATATATATATATATATATATTAACGAAAAATGCGTCCTCTGAAGTAATGGGCGACTACTAATGCAATTTTCTGCATCTTCATCACTTGAAAAGTGAGATGATCGAAGCAGTAGTGAGCCAAAAAACGACGAACGCTGCAATCACCAAGAAAAATAATTACATACAATTACATTAAATATTTAGGTGATAAAAATTGTACATATTTCTAGACAGGGCATCTTGGTCCGATTGTAAAACGCCTAACAATAGGTGTTAACATCGATGGTTCGATCCTTGTCTAAGTAAGCCATGCTGATTACGGCTGTGAGCCAGAAACAAGTATCCATGGATTACTTTTATGTACGTATGAAATTTATATATATATATATATATATATATATATATACGTTATTGTCGGATAACATAAAAAAACAAAGCAATTAGAGATGGCTGCAACTCATCGTTTTTTATTAAACCCCTCTGAGTTTATTAGGCTGTATATATATATATATATATATATATATATATATATATATATATATATATATATATATATATATATATATATATATATATATATATATATGTATATATATATATATATATATATATATATATATATGTGCGTGTGTGTGTGTGTGTATCTTGGCAGCATCTTTTCTTTTATTCAAGTATCATTAAAAATAACGGACAGTTTGTGTCTGGTTATTTTTTCTAAGATCCTTTCCGTTTTTCTGATTAGGTTCTTAGTTTCAGACGGAAACTGGCTGATAAAATTGCCATAGCTTCCCAAAGCGCTTTCGGACCCTTCCAGGTCCATCGTCAGTGGAGCAATGTTAACCAGGCATAGACCTAGGAGTGAATATATATTCTATTTAGGCGGGAAAATAAAAGACTGTGTGTTATGGAAATGTATATTTATAGGCATTTGAGTATATTAGTATTATAGTATTGTTAATCTTGTTAATAGCTGGTTTTTCTGTTTTTATATATAGGGCTTCGAGTATGTGGAGTTTAAGTGTATTAGTATTTTGTGCGATGATTTTTGTGTTATCTACTCGAAGTTTACGGATATGCGAACGGGGGCAGGAATGCTTTTTATAGAGGTGCTGGGTTATGGCGGAAACGTTAGATAAATGCATAGTTACTCTTCTGGATAGCGTCGTAACAGTCGACCCTATGTATACATTGTCATGATTGTCAGAGACACATTCTCCCAAAGGGCATTTAAACTTGTATACAAGGCCGGTCCTATCAAGAACTCTAATCCGGGGTGAAGAATTATTTTTAACAACAAGATCGGTAGTTTTAGTTTTATTATAATAGATAATTAGTTTTACTTTTTTGTTTGGGTCGGTAGGGAGTACGTTTTTATCTATAATGTTTTTGAGAACCTGTTCGTCTATTTTATAGTTATGATGAAATTGGTTGACGTAAAATAGTTTTTTAATGTAGAGAATTGGGTTCATTGTAGTTTTTGTTATTATCATTATTGTTATTATTACTAGTTTAAAAGGATATGGTTACCGATAAACAAAGTGTTTAACAAGAAAAAAGCAGAACAATAAATAATAAGTCACATAGAGTTGTGGGTTTGGAACCAAAGGCGATACTTTATATGCCGTATGCCTTGCAATATCCACCCTTTAAGCCATACCACTTGTTTACAGATAATACACTTTCTTTTTGAATGTCACTATCTGAAGACGTAATCTGAAGACTGTGCATTCCATGTCCGTGTATTTTTTATTGTGTAAATTAAATGGACTCTATCGGGATTTTGTAAACTACTCTGCCCGAGGAAGAAAAAAAAATGTTTTTATTTTTTATTTTGATTTAATAACAAAATTTCTGCATCTGACACATGGTTTCTTATGAAGGCATTTTGCCTCTATCGTATTGTTTTAAATTCAAAAGTGGCTTAAAAATGAACTTGCACAAATGTATAACTACGAGCGACCATGCCGAATGTAAGTTCAATTAAAACAGACATTTGCACCGTTTGTCCATAATATCAGACGACACTTCTACAAGACCAGGAAGGATTATTACGAAAAAAAAGAAGGTTGATACCTTTTACTTGTCTGAAGCTCTGTCGAGGCTTGTTATATCCAGCGAAATATTAGATAAAAAAGTCAAGATGAAGAAAAAAAAATGTTTTTATTTGTTATTTTCATTTAATAAAAAAATATCTGCATTTAACACATGAAGGAATTTTGCCTCTATCTTTATGTTTATTCATATATATATATATATATATATATATATATACATATATATATATATATATATATATATATGTGTGTGTGTGTGTGTGTGTGTGTGTACTAACGACTCACCATTTATTTAGGCCCAAAGATAACTTGAGGATAAGGATCAATGAGACAACATCGTGAGCATTGGTAAAGATGATTGTACTTGGACAGAATCGGGTTATTAAAGAGAAACTTGACTTGAAAACGGACATGTTGTAGTATATGGGGAAGCAGTTTCGTGCTGGTGTGTTCTACAGACGGGTAGTTGCTAGAAAAGAAAATTGATCAAGTTATGTTTTACATATACAGGGGAAGAAGAGAAAATGAGTTTCAATGTTTATAGCTAGATGTGTTTTTTGTCTTTTTTAATATTTTGATAATATACATATATATATGATACTTATAAATACATAATAAATTATTAATACCTACAGACGCAAGCGTGTCACGCTTATTGTTCTCATCAGTGCGGAAAAGTTACTATTAAGAGAGTTGGGAGGCGCGAACCAGGTTCACATTGTCAGCCAAGAAACTGCAAACAAGCAATCGGCATATCCACCCGGCCACCGACACCTGTCAGATAATTAAGTGAAATTGATATCTATATGTACCTAGAAGCGGTTCCAGATAGACGACTTATCGAGTGTTCGTCGAGCGTATTTGGAACTTTGCATCATATATATATATATATATATATATATATATATATATATATATATATATATATATATATATATATATATATATATATATATATATATATATATATAAACAGGGTGGGCCAAAATAAGGGTCCTATCTTTAAATTTGAATAACTTGAATTTGAATAACTTCCACAAAATAAAAGTTAAACCCACCAAACTTTATGTGTGTGTAGACTGACCCTTCCGAGATTTTTTGAAATAAACAAAACAAATTTTAGCCGAAAAACACTTCTTAAAACTTACAAAAACTAAAGTATTGTTTTTTACACTGTTTTGAGTTTTTTAAGCAAAAATAATGTTTTCTAAATGAGGGTACGTTCCTTAGGGCTAATACGGCTCATGCTTGCTTCGGAAGGGGTCCTTTACTTATTCAAAAAAAAACAAAAAAAATCAATAAATAAAAAAGTTATGAATTTTTAAAAATAGGACCCTTATTTTTGCCCACCCTGTATATATATATATATATATATATATATATATATATATCCATTGAAACAACATGAATATTATTTATGTATTCATCAATGTTTCGTATTTAATATAAGACTTCCTCAGAATGAGTATTTGTAAGAGAACATCACAACAAGTACAGAATATTTTGGCACCTGGCTCAGAAACTGCGGCCGATTTGAGCAGAAAAATCAAAATATGAGATACAAATAGATAGTGGCGGTGGCGATAAAAGCATAAATTCAAATGGAAATGGGAGGATTGTTACAGTATTCTGACTTAATGGAAATGTGAAAAGGAAAACCAGTAAATATTATTTATTTATTCATCAACGGTTCGTTTTTATTAAAAGACATTTACAGGATGTTTGTCTGAAGGAAAAGTAACACAAGTACAAAATTGTACGTGCGTGTTTTGTGTATTTGTATGTGCATATCTATGTATAAGCTCAATTGTTGATATGTTTGTATGCTCATATATATTGGGGTGTCAAATGTGGGCACTTTCCCGCTGCCTGGTCTTCATATCGCCCCCTCTTCTCCCACACCTCGTATCCTCCTTCGCCCCCTTTCTGCTACACCGTTACAATTACACGGTCCTGAGTGTTTGTACCCTCCCTCTCTCTCTCTCATGTCAAAGCTAATTTGAAATAGTTTAAATAAAGATGTATCATGCCCCCTCATCCCCTTCCATAGTTTAAATCAATTATAACCGCTACCAGTGTTCGCTCCCACTCCTTCCACAATTATGGTAATGTATCTCCGCGTACCAATGATCTTATAACTCCAACCCACACCGTCTATTGTCAACTCAATTTCCCACTGAAACTATATATTTGTATGTCTGAATTTATTTTGCCCTAAGCGGCCCCTAATGTTAAGCTCACACTCGCCACCACCTTGTGTTTGTATACTTAAGACAATAATATTGAGGAAGTATTGTAATAATTACGAAACGTTGATAAATACATTAATAATATTTTTGTTTTGTTTATTACAATTTCCATATATATATTTATATATATATATATATATATACATATATATATATATATATATATATGTATATATATATATATATATATATATATGTGTGTGTGTGTGTATATATATAGTCAAATGATTACGATTCACAAACGACAATCTCAATTGTAATCAAATAATTACTGACATCAAACCACTGTACACAGAAGCAAAATCGACGGCAAATCCATTGACATAAAAACATGGCCAAAGGTACTAACAAAATCAACCCGTGCAGATCGACAGGCATAAGATAACAACTTAACTGCAACATGAACACCAAAATACGAGAATTGATGAAAATGAAATACAGTAACACGATGTACAGTTTAAAATTAAAAAAAAGACGTTGTAATGCATGTGTGTCATACATATTAGAGTGTTTAAAACACACGGGTAATACAGAAATAAAGTAAATACAGATATGCATTACATGTATAAAAACAGCCAATGAAGGAGACCAAAACAAATAATGATATAACAACATATAAGTTGGTAAACGTACATTAAAATGGTTGATAAAACACAATAAAACGGATGTTGAATGTCTACAGATACGTGCTTTAGATTTACATGTAATATATATATATATATATATATATATATATATATATATATATATATATATATATATATATGTCTAATATAGAAAAACATGTGATGACAGCGACGTAATCTGACAGCGGAATGAAAAACACCGCACCTAGAAACACATGACAACACCATAGCCCATCATATATATATATATATATATATATATATATATATATATATATATATATATATATATATATATGACAAATCTCTACACGGTATTTAAGACATTTTTTTTAATGTTATAGCCTTCAGCTCGGTAGTCTAAAATGGAGAATGTTTCAATTGATTTTTTCTCTGGTTAGCTCTACAGAGATTAGACCAATGTTATTCTGTGTAACTGATATGAACTTAGTAAAGAGAATAAATAATTAACGAATCAACTCACAACATCCTCTTTTGAAAATGACTAAAATATTAAACAAAGAAAAACATGCTTAAAAAAGGGAGCAGTGTGGTCTAAAGTTTTTCCGCTTGAGTTCTTATTTAAATAATAATAAATTAAACCAAAAATACCTATAAATACCAGATACGTGTAAATAATACCGGAACCATACACAAAAGAGATAATTTAATAGCCTGGCTTAGATGTGAGTTAAGTGCTATAGTTTAGTTACTCGAATCATTTCTTGACCCATTTAATTGTTTTTATACAACTACGATGTTAACTTGATTTACTGTAATTGATATTATATTATTAAAAGTATTAATAAATTTACTCAAAAATACACATCAGTATTTATATTTTATCATTTAACTAATCTGAGCGTGTTATAGTACTTGTTTAGTATGTATAATAGTAGATAATATGTGTTTACTTTAAATAAAGAATGGTTCAACCTTACTATAATTTGAAAACATCCAGGCATGAGCGAGTGTAGATATAGTTATGCTTACAATGTGATCCTTTATTAACGTGTTATTACTAACAATGTGATCCTGTATTGATATTTTATTATTATATACCAGGGGGGTATATGTAGTGCGTACTAGATAATGATCATTAGTTATATCGATAGGTTTATTTTATATACCAAGGTTATATATATTTAGTGGTTACCAAATAATGATCATGAATTACACCGATATATTTGTTTGATATATCAGTGTTTGATATGTAGTGCTTACAATATGATATGCATTTGTTATACCGATGTCTTGCTTAGTCAAGATGTACAGATTCAACAAACAACTGGTTATAGGAATAATTAAATACTAAGAATAGTAACACCTTTCTTATGTTATTCAAAATAATCATTAAATACACGAAATATATATTTTGAGGGTTGTATATTTTCTGTAGGTTCTTCTACACCCATTTCTAGGGCTGTCGTGTTGCAACAAAAATATCGCATGGTGTTGTTGACTTTTTCTATATTCAAGATTAAGACTACGTAAGCTTTAGTAACAAGATGATATAATTTACTTTGTTTTCAGCCTGAACGAACTAAGAAACCCAGTGCATTAGAGATACCCGCAGATGATCTCCCTGTTTCGCTAATTAGCCACTTTATAACAATCTCAATTCGGTGCAGTTAATATAACAGTTGTGGACACCCACACATCTATAAATGCCACACAACTAATACAGTCATGCGTTGTATCGAACCGGGTTTCAACAATGTTTAAGCTTCCGGACAAATATGTGTCTGCCTCCATCAGCCGGGTTATATTTCGTCCGGACATGTGTTATTTCCAGTAATCTTGACATGATATTGAACAATGCCCACCAAGGGACTATATAGGCATTGTTTATATACATTGCTGAAACAAACGATATTGATCTATTGTACATTTAGTGAAACATTATTGTCTATCTATATTATATAATGTGCATCTCTTCAATAATATTCATTGGTAAGATGATGTTCGTTTAGTTTTATATCAGATGTTATGTCATGCTGTTATAGCGGTGCATGTGTAAATTGGCAATTCGTAATTCTTTCCTAGTTTATATTATTTTTTATATTTTTTATTATTAATTTGTTAACATCTTGCAGGCGTTTAATCAATATTTCTTTCTATCAGCATGAGAGGAAATTAATTTACGTTGGTGCAGCTGATTTAGGCGAAGCTTATATTAGTGATAGGCTGCAAGCAATTAAGAGAAGCTGTCATCTCACTGGAATCATTAAGAACAATTGCACTTTCGAAGAATAAAAGTGTGATTATTCGTAATGTTTCTATAATTGTTGTGTTTGTGGTCTTCGTAGGCGTCGGTAGTATATGCAGGAGAAAGAGTTGTTTTTGTAGTAGGAATAGTAGTAGTAGTAGTAGTAGTAGCAGCAGTAGTAGTTAATGTAGTGGTGGTAGTAGTAGGAGTTGTAATTTACTGATTTTTTTAATTAAAAAAAGACTGGAATATAGGATGCTATAAAGCATTCTGACAATGTATAATAATACGTATATATATATACATGTATATATATATATATATATATATATATATATATATATATATATATATATATGTGTGTGTGTGTGTGTGTGTGTGTAAAATATGCCCATATATCGCCACATTGTTCGTATTTCGAATTCTCTTAAGTATTGCAATATATATATATATATATATATATATATATATATATATATTAAACCATCTGCATTTCGACTGGTGTTTCATCCATTATAATTTTCAAACTTAAATGCATTGAAACAGTGGAACTACCCTCTACTTATTCAACCTCGTCCATACCAGAGTACACCCATGCCCATTGCAATAAAGGAGGCCTGACGATTCAAAATGGCGTTATGCACAACAATACCAAACAAGATCTGTCGAACAGTCAGACTACGTGCATTTGACCTCTCCCTTCACTTAAAAAATCATTAAAATTCAGAAAATAAACCTATTTTAATGAGCTTTTCGGTATATATTAATTAACGATCACGATTACTTTATTAAAAACTGTAGTGCAAATGTATTAGTTCGTGTAAGGTATGTATGCTAAACAGCACACATTAAATTAATACTTAATAATAAAATGGTGTTGTCATATTTTTTTAAAATTTTATAAACAGAAACATTTTTCTTTGAAAAGTAATTTGTCTGCTTTTATATTCATTCTGTCAATACGTTCATTTTTTCGGTCTAAATCGAATTAAAATATTAGTTTCAGTTATACTTCATGTAAATACAAGAAAAGGAAAACACATTCCTATTCTTAGGCAGCTTTATTCTTTATATTAACATAATCATTAGTTTTAGCTGAATTATCTGATAAGAGTTACTCTTATTTTCGTAAAAAATGTCTCTTGATTTTTTATCAAAAATTAAACCAAACATTAAAAGTGAATCAAACATGAAAAGTTACGAATGCATTTAATTAATCAATAGAACATTTATTTAAGAAATTTTTTAAAATATGCGTTTTTTTTAAAAACGAACAGTATATATATATATATATATATATATATATATATATATATATATATATATATATATATATATATATATTTGTTGATGATTTTATTCCATTAATTGCGACAAAATATATTCTGTTACATTAACACTCGCAATGAGCGTCAACTTTTCAGGCTATAATGGAATCAAATGGCAGATACTTTAAATTCACCTCAACCGGAAATTGACGATGTATTAGGGAGAGGGGGGACAGAGATTGAGCTCTGCCTATAACGGGGAACTGAGAAGGGAGGGGGAGAGAGGGAGACCCCAACAAGTCATGTTTCAAAAAGTTGCTTGGGAGGTTTTCTCGTGTCTGGGCCATCGTGACCTCAATTCCAGCCCAGGCGGGGGTGGGGACAGAGGGGGGGGGGGTAAATTTAAATCGAGAATAGAATTATCATCATAGAGTTATAACTGTCATTTTTGTTGTAATAGGTAAGTATCGTGTAGATAAAAATGTTTGATAATTTTAATTTAGGGTATTAATTGCTACTTCTGCATTCTATTTTAATATAGTCATTTATGGATTGCTCATTATTTGTAGTGAATTTTGTTGTGATAATATTTTTTAATTGTGATTATATTATACTAAATACTAGTGGAATCATTATATAAAAGAAGTTTAATGGGGGTACCATTTTTAGCATTAATAAAATCGATTACAATAACAATAATAATAAGAATGCCAATCATACCTACAATAGCCGCAGTGATGATAGCATTAATAAAAATAAAAATAAAAATAACAAGATAATAATAATAATAACGATAATAATAATAATAATAATAATAATAATAATAATAATAATAATAATAATTATCATCATTATTACCATCCTACTACTTGTGATGTCATTGGGCGAAATAAGTCTACAAGTGATGGTAGGCTTTTATAGTTCTACTACCAATGACAAGGACTAAGCACCAGTCAATAATTAAGTGTTCAAGATAGTAATCGAAGGATTAAGTAATTGAGATTAGATTAGTCTAAGTGATATCAGAGTTAATAGCTATTCCAGTTATGGGTTTATGTGGGAGATAATTTTGGTAGAATTGGTATTATGACTGAGAGGCTATTGAGGTTGAGCATTATAGGTAATACTTAGAGATTTGATGTTATTGATAGTTTAGTGGGGTGGTTATATATTTATAGATTTATAGATTCATCGGGACTTGTTGGGGTGGGTTGGGTGGTAAATTTATAGCCTGAAAAGTTGACGCTCTTTGCGAGTATTAATGAAACAGAATATATTTTGTCGCAATTAATGGAATAAATCATCAACTAAAATATATTTTGCTCTGAATTTTCATTGAGCACTCTCATAAACCCGGTTTCAACTTCCTTCGGATTTATACCCCCTGGATATTTGTAACAAGTTAATTATATATATATATATATATATATATATATATATATATATATATATATATATATATATATATATTGAGAATTTGCTATTAATTACAACAATCATGTTTTTTTGGGGGAGAAGGGAAGTCAATACCTTATTTACAATGTATTATTTCAATATCTCACTTATTTCGTTGGATTTTCGCACACATTTTAGACGAACCTTATTAATTAGTCTTAAATTGCATCTTTCATGCCGAAATAAACTTCAAATTTATTTCTCAAGATTTTAAAATATATATCTGTATCAACCGGTCGTAGTCAAAATCAACCGGAAAGACGAACTCGCCATTTACTCTTTCCATCAAGTACGGACACGAAAACTTTAATGAATTTTAGGAAATACATTTGGATAAAAGGAATGAGTTAAACATTTTTCGAAGTGAATTAATAATCCTTAAGAACGTAGCCGTGTTCGTAGAAGGAGCATAAAGTCACAATAGCAGGAACAGGTTAACAATGATTTTCAAGTGAATGACTTATCCTTAGAGAAGTAGTCTTGTTTTGGAAGGGTAATACAGTTACAATAGCAGGAACCAGTTAAAATGATTTCTAAGTGATTAAATACTTAGATCGGCGTGTGTCTTCTTATCACGATTGCTTGCCTGGTCACAGATAGACCCATGCGCGTTATGCGTTCCGAGGATTTTCGTACAACATTGATAGATGTTTTTACTACCACTATCAGTGACATCACTAGAAAACATCGACTCACTTGGCAAGGAGTCTTCTTATAAAAGCTACGACACAGCTACCGAATCGTACACATAAAACCTGAATCGTCAAACAGGGCATGATACTACGGCTTAATACTCGCATGCCACGTACAAAATATATGTGTTTTTTTTCTTGATAACGACTATTTAATTCGTCAAAAATTCAAATTCAAATAAGTGAATATATTTATTTATGGAATATAAATTGATATATTTATTTATATGAAAAGAATCTACATTTTGACCTGATTCTACACAATTATAATTATATATATATATATATATATATATATATATATATATATATGTATATATAAAAATAATTCGAAAGTTTCTTTCATTTATTCGAACTATATTCATATAAAAACGTTTTAGCTTTATATTATTCGATTATACACTAACATATATTCACATGTCGTACGCATACTTACATAACATCTGACTAAACACTCTCAAGGCTATAAGTTATTGGCATATTTATTTTTGTAAACATTGTCTAATGAAGTCATATTCAGTAAGATTCATTTATAATTAGATTCTCTTATTTTCTTATATATACGATAAACTTTTCTTGATATAAATGTCTTAATTATTATCGATAGTAATATTATTTAAGCGATTTAATGAATTCAGTTTAATATTAAAAATACTATCTTCTGTTTCATTTTGTGTTGTTTTTTCGGTTACGTTTACGCACGCGTATATTAACACATAGACACACACTCGAAAACTTTCGAATAATTACTTTGTAAAAATAAAGTTTGCATTAAACGCAATAATTACTTCCTCCCATTAGAGTATAGTATTTCACAATGTGAATATCCAGCCTCCCAAAAATGTACACACTAGATTGGAACAACAATGAAAATGACCTCAGTCTAAAAGACTAAAGGGTGAACATAGTGATAGTGATTATGATGGTGATGATGATGATTATAATAACTGCCTTAAAAAAGAAACGCATCCTATTATCTTACTAAATTACAAAAATATAGATAATTTTTCTCAAGATATGTTTCTGATTTTTATAATGAAGGTGAAATGTTAACAGTACCTATTTCGGTTATCCAGTAATAAAAAAATTGGTTTATTTGACCAATCGACCTTCCAACCGTATGTGTTATTCATTTCATTCTATAAACAGTTTTAAATGATGGGTTTATTTTCATTTTTATACTGAAACAAAATAAAAGTCCTCGATATTACATAGCTTAAGGACCATATCAATTCACCTTTTCGTTGTTCTTGTCCTAAAAAGTAAAATTTGTATATGTTTATGCTCAGTCATTTTTCTCCACATTAGAATATTTTAAATACAACTACGACAATCATCATTTTGTTGTTTCCTCAAAATTATTAAAAGTTAAATTAATTTGTGTTTTTTAGTTTCTGTAAATAAGACTCAATAATTGTTGCCCGGAAGGCGAGTAGTTTTTTCCAGTATATATATATATATATATATATATATA
>OY744517.1:25479385-25484385 GCA_963556195.1 Sepiola atlantica | reverse complement strand
ATCTCTTTTATTTCTGAGGATTTGATAGTGTCCGCTTCCAGAATCCTCAAATATGTATAGCTATCCTGAACCCTTAGCGTCTCGTTGGTTAGAAACTTGCATTCCCTTTGTTGTCCCCAGTTTTCTTCTCTTTATTTCTAGCAATACACAGTTTTGATTCCCAATTCTATTTGAATGATCTGTCTGTAGATTCTGGTCGTATTTATCGGGGTTTCCAGTTCCTTTTTGCTTTTGTCAAATATTTTCAGGTCGTGTATGCGCATGAGGTGATTATTTTTATTATTTTTACTAACTATAATTTCGCACACTTGTCGTCGTCAGTTATTGCTCACTAGCAAAAAGCGGTAGTGCTCCTTGTAGTCTGAGTGACAACAAGTTTCCCGAGATTTCCAGTTTTGTTTATAACATTCGCAATTGACTTTGCGATATCACAACAGCCGATTATCATTTATTTCTCGAGAGTAACGACCATTGGTCTCACCTAGGATTTAGGTTAGAAAAAAATGTCCCTGAGATCCCAGTACTATCCGCATGTTCAAGTGAAGAACTTGTTAGTGCTCTCCCTACACGGTTCCCCCATCCTCTTTACCCATCATGACTAGTTTGTGTTATATCAGCCGAAGCTAGTGTCATCCCTTATTTTAGGGGGAGCAGTCTATTATATTCCTCGGGTTCACCTGGTAGTGTCCTTTTTATTGCTTTAATTCTCACTATTGTAACTTCCAAGTGAACCCTTTTTTTTGTTACTTATACTGGTTAATTTCCGAAATCGAGATGGCATCTGTGTTCGCCATTGCTGCCATTTGTATGACCTCATATATAGTTTTCATTCCAATTTCTCCTAGTCTTTTTTCCATGTTTCCTGACTGTTCCTAGTGCTACTACGATTATTGAGATTAAATTGACTTGCTTCATACTCCATATTACTTTTAATACTTTGCAAGTTTCGTGTATTGGCTTTATTATTCCGGCTCCTTAAGTTTCACTTTGTGGTCACTGGAACGGCAACTCTACTACTTGACATTAGTTTTTCTTCGTGTTTACTATCATTATATCCGGTATCCTTGCTTGTATAAGTGTATTTGTTTGCACCTCCATGTCCCGAAGAATTTCATGATTTTGGTTTTCCAGTACTGTCTCTGATTTATGATTTTACCATTCGTCCGCGTGTTCGAAATGCAGTCGCATTGTCTCCAGTGTACTGTCTCCCAACGCAGCCGTGTATGTTTTAGCTAGTTGCATTAACTTAGTATGTGATTTACTGTTTCGTCTCTTTGGACACACAATCTGCATTTATGTTTCCTGGGTTTTATCTATTTCAGCTTTAATGATGTGTGTCTTTACCGTATTGTTCTGTGCAGCTGCCAGTACAGATTTCGTTTTCCAGCCATGCCCAGGAATGTTATTGGTTTCCTTCTCTTGTAATTCTTGTTTTTTTCCAAGTTTTCTATTCTTGTTTTTTTGTTGTTTTTGGTTTCTGTGTTTCCCGAGATATTCATTGAGACGGTGTCTCTTGCTATGTTATCAACCTTTCTATGTCTGGGTTATGTATTTCCTTAGCTTTTCTTTGTCTCTTCAACACACTCTTCTATACTAACCAATCACGCTGTAACCTTCGATTCTGTTCATATCGTCTGTTCGATGTAGGGTGTTGTGTATGGTCATTAATTTTCAAGTCGTCTGGTCAATGTGCCTTAGTTCTACAATGGTACAGCCTATGAACCTCCAAAATGATGTTATTAGTTAAACTACCCAGGCGTTTATTCCATTAAATTATCATTATTATTATTATTATTATTATTATTATTATTATTATTATTATTATTATTATTATTATTATTATTATTATTATTAATAATAATAATAATAATAATAATAATAATAATAATAATAATAATAATAATAATGATTATCACTAGTATCAAAATATCAATTTAAGTTAAAAATTCTAAGTGATAATTCGCTCATCGATTATTTTAAATACAAATGGCGACTTCCTCTTACATGTTGCGCAGGAGTACATTTGGACACACTAAAAACATAGATTACATTAGAATACTTTGTTTTAAAAACAAACACTGCATTGAATGGCATCACTGACAACGATTTTTTTTATTTTAATAATTAAATAGATACGATTATTTGTTGAAAATATACTTCTTGTGACTACTTTTGTTTTTAGTGGTAGTAATTTTCCCCTGTATTTAATAATGAATGTAAAAAGCCCGAAGTAAACATTTCAAATTACTGAGTAATATATAATCGTATTCTTTGACGAATAAAAGTACCACCTTTAGGTTTATTCATATTATTACAGACCCACGTTTTATTGCGTATGTATTTTTATTTTTATCTTAATAGGAAACATAATCTCTGTACTTTGAATATCGAATGACCTTGTAAAAGAAATGGGTATTATGCTTTTCATAATTAATGTAAACACACAGTAAATTTCACCAACATTGGAATATATCAAATCCCTCTATGACAGTTATTTTTAGTTGCTTAAATGTGAACCGAATACTGTTTCTTTCTATCTCCTATAAAACATACTACACCTTGATTACTTGCTTCTCGTGAGGCGGATTTTTTTTTGCAAGTACATACATATATATATATATATATAGAGAGAGAGAGAGAGAGAGAGAGAGAGAGAGAGAGAGAAGGAGAGAGAGAGAGAAAAAAATAAAGAAAGTGAGACAGAGTGAAAGAGAAAGACAGACAGGGAGAGAGACAGAGTGATAATATATGAGAGCAGAACCATACACTTTATTTCAGGTTGTAAAATTGTGATTTTATATCTTATCAAAATGCTAAATATTGAGTCAATTCTCTAGACTTATATATATATATATATATATATATATATATATATATATACTCCCTTTTGTCATTTTTATAAACGTACACTACTCTCTACACTTGTCGAAATATTGTAGAAATTGAAGATCTGAATAGAATCGTGGAAGTACTGAGAGACGCAATACGAGATTTTGGTAATGAGATAGTCTTACGAATCATAATCCGATTGTGTATAAGGCTCCATGTCTGCCAGAAATTCCGACGACAGTTTTCGTGTGCAAAATCCATTTTTTCTCTATTTGTTGTCTTTTTCTGTAAATATGCAATCATCATTACATTAAATCTTCTTCGGCGAGTGGCGTAATAAACCCAAATTGGTCAACGCTTGCAACTCAATTTTATTTCGCATCAGTTTCAACGCTTATTCTTATCATCAAGTGTGTCTCGCATGGTGCTATCTTCTTGCACGCATTCTATACTGGATGAAAAAAGTACTGGAAACGTGTTATTACTTTTTCACATACCGTTTCTCTCTTATACTGTATTCTACTGTTTCATGAATGTAACCTCCTACAACGACATTATGTCTTTCTATAGTCGTAGTTGTGCAGGAAAAATAAGACAAGATGTAGAAGATAGCATTTATTTACAAACTGCAAGCTTGTACGAAGTTAATTTTTTATAGGGGATGTCGTCATGGTTTCGACATCCTTCAACATATAGCACTTCGCGTTTCTATATTGTTCCACATTCAGTTCTTAGCAGTATAAACGTTACTAAACTTCGCTGATATAACGGAACTGGTGGTACAAGATGATATAGACATAACAAAGAGAATACACGTGTTTATCGTTACCTGCATTTAGTATCTAGCCACACGAATGTTGCATAAACATGTAACAAAAATCATGTGTAACAAGAAACGCATGCAATAACAAGACTCTAATCAGGAAGTCGACTTATTCTCCAATCTTACTGAAAGAATAAAAGGAATTGATACAATATACATGAATTTTAATATATTTATTTTAATTTTAAGATATGTGTCATTCATCTCAATATACTATGTAATTAATTTTACTGATGTGACATTACTTTTTACTTATTTTTGTAAGGTACAAAATATAATTTTTAACTAAATCACATTAAAAAACCAAAAGAGATTTAACATTTGGTACTTCCACCTTTGTTTTCAATAACTGCTTCCCATATACGACTGCAGGGTTTCACTAAATCTTGACATTGGGCCACAGTTATCTTGTCCCAATAATCTTTCAGTTTTAGCCACAAGTCTTCGATGTTTTTCGGATTTTTTGCCATAACATTCTGTCCTAGAGTATTCCATAAGTTTTCTATAGGGTTCATGGCAGCACTCTGAGCAGACCAGTCCATTAAGTCTACTTCTTGATCAGCCAGATAATTCATGACCAGCTTTGCCTTATGGCAGTGATCATTACCGTGCATAAAAACAGGCTGTTAGATACCAGAATTGTGCCACACTGGCAACACATACTGTTCGTGTATACAATGGCATTTACTCTAGTGTTTAAGCGTACAAGTATGATGAACCCTGCCATGATATCATGCCGAAACCTATCACGCTACCTCCACCAAATTTAACAGTGTTTTGATGCAACAAGGATCATAACTTTCGCCTTTTCTTCTTCTTACAAATTGTTTTCCATCACTGCCAAATACATTAAATTTCAATTCGTCACTGAAATAAACGCCAAACACTGAAAAAAAAGCAGCTAGATAGCTGCTTTTTTTTTTTTTACTTATTAACGGCTTTTCCGAGGAGTTCTTGCAAAATACCTATTTCGTGCAACCTTCTGGACACAGTTTGTCGTGAAACATTCGTGACTCCTTCCATTTTTTTAGAAATTTTGCCAGCTGTAAAGAACGGTCTTTTCACACTACGCGTTGCATTACTCTGTCCTCTTTTGCCGTTGTCTTTCTTGGTCTACCAGGTTTCTTTCTGTTACTGAATCTTCCAGTTTCTTTATAGAGTTTGAGAACTCGGCTTACAACACTTTTTGAACGTTTCACACGTTTTCCGATTTCTTCTATTGTCAACACTTTTTTCTTTATTCGACGATGTTTGCTTTGTCGCTTAAATCAGTGTTATTTCTTTTTGCCATGATTTATATTGTGTGACTTGCAGCAGTGATTATAATAAAAGTTTAGAATATTTATTT
>OY744517.1:25466885-25474385 GCA_963556195.1 Sepiola atlantica | reverse complement strand
ATATTATGTGATGCAGCAACATATAGCAATATCGTACGAATAGTGCACATAAAAAACACATACCTTATTAATGTTATAAGATCGTAGATTGTAATCGAACCTCGTGTATAAATAAAGATATATTTTACGTTTATATATACATAATTAACAAAAAATACATCAGTATTAGGCAATGAAAAATATATCACAATGGGAATGCTAATGATGATTATGGGCGTTTATATCAGTTGTTTTGGGAACTTCAATTATCAGTTGCAGACTGAGCGATAGAAAAACGCGCGCCAATGCTTCTAGCGGGTAAGCAGTTTGTAAATGCACACAACAGCGTAATTAAATCTTTAAAAAAGCGGCTTTTTTGAGACGCGACAAAAACAATCGGCGTCTGATTTCAGCAGAAAAATAGGATCTGAACAAAACAAGAAAGTATAGATAAAAGGGAAAAATATGCAATAACCAACATTTGAAAGAACGATTCATTACATGAGAGAATTGCGTATAGTTTGATAGATGAAAACATTGATTAGACTATATTTACTAGCAGAACATGTGAACCGCCGTTGTCCTGGGAAATCGGAGGGAAACAACAATGCCTAACCTTTAAACTGAATTGATTAAAAAATACATAAATACACTTTGGACCTGAAATGTAAAGCTTTAATTCAGATTATAAAAATAATTTTGTAAAAAAGGTATTACGGGATACACACACACTTGTGTGTTTGGCCCCGATAGTTGTGGTTTCACGGGAGACTTTGATTTTTTTTAACATTCGACAAAATAATAAAATTACTGATACAAAAAAATAAATCGGTGTTTTATTGCATTTAATTTCGGAACCAAATATATAAGACGGATACACAGTAACCTGTTCACTTAGGTGCAGTGTGTATGTTTAGGTGTGTTGCACTTTTATTAATTCATCATTTGCGCAAAACAATAGACACTATAGCTTGCCTACGAATGAAACGCAATACATTATGGTGGATTTTACTTTGATTTATAAATAACGTGGGTAAATACACACTGACTTATTTGCTTAGCCGCATGTCTTTCTGGTAGAGCGATCTGTTTTTAATTTACAATATAGAACTGGGTCTCTACCCCGAAAAGCAAAATGATATGAATTAACGTGCACATCGTGATTATTAAACACACATTTTAGTTGTATGGATTGGTAATACTTAAAGACTATTTCAATTCAGAGGTATAGTAAGAAAGAGAGATAGAGAAATAAATCAAAGAAAAATAAAGTAAAAAAATGTAGGTGTAACTAAAAAACTGTCCATAATAAAATATGTTTATATATTTTAAGTTAAGTGTAGTAGACGGTAGTGGTTTATTGTTCGTTTAATGGAGGTCTATTTTTATTTCCCGCGCCATTATTTCTCCCGGAGTATTCACAAGATATGTCGTAATGTGTTCTACGAAAACAATATTTAAAGTAGATATTTGATTAAGTAACGGTAGAACGTAATAAAACAGAGAAACTATAGTTCTCTAAAAGTTCAAATCACCATCATTATATAGGATGGAAAGCAACCTCTTTACTGCTTCGACAATAGTACACATGAAGCTCTATGTTAATGAAGTTGGATCTCTAATTTCTTTGTAAACACCGTTTCACATAAATAAATACATCCGTCGTTTTCTTTTTGAAGGATATATTTTCTTATCCCATAAGTAACAAACAATGTAATGTTCATCCGCTAATAGTATTGATACAAGCCACGGTTCGCCTGGCGGCATTCGGGCAACATAGAAGCTAACTTGAACCATCATATATAAATTATGTATTGTTTTGCTCCGTCTTTATAGGTCCATTCTCCCAGCTATTATCTCCTTTTTAGGGAGTAGCTTCGTTATTGCTAACCCCCCGAGGCGATACTACTGTGTAATTCCGACGGGTCCAGGCTCGGTTATATACATAACTACCCGGGAAGTTGCTTTTCCACAACTTTCCCTCTTGTGTCACATGTTTCCGCAGTAAAGAGGCCAGTACATTCTAACTAGATTTTTAACGATGGACAAAATGTTACAATCAATGTTGAGACACTGTAAACCTTTATGCTGATATTTTTTAAAGTTTAGATTGTTTTGTCTGTTAGTTGGTATCATGTTGGAACTATTATCTATAGAGTGAGAAATCCGACTCGCATTAATCCGGCTTGTATATTATATAGTCGTACTTGTTTATGATCGAAAACGGGCATATAAAAATAGGATCAGAAAATGTAACAGAAGTGCTATGAAAGACAGAATGATGTACCCAGAAACGAATCTCATACAAAAACCAACGAAGGCAAGGAGAAACAATGTCTAAGATAAGTTTATAATCGTAACGATAATAAACCATACACTATAGAAGCAAGTCATTGTTCATGTAAAAATAAATATTTATATATGCGAATTGAATCGTTTCTTAATCATTGCCCTTTTTTGACATACCGTCTTCGAGTAACTCATTATTACACAGCATATTAAATGGCGCCTGTATCTTTAGAAAGTAAAAGTCAAACACGTATCGCTAAAAAAACATAAAAATACTGATATAAGCCATACGTATTTTACAGCCTATTACGATCAAAGGAATTAGAATCCTATGTGTAAGAGTTGTTTCATATATTTTCTGTTTCACCTAGCCGTTAGCCAGCGAATTATTAATATTCATTTTACCAAATATGAGACTAGATTTGGTAGGGGGTTAATGGCACGCTGATTAATGCGTTGGCTTCACTGGATATAATGGGTTCGCAGTAAAATGTAGCATACCTCGCTGTTAAAGTTCTCTCACTCTTGTCTACGAAAGTGATCACCGAGGCTTTGTCATACGGAGCGCTGTTGCCTCCTTCGTAGACACCAGACTGCTCCGTCTCAGCAGAGCTTACGTATGTACGTTACTGCTAGTTAACGTAGCACAATCAAATCATAGAACAACACTTTTCGACAGTCGGAAGAGAACCATTGCTAATTTGAAGAAAAGATTCCAGCTATAAAAAATGCTAACGTTGCGAAAATATACATTACAGAAAACAATCCAGCAATAAAGTAAGAAAAAGACAGCGAAAAAGACTAAATACGAAATGATGTCAGAAACAGACTGACAGAGTACAATCAACACACATGTAGAAAATATACACGAAAAAGGTATATATATATATATATATATATATATATATATATATATATGTGTGTGTGTGTGTGTGTGTGTGTGTGTGTGTATAAAGGTAAACGAAACAATTGTTAACAATGGCGAAAAGACGAACCCGAAAACAAATATTTCCTTGACGATCCAAGTTGAATTAACGAAGAAAACACAACAAAACACAAAGAGTTTAAATAGGTATGAAATGTTAAAGAGATCACGAACGAACAGCGTTTCCGTTTTACTATATTGAAAGGTTCGCCTTGCGTTCGTTGTCTATTTTTTTCTGTCTCCCGTTTCCTCGTACTAAGGGAATAGAGTTCAATTTGTTTGCATTGTTTAGGTGTTGTTTTGATGCAGCTTAAGAGACGATAGATTGCGAATGAAGTAAAGACAATAGTGAATAAATGGGTCGGCAGTCACTGGCGCCGACGTCTAAAACACGACTCGATTTAACTTAATAAGTGCAAAGAATGAGAGTTTACACTACACTTTAAAAGACTACAGATTGAAACGTAAGCATCATAAAAAGTAGTTAAGCTAACACTTAATAATCTCAAGTATATATTATCGTTCTTTTGCCTTACATACGGAAAATATCAAACAATTTATGTGTGAAAGATCGGTTATGTAAAGATGCTATGAGGTTTATCTTTCATTATATATATATACATATATATATATATATATATATATATATATAAATATATATATATATAAGAACGAAACGTATACGTACATAGATAATACACAATAACAAATATTTATCATGTGTAGCTCCTAGAAAAACCCGTCTAGTGGAGCACTGTAAGTGTAGTATTAACACAGCATGACGTCACTAGCTTTAAATGCATCGTTCCTTTCATTAAAAAAGTCTAACGCACTTGACGTTAAGCCGCCGTATAAAGTGTTAAAATTATCACCGTTTATTCGCTATTCAAAATTGGTTAGGCGTCGGATTTGAGTTGCAAAATACTCGTAATCCGGGGGTTCGAATCGCATAATAGGTAGTGAATAGTTATATCTCTATTCTGATGAGTCCCGATTATTAAGGACGAAACGTAGAAGTACATAGATAATAAACAATAACAAATAATATATATATATATATATAATTATTTCATGTAGTCACATAAAATGTTATTAGAATATATCATGTTTTATGTAGCAATTTTCAGTATTTACCTCAATAGTGTTCGATACGTGAGTAGAGCTAAGTAGTAAGTTATATATATATATATATATATATATATATATATATATTTATGTAAATGTATGCATATGCATATTTATATATATATACATATATATATATATGCATATATATATATATGTATATGTATTTTGACGATGAAAATCAGTTCTAAAAGTATTCTAAAAAGGAGTAAGATTGTTAAATTAGTGTAAACCTGTTTCAATTTAATAGTAATGTTGAGTCATATGATAAAACAAATCATATGTTCAAGACATTGAATCTCTTTAAAAAATTATAAATACCCCCCCCCCACACACAAACATATATATATATATATATATATATATATATATATATATATATATATATACTAGTTTACGCCTTCTGACTAAAACCGTGTAAAAAGTAATGCGTCCACAGTCTTCGCATTACTCTTCATACAAACTCATTGAATTAGGACATCAATTTAATTTCTCAGATATAAATGAATATTATCATTTCTGATAACCTAACGATACACGCTGCTGCATTTTTATTCAGTGTGAAGGATTTCCTTCCGTGTGCAAGCATTGTCTGATTTGTTTATTATTACTCACTTCTTCTCAATGTTTACGCTTATTAGTAAAAACACATTTGCTTTTTTGTGAAGAAATCGAAGTTCAGTATCAAAGTGCTCAGAAGCAAGTTATCCAAGAGCCAACTATGCATTATTTTATTTCACTAATATCCTGCTTTTTGCTATTTATCTTATTTTTACAGAAAAGGTAAGTTTGTATGATTTCAATTCTAAGAAGATAAATAAATGGCATGATTCAATTTTTGCCATGTTGTCTTTACAAACAAAAAATAATGATGTAATATACGGCATTATACCCGTTGACAAACCGGTTCCCATTAGATCATCGGAGTTTAGCAACTTGAGCCTGGTAGGTCCTAGATGGATGACTACTTTGGAATATCAGGTGCAGTATGTTGACACCTAGCTATGAGCAAATAGCGTCACCAAGCCGCAGTGCCTAGCGTGGCGACTATGGACGAACCCCATGAGTGATGTCACCAATAAGGTGTCAGAAACCAGGAAGTGATCAAACACCCTGATAGTAATGGTGGTGCTGATATTTGTAATGATCCGACAGTAGTAACTTTCGTTTGGAAACGGTAGATTTTCAAATATATTTACGTGGAATGGTAAGTATTAAAAAAAACACATTTTTAAAACCTAGTCACGTTACCCTTACGTATTGAAAGTTGACTTAACTCAGCAATATGTAAGGTTGAGATCTAACCTTATCGTAGGTACGAATGAAACATGTTCCAAATGTGTAGCCATGTTATGTTTGTATACATGGAACATGTTACTACAAATAAATAGCTGCAGTTTTCTGTTAATAATTCTCGTGTTTTTACCCTGTGAAATCAAAGCATACTTTGATTACTATATATATATATATATATATATATATATATATATATATATATATATATATAGTAAGGAAATCAACATCTTTGAAGCACGGATTAGAATGTATTAAAGGGAAATACTTTGAAAATCAACAATCGTGCAATTTTGTATGAAAAATTCATTTTTTTATCGCGAATATTCGTTGTGATACAACCTTGTGAGGCGGGACTGTCTTATAGTTTTTTTCTACTTATTTTCGTCCTCATATTGGTGGTATTTACCCTGAGGGGTTGAATATACGTCAAGTTCTTAAGACGTTATATGTTCAGTCCTGGCGATGTTATGCGCAGATTGGCGCTTTTTTTAAGTAAGGAAATCAACATCTATGAAGCACGGATTAGAATGTATGTAAGTTAAATATTTTGAAAATGAACAATCGTACAATTTTAAATGAAACATTACTTTTTTTGTCGCGAATTTTCGTTGTAATACAACCTTCTCAGGCGAGATTGTCTTATAGTTTTTGTTCTTCTTTTCTTCCTCCTCATATAGGTGGTATGAACACTGATATATATATATATATATATATATATATATATTATATATATATATATATAATATATATATATATATATATATATATATATATATATATATATATATATATATATATATATATAGGCAGCATCGTCTATTGCAGGCAAGTATTGTTGAATAATATTGGAAGCCCTTTATATATTAACGGAAAAAACCGTAATTAAGAGAATTTACTTTAATACCAGTAGATATATATTAAAATATCTATAAAACTAACTATAGTTTCGTACTTATTACATTATTCCTGCCAACAGCAGGTATAATACAAACACATGGTCTTTAGCTGATTATCCTCATTTCCATGAAGATTGACCCAGATGGGTCTGAAAGTATTTGGGACACAAATCAAATCTATGGCAGATTCATTGGCCAATTCCTTCCTGAAACTAAGATTCTGATTCGGACTATTAAAAGGATCCACCAAAGTATATCTTGGCATAAGTTGTCCGTAATATTCAGCAACATATATATATATATCGGTCATATTTATTGATTTATTAATGTAACCTATAGTGTGTAACTATTACAAAAAACAACTTTGTGAAATTCGTGTGATATCGCGAGCAAAATATACGAACAAACATAGCCAGGCTTTCTCATTTGCTTTGCACACACACACGCACACATACACACACACAACACACATATATATATATATATATATATATACATATATATATATATATATATATATATATATATATATATATATATATATGTATACATATGTGTTGGTGTGTGTTTACATTTGTTCTATTATCAATTCTCGTGTTGTTTCAGCGTACTTTCGAGTAAGAGGAATCCAATTACTACATTTGACGATGCATTCTCGGCAATCGCTTGCAACGACAGCTGGTGATGTTTTCTTGATTGTGCATCGGGTAAACACGTTTAACGATAAGAACAAAGAATGACAATATCAACGCTTCCATACGAAATATACGGAAGGGAAAAGGAAGAAGAGTAAGGAGAACGATTCGAAGCTAGGTGAATAGAACTTTTTAAGGAGTGTTTAAAAAAGGTAAAAGAAAACATCCAAGTTTCATAGAAACTATAACCGCACAAGTAAACACCTGCACACACATACGAGGTCTGTCTAAAAATTTTCCGACTTTAGAAAAAATATTTCAAATACCTGATAGCCTTTGGACTCATATCCCCTTG
>OY744517.1:25449385-25464385 GCA_963556195.1 Sepiola atlantica | reverse complement strand
AGTACTCTGAATAATTTATAGGCTCGACTAAAGAAAGTCTCAGGCACCTTGCCCAGAAAACTAGAAAATTAATGACTATTCACAACGTACTACACAGAAAAGACGATACGGACATACTCTACATGAAAGAAACGAAGGGTGAAGAGGAATGGTAGGTATAAAAGAGCGTGTGGAAGACACAAAACAAGGGCTGGAAAAATACATAACTCCAAACACGGAAACTCTAATCACCGCAGCAAGAAACACCGTACCAATGACTAACTCGAGAAACACGGACACCAGAGACAAAACAATAAGAAACATGGAACCCTAAGAAGACAAGAGAAGTAAACAACGAAAATAGCTGGACAAAGAAACTAGCTAAGAAAAGGGAAACCTGAAGAGAAAAAACGGAATATTTACTGATAGCTTCACAGAACAATCCGATTAGGACAAACTACATTCAATCTAAAGTAGATAACCCCAGGAACACAGTCGATGCAGGACGTGTGGACAAAGGGACGAAACAGTAAATCATATAATATGGAATGCAGCAAACTATCCCCAATATATATATATATATACATATTAGTATTTTATGTATCCACATAAAATTTTATAAGGCGATATATTTTTTCTGTATCAATCTGTGTAGCTTAATTGCCATAAATATATTTTCATAGTTTACATCTATCTATCTCTCTCTCTCTCTCTCTCTCTCTCTCTCTCTCTCTCTCTCTATATATATATATATATATATATATATATATATATATATATACGTGTGTGTGTTGTGTGAATGTGTTCATATATGTGTGTGCGTGTACATTAAATATACACTTCAATGGCTTCGTAGTCGCCTTTTGTCTTTGTAATTATGAGTACGACGGTTTTCTAAAAGTAAGATCACAGAGCGAGCTTCATAAGTCTAGACCGGAAATAGAGAAATGCCGGTGTTTGAAAATATCCCGCCACGGATGACTACTCCTAAAAGCAACACAAAAGCCGTTCCTTCTCCACACACCAATAAACGCAGATAATCTACAATTATTCCAATTTACATATCACCACAAGCATCCGTTTATAGTAAGCGTCGCAAGCGAGGGATACCGTTATGAGATGTGTACAATGCGACATCTGCCGGGAAATATCAGAGCTACAAACGAAATACAATTAATTTGAAGTTCTATTGTAATGTGAACGCTCCAATGAATGCTATTTTAAAGCCACTCTTAGTGTTCAATGTTCGCGATACTTATTAATTCTCATTAACTTATAGGCCGTCTTAAACAATAGTGTATGTTTTTCGGTTTAGTATAAACTAGATATGATAAGTATCTACGTAGGCTTAAATACCGATATTAAAATTGGTTGCGTCATATGACATAGAAAAGAGAATGTGTACTAGTAATTAGATTAATTAAGATATAGAATGTCCACTAGAAATAAGAGTTAATAATTTAATCTAACTTGTTAAGGAAATTACTCCGTAACTGGAAGTCAATGTGGCAAATATAGCTAGTTTCATTTGTCTCTGGCTTCTGTATAGAAGAAAAACACATACTATTTTCGTAGACAGTTACTCATCAGAGACATAAAGAGATTATTTATTATCACTACTAGCAAAAATATGCTTTCTTCGGTCGCATATTTTTGCTAGTTGTTTTATTTAATTTCCTAGTAAAATGTGTTTGTTTGTTTTTTTACAAATAAGATAAAAGAAGAAAATCACCCATCCTTTATTTTAATATATAAAACACGTAATAATGAAAACAGTTAAGAAACAAAATGTACTTTTAATGCCGTAAAATTTAAATAAAATACTCCTTAACTCAATTAAGGTCGTAAAATGTAATACTATTTGAAGGTTTCACATAGAAAGAACAGGTGTACCTAAAACAATCAACAATTAAAAAAATAAAATACAGTTATTTAATTGCTGAGAAAAATGTATTTGGCTTGTCTTACAAAAAATAGTAATTAATTAATCAATTATTTATTAAATTAAATAATTTGATTCAATAAGTATGTGTTTTGAAACATTATTTCTAATTATATTAAAAAAACGTTTTAATAAAGAAATCAAAGTAAATATATCATTTTTTGAGCAACTGTTTACATGTTATTAATCAAATAACGCACCCTGTCGTGTGCCCCCTCTTTCTCTTTCTTCCTTGAAATAGAAATTCATGTGCGTTCGAAATAGAACATTATACTTAATAATGAGAGGTCAGGTTAGACATATACTACATACACCCCCTACAAAAAGGAGGAGTTATTCCTTAAGGGGATTATAATGACAACAGAACAGATACTACACTACTTCCCGTCACAAAAAAAGAAAAGGAGAAGGTAATCCCTGCGAGGCTAGTATCATTACTACAGAACAAATACTACATCCCCTCCCCAAAAAAGACGAGGTAATGCCTGGGAGGATAGTATCATGACAACAGAAGATATACTACACTACCGCCACAACTTTCAAAAAGGAAGAGGTAATGTCTGGGAATATATTATCATGACAACAGAAGGGATACTACACTATTTCCACACCTCTCAAAAAAGGAGGAGGCAATACCTGGGAAGCTGGTATCATGGCAACAGAACATAACCTACCCTACCGCCACACCTCTCCAAAAAGGAGGGGATAATCCCTAGAGGGGGTATCACAACATAACAGGTACTACACACCCGTAACATCTATTTAAAAGGAGGAGGTAATGCCTGTGAGGATGGTATCATGACAACAGAACAGATACTAAACTACATCCCCACCTCTCACAAAAGAGGGCGTAATGCTTGCGAGGATGATATCATGAAAACAGAACAGATACAACACTACCTCCACACCTATAAAAAAACAGGAAATGCCTGGGAGGGTTGTCTCATGACAACATAAAATATATTACACTACACTATGCCCCTGAATTGGGCATTTAAAGATAGTACATTTGTTTGGTAGTTTGGTAGTTTTGTTTTACGGCATATCAACCCTTTTGGGGTTATTTAATGCCGAATCTGGTCTTGTTTTCTTCTCTTTCTTGTTTCTTTCCCCTTTTAATATCTGTTTCTATTTAACCCATAGTTGGGACCCTAACAGGTACTACCACTCCGGGTCAGGGTGGACCTGGGAGCAATGGTAATTAAGAGGAGGCTCCACATTCCCCAAAGTCCGTAAGCCGGATCTCACCATCGGATGTAGTTTAAGGTCATATCCAGGACCGGGAGTAGGGTAGGAAAAATAAAAATAAAAAAGGGGAGGGAGAAAGGGAGAGGGGCTGTTGTTTTTGTTTTTGGTTTTGTAGAACATAATTAAGTTTTACAAACAAACAAACAAAAACAACAAAAAAAAACAAAAAAAACGTCAATGTAGGTGAATTTCGTCTCAGGGAGCCACAGGGCAGCCTGATCTGGTATCACCAGAGTACATTTGTAAGAAAGATTATAAAATAGTATAGTATATACTAAGTACAATAATCTTAAATAGTATAGTTTTAGCTTCAGACAGACAGATAGACAGACAGACAAACATACATATATAATCTCGATTATTAATAGATATACTAAGAATGATTTTTTTTTGTACTGTGAAACACACAATATAATTCATTACTATTACTCAAACTGATGAATACCTTATATAAAGGGTCACATCACAGGAGTAAAGAAGACAAGACTCTACAAAAAGTTGAGCTACTGACTGCGTGCCGACTACACAGGGCGACTTATGTTACGCGCGACAAGATTTGATGCAGAGGCAACTTACCAATAACAGCCGTCAATAGATATTTGCTAAGCTTTTTATATACTGGACTTGAAACTGTTAACGTAATATTAATAGTTTATAATTTCAAATTCAAATAAACGCTTTTTCCCTAATATTCCTATAATGAATGGATTATCTATCCTCCGATCGCATATATTATCTAGTTATTAAGATGCATATTAGATCCATTGTGATCTGAGTAAATCGTAATGAACTTATTAACAAACGAAAATCTGTAAATCCTCTCGTATTAATAGGTGATAATTATCAAATGCAAGTTATTTTCTTGAAATTCTTTTTTTGTGAAGACGACATGGAAAAATGATTTCTGTTGAAGTATGCCATTTATTTATCTTCTTAAATATAAATCATACAAACTTACCTTTTCTGTAAAAATACGATCAAATAACAAAAAGTAGGAAAACAACGAAATTATATTCGTTGCGTAATCCATATATTAAATCGAAGTAAATATTCTAATTCCACAAAATAATTGATAAATAAGAACATTTCATGTTGACTGGACATATACAACATATCCCTGAACTCCAACTTCTGATAATTTATTTTATAATTTAAAAAAAATATTCGGTTTACTATCGATTAAGCGCTATATTTTTAAACTCATGACGTGCTATTTTCTAAAAGATTTGAAACATGCAATTTGCGTTTAGGCTTGTTTAACAGAAAATATATACCATTCTCAGCGCGTTAATATTACCAGAAAATTAATTATGCTTTCAACTACGTGTTCGGGACACAGTGGCACATGCGTTTGCAAAAAATCCATTCCCTTATCGAAATAAAAACGGTTAAATGAGTAAGTAAAAATATCTATGACAAAGTAAATTTACTATGTTATAACACAAAGTCAAAAATCTTAGTTTAATTAATTACTTAATTAAAGTTACTGTTAATTAGTCTATCAATGTGAGACATATTTCTATTTTGGCTGTGGTTTTAACAAATACAAAGAACCTAGAAGTAGTTTGAAACCAAGCAAATATTTGATGACATTATAATTTTGCTCATTAATTATGTTTAATTTTATTTGTATTATTTAGATAATTCGGACTACTCTTTTCATATTGAATATAATTCTTACATGTGTTACTCTTCTTTTAGTTCGTAATGTCTAACTCTAGAAGCTATACAGAATTTCGAAATGAAGGATTTATTAAATCCTCGAAGTAGATTGTTCTTCTTCTGTCAGAACGGAACGGAGGGGAAGTATTAAGTAATGCTGTTTTATTAGTAGTTAGTATCGCCTGTAGTGAGGACACGATTACATCTTCAATTCTAAGGAAACTGTTATTTAGAATTTATTATACGCAATACTTTGTCTGTTGCGCCATATGATATAGTTTAGAGATTTGTCAGATGCTAAAAAAGGGGGGAGTTATTGGCTGGGAGGAGGAGTATCAGAGGGAGTAATGAAATTAATGTATTTAAATTTACGCTTGTGTCTGCAATTTGAAATAAGTTCATTTTTGGAGTTAATAACATTTAAGTTCTTGGGTGCAGTAGCTATCATATACGTTTCCAAGGTACATAGTTGGCAGAAAGTAGAACCAGGAGTACATGAGTTTGACTTTTTTAATATTGATGTCAATCCAACCCTGGCCCATAACACTTATATTAATTCAATTGTCACTAGCATTTCTACCCTATCTCCTTAATAGCCTCCATACCCCCCTAGAAAAGTTTTTAACAAATTGATTGATTCAGGCTAGTTGCATAACTACATATTTTGGCCTTTTTTGAATAATCCTAATCCCTCTAACTACTAGCGAGCTATTTTCTATCGGGCTATTCTCTTTTGCTCACCTTATCTTATATTTTACCAATTTCACCCCCATCCCCTCTAATCATATTTTCAAACTACTTGGAAACCCCTTGCAAGCTTCCCTTATAAATCTAATTTAATTTAAACTGTAATTGTTAATGTTTACCCTGTTACGACTCACTCACCATTTAAACTATAGATTATAACACTGTCACTGCACTTAAGTTTTAATTGAACTACCCCAATCCCACCCCTATTACTTATAATCGAAACAAATTGTTTCAAACAATCTATCCTTATCCCTTATACTGTTCCCCTCTACTAAATTTCAATATAACTGAGTAGGACAGACTTGATCTTTAATATTACTAACATTTTTTCTTAATGTATTTTCCCCCCTTTTTCTCCTTCGTCATTTAATGCCCCTTCTAATTATTCATCTAACCCTTAATTTGGTTTTAAAATAAATTTTTAATTAACTATTCTCTAGCTCCTTTTAAATTTTAATTTTTTAATTTTAATCATTCACTCTCCCACATACCTCTATTTATTTTACCATGTTTTAACTAATTCTATTTTAACCCTTTTTAAACCCCCAGAAACCCTAACCAGTAACTACAATTTATTTTGCTATTAGCTGCCTTACTTGTTACTTCTGAAATATTAGAAGCTCACTCATTAGAATTCTATTTTTAGAATCGGCAATCTCTATACTCCCATTCCGCTTCAGATTAATCCCACCCTCCAAAACATATATCCTAACCTTGACCACCACCCGCCCACACCCTCAACTACCCTGTCACTTTAACTTCATCCCCCTACCAACCCTTTCTCTTTTTTCTTTTTCCTTCTTTTTTATTACTTCCCAACTCATACAGCGGCTATTTTAAACAATTCCTTACCTCATAACCCCTCGCGCTTTAAACCTCCCCCCCTAACCCCAAATCTTTAACCGATGCTTTTTTTGTTTCATTTACAGTTAAACCTTGAACGAGATGTCATCTGCCTTGTTTGGTGCAGGAAGTATATAAAAAATGGCCAGCTTTTCTCTTGTCAATCTCTTTTAAGTGCGTTTGGATTTACTTGTAATTTTAAGCACTTTCTCCACACTGCTCCCACGCAAAGGGTTTTTTTTTCACGTTCTACAATTCATCGGACTTCTTTTTAACGGAAATTTACCACTCGGACAATCTGCATATCTTTTTTACTGAACTTTTCTTTTCATTCACTGCGTTTTTTAAAAATTCTTTTAAAAATAATTTTCATATGTTTCAAATATTTGAACTTTGGTTTTTTCGAAAGCCAACTTATCCATCCGTATTTCTCCTCTGATGATAAGATCTCGATCTTTGAAAAGCCTTAGCTTAAAGAAAGAATAATAAACACTAGTTTATTACTGAATACACCTTGCATTGAACAATTGAAAATTGAAATAAATTTGGACAATCGTCGCATATTTATCAATCTTTTTTCTTCTATCTCTACAATTGCTATATCTCGTACATTGAGCTAATCCTCTTCACAATAGGTTCCATCTACTAAAAGTTTTACTTTGGTTTATATTTGATCATATATATATATATATATATATATATATATATATATATATATATATATATATATATATATATATTCATCTTTATTAATGTCTTTATATTTTTTTTTCTTGAGAGACAGAGACCCACTCAGTGCCAGTGTTCACGAGACTCTCTACAAGTAAATTATTAATTTTCGCGTCAAGCTTTTAGTCTTGTCTCGGCGATAAAGTCATCAATACTGCATAGGACATTCGCACCTCCCGGGGGCCGCCCGGCGGTAATTATATCCGTGGAGGCACTCGTTGCCACTTGTGTCATGAAGAGTTTTCGATTAAAGTCCGACCCAAATTAAATACTCTAAGTACAACTACTGACATAGTATCAATCTTCGTCAGGCTGTCGACAGCACCGCCATTGCTATTCTCACTTGTCACCTAAGCCAACTGGCCAAAGACTGTAGTTGCTAGCTCATTTGATAAAGACAAGCGATTGACAAATGCTCCAATATTTCGCGTCTTTTAAGTTATAGTTGTGTAATCTTCCTAATACGCCATATAACAGGTCGCTTTCTAAAAAGTGCAGGGGAATTGTCAGTCTCTTCTTAAATCTTGCCACTATCATAAACTGGCAATGCCCAAAGGCTACATTATAGGAATGAAATCTATTACAACCCGATGCATTGTTATTATATGTTTTTTAATACTTGAATGCAAAAGTCGGGCGTTTAGATGACTATACCTTTTTGTACGTTAATACAAGTTTATAAAATAGAAGAACACTATATGTTTATATACCGCTTATGTATATGGGCTCGCAGTTGTAAAGTTAACTAATTTGTATTTTGCTGTGCAAAAAATAAGTAATTACAACTTACGATATATCGTAAAATGAAACTTCGTAAGGACAGACTGTATAAAAGACATAAAGGAAAAAAACACAGGAATAAATAAAATTTATACATTAGATTTGACCGTTTTTTTCTAAATCAAAGAACGTCTGTAAAAAAAGACAGTCGTTGATGCGAATTAAACCTGTCGAATTTCTCGTTTGATTTTTATTTATTTCTCTGTTTGATTGATTGTTTTCGCTTATAACAAATAAACTATACTTTGGTATTTTATTTTTAAATGGACAAATGTTTTGATTTTAATATCACAAATAGCTATCTTTACGAATATTGTTTATTTCGTGAACATATATTTAGCAAGTCACAAGAATTCAGAAATCCTGACGATCGTGGGTACTTCTGATGGCAAGAGTTAAACACACCCCTCACACGCATCATTCCCCAGACAAATATCTTGATTGTTTCTTTTTATTACGTTCATATTTAACAAAAAAATGCCTAGACATTGGCAAAATGAATAAATGCATGTTTACGACGATGTAATGTTTATTATCTAAAAGTGTTGTCTCACGTGTTTTAAGTAGAGAAGTTTGCAATGTGATTGCGATCTGACAACACAAATCTAGGTAATACTATAATTGAAATATCTGCATTTGTATTAAATAGAAATGCATATCTTATTAATCAAACAGATATATAAATATTACATTTTTTTACAAAAAAACATTATGAGAAATGTTATTTAGAAATCAGATTTATTGGGGGGGGGAAATTGATGTTCGTCATCTTAAAAAATATTCCGCATTTACCAGAATAAAACGCTCAGTAGATGATTTGCGTATGCCATTATGTACATTCATTCATTTAAAAATGCACTAAGAAAAATAAAATTATCAATCCGGATCAAATATCTAATAAATAAAATGGAATAAAGATAGTATTTCCTTTTGCAGAACACATTTTAAAATTTTAATTCAGTCGAATTTCTCAGAATCAAGGGACCCCTGCCCTTGGACTAATACTTGGTCTCTATATAAGATACATATATATCCGAGTGTTCCATTAAAGTTCTTCTTTACTTCCTAAACGTTGAATTAGTAAAAAAAAGTGAGGAATATTTATTTTCCTGCCTCCAATTGTGACCAGTTCACTATGTTTTAGTATACCTTTTCTCTTAGACACTTGATCTCACCGATTCTCAGAACAAGAATCACTATAGTTTGGTGGAGTAACTAACTTAGTGAGATTACTAGAAGCAACATAACTAGGAGAAGATGCCCCATTCCTCGTATAAGCCATCGCCGCAATGTTGCTTCCTTGTGCCTGTTTTACAAGTACTTCAATGGATTGTGCTTCGATGAACTTGCATCTCTTGTGCTCCCTCGAGTACATTCACTAGACAAACCCGACAATCATCCAAATCTCATCTATTCACTGTGGAGGCCCCCAGATGCCAAAGAGATTTCTACTCCAAAAGCTTATTTCCTCGTGCTGCTGGACTGTGGAACTCCCTTCGTGTCTCCTGTTTACCTAACGGTACTGATATGCAGAAATTTAAAACTAATGTAAACAGACATCTCGCAGCACAGCTCCGGAATTTAGTTTGACCCTATCCAAAAGTTAACCCTTTTTCTCAGTAGCCCCTCACGTCTACAGTGGCCGCCTGCCTTGTTTGGGATGAACTATGTTAAAATTTAAATATTTCGTTAGGGTTTACTTGTAGGAGGAAACATCTCATTATAGGTTGTTTTGAGAAACTCCTGTACAGATTTGCATTTGACACTCGAGGAAAGTGTTAAGGCATTCACATTCTCTCTTATAGGTCCAATGAAACCATATGTTTATACGGAACATGTTTAAATATTGAACTTTAAATCACTTTGTTATCAATAAACAAATAGACAGATAAGCAACTAGTCTTATTTTATGTTTCAAATTTTTCTTAGATGACGAAAGATTGTTTATATAATTTAAATTATTCGGACTACTATTTTCCTCTTGATTGTTATTCTCACACGGTTTCGGCTGATGAAACGTTTGACCTTCTTAATTCATGTCTGATTGAACTCGGGAATGTTTATGTTGAACTCAGTGGTGTGTACGGGATTTTTAACAAAACCTATTATTTAATTCACATGGAGGGACTGCTCTCGTCGCGGAAAAGTTTTGAGAATTCGTAAGTGTATTCTTAGTTTCGTGCGTAGGAAAGATTAAATATTTAACCTCCGTAAGAGACCTGTGAGAAAAGACGGATACAAATCCTAACTATAATAAGTTCTAAGTGACAGTCTTCTGGGCATCGTGTTATGTAACTTTCGTTTTACCTTTGTTTAAAAATTGGATTTGATAAAAGTTAGTTTCAATATTTTATGCTATATTAGTTGTATATTTTAATAAATAAATCATTATTTTTAAATAGAAAATAATAATGTATAAAAAAAACGGAGAGCCGAAAAATACACACAATTTAATTTATTTGGAGATGACAGGTTACAATGAGATGATAATTAAAAATCAAGCAGTGAATAAACATAGAAAACATATAAAAATACATGTTTCGTTTTGTTTAATTGCGAGTGCACATCTCGACGTAGATGAATGCGACTTGACATTAAAAACTAGCCGTGTGTCTGCATGTGCTGACTCAAAAGGGCACATCAATAGGGACTCGATTCGGACGTGTAAATAGATACGCCCGTTACGTTTGCGGTTTTCGCAGCAATCAAATATATGTCTCTATTCTTCATATAAAGTCTATAGTAATGTGCAGTCAGGTGTATAGATGTGCAGTGATGATTGTTAGAAACAAATACTAATGCACTTTTACCGAACATAATTTTGAGGGAAAGAATAAACGGACCGTCTTGTAATTTTTTTCATTAAATCTCCAATAGCTTCGATAATAAAAGTACATTTAAGATTATAATGCCTACACGCAAATATCAAGAGCCCTTTGACATTAATTTAAATATTAAAGACGGGGATTCCCATTAACTCTTTTCTAAACTACGCTCTATACATATTAGCCCAAATTATTGGAATACTAGCTTTCGAACAAACAATGCACCAAAATGATGTTATTTGTTTGTTTTTTTCTTTTCCCTTTGCAAATCTCAATCACTCTCCGTAAAGCCCAACACAAAAACAACGCTTTTATTGGGAAAAAAACAACCAAACGAAACATAATGGATAAATATTTAAAGATATACAGAACTTGAAACATAACTATTTTACCGAATTGACCATATTCGTTATTAAATAAGCGGTAATGCTTAGTATGCCGTAAAACAACACACTCATACAAAACACTAGGAATAAATATTTGATGATATACAGAATTTCAAGCGTGACCACTGTTACCTAAACCACCGTATTCAGGATTAAACCCCTCCAAAAAGTTGATATGCCATAGAGAAAAAACACCAAACCAAAACAAATGATTAGTGTATGCGGAGAAAGGATGTCGGATGTAAACCGTTATGTGGTTATGTCAATGTTTCGATATTTATTCACTGCGTTCCATTGGCTTTTGGTGGTTGTGCTATGTTTACTTAAAATACATCAGGTCTTCAGTTAATTACAAGTTCCCCACGAAGCAATGGGGTTGTATTTTGGACTATTTAACAATCTGTTTTTATTTTGTGTTATGAAAGTTCGTAATTATTATTATTATTATTATTATTATTATTATTATTATTATTATTATTATTATTATTATTATTATTATTATTATTATTATTATATTTAAATTATTATTATTATTATTATTATTATTGTTATTATTGTTATTATTATTATTATTATTATTATTATTATCAATAACAACAACAACGACAATAACAAAATAACAACAACACCAATAATAATCATAATAATAATAACAATAATAATAGTAGTAGTAATAGTAATTGTAATCATAATAATACTGATACTACTAATAATAATGTATGTATGTATGTATGTATGTATGTATGTATGTATGTATGTATGTATGTTTGAAATCGCTTACAATAATTCAACCAGTTAACGCAAATAAAAAGAAGTAGAAAGAAATATAATAATTCGTTACCCAATCGTACATAGGGGCATTATAAATATTATATAATAATCAAGGCGAAGATAATGCAAAACAAGTATAACACGTCTAGAAATATTTCGGATTCTATATAAGTAAGATATAGTACAGGAACATTATAGAAAGGAGTACTCATTCGAAGGAGTTTACATAAACGTCGTTGTTAGCCGAGCTCTTGTTTCCTACATATTTAAAAACTTCTTAGTTATGTCAGCGTAAGCCTTTGCAATATAATAGAAATGTGTTGTATTATTTGGATAATTCAGACTATTTTCTCATCTGCGATTCTATCCTTTCGGTTGATGGTTACGTCGAGACTCTTAAGGTGCATTTTGTCGACCTCGGGTAGATTATCTCAAACTAGGTAATCTGTGCGGAATTCAGAACGTAAAGACCGTAGCGCAACTGATAAAAGTCCTATATATAATTACTTCTATATGATACTAATCTGGATGTTCAATTTTAAAAGTCCGGGTGATACTAAGAATACAATTTCGAAATAGTTAAGACGTCGACCCGGTGATGGCTGATGGAACGACAGCAAGCGACTCCGTGGATTAGGTAAAGGATTCAGTTCGATTTTGGTACATTCCGTGTTGGACATGAAGATTTCCGAGGACTACACGAAGCATCTTTTAAACTTCGGTGGTGACTTTTGCCGAAACGTTGTACGTATTAAATCCGAAATAGTAGTTCGAATAAACTAAAAAAAAACATTCATCTACATCTAAAAATTCCGAAAGTTAGAATTAGAAAATAATAATTCAAGCTTAGGATACATGGACTTAAAATAAAATTTTACCCAACGATCGCAGCAAGTGTTACACATTCGATCCTTTCTCAGTTAAAGTGTACATAACTTTCTACACTTGACCGTAAACAACTTTAACCCGCTGTCTGATTCATTCGAATCGTCCAGAATTTATCTAGTTGTAAAAGGTTCTTGTGCGTTGTTCACACAAAATAAATATATATGTCAATGTGTTCCTGTATATGGAAGAATACTTTAAATTATGAATTAGAGAAAATATTTCATCATTGTACAGTTCTAGAAAATACGACCATATTATTTTAATCCCACCTCACTCTTTGGATCGCTTATTTAAAGACACGAAACACATTAGACCATAAGAACACTTTAACACTGATTGACTATCGGTGAATGTTGAAAACCTCTCTTATTTAAGTTGTTCCAGCAGGTCTTAACCAAAAGTAAAGGTCATTTGAGAGTAGAAACTCGTCCAATTACTTTGTATATGACTAATCAAAATATAGATCAATATGAAGTAGTTAAGTATTACAATCTATTAAAAGTCCAATTCATAATGTTTAAGAACACCGAACGTATTTTACCATATTTGACAGACGAAACATATTTCAGTACATACCTCGTATTTAAAAGATATATTTATATAAAAAAAACGGTGATACTTCATGTATGATGCATCAGCAGTATGAGGATCATACATTTTTGCTTTTCTTTATTAACGTAGACAACATTTAGTTTTATAAATCTAATACCACATAATATTTGTAAAATTTTCAAGAAAAATAAATTGAGTTCGGTCCTCGAGTTACTGGTTTTACATCTGCTCTACGAAATTGCTAAGATTGCTATGAGAAACCGGACGACAACAATCAGTCTTTTGTTGCTGGCTACAACAGCGGAATGTCTCTTGACAAACACAGGTCAAGTAGAGACTGTTCATTTCGTCGGGCGAGGTTAATAATAGTTGAAAAAGAACAGACATAGAAATTAGTCGCTATTCTTGAACGGCTCTTACTTGTCGCTCTCTCTCTCTCCAATCCGGCCTTGTCCGGCGTCGCCAGGAAATTTCATGAGAGTCTGCTGAATACTAACTTTAGCTCTTCGACGCACATCTGCCAAGAGAAGCAAGAATAACATTATATCCGTTAATAGCTTGAACTACTTTTAATATTCGTCTTAGAAAGTTAAACTTGTTTTATTTATGATGTTAACGATTACAACCACTTCATTTCTTTATATATTTTGGAAACAATTATTTAAGAAAATTAAGAAGTCATTTCTTTCTTTTTAAGAATAATTATAAGCATAAATACGATTTTCGTATTTCATCAATATTCGTGTTCAAACATTTGATAAGCCACAAAAAGTACTTGATCCTCATCGAAATATTTGGCGCGATTCTCATTGAATATTGACATTCCCCCGTTTCTATATACTCATTTGAATGAGCTCAGCCTATATTAGTGTCGACAAATGAATATAAATATTTGTTTTTACATACATATGGTTTACTCTTTTCGAGAATCGTCAATGTAGAAAAGAATTATACAGGGTGGGCCAAAATAAGGGTGCTATCTTTAAATTTGAATAACTTGAATTTGAATAACTTCCACAAAATAAAAGTTAAACTCACCAAACTTTATGTGTGTGTAGACTGACCCTTCCGAGATTTTTTTAAATAAACAAAACAAATTTTAGCCGAAAAACACTTCTTAAAACTTACAAAAACTAAAGTATTGTTTTTTACACTGTTTTGAGTTTTTTAAGCAAAAATAATGTTTTCTAAATGATGGTACGTTCCTTAGGGCTAATACGGCTCATGCTTGCTTCGGAAGGGGTCCTTTACTTATACTAAAAAAAAATATTAAAAAAATCAATAAATAAAAAAGTTATGAATTTTTAAAAATAGGACCCTTATTTTTGCCCACCCTGTATATAGTCGCATATTAGCTTTTGTTTGCTGCTGCCAATACTTACCCATTGCTTTCTTCTATGGTTTATTACCATTACATGTTGACTTTCTGTTTTACATATGGAACATTTTACTGACATATATCACTTAACTAAACTTATTTAATGTATGTTGTAGATCCTATACCTATGCTGCTGTTTTATTACTGTTTTTCGTGTTACTACATTAGGCAATTAATACTACATTTTAACCTAAGAATTTCTTCATGTACCTACCATCCGTTTATTCAAGATCATGACACGTTTATTTCGGTAATGACAGTGTCTTA
>OY744517.1:25419385-25444385 GCA_963556195.1 Sepiola atlantica | reverse complement strand
GATGGTGGTGCCTACTAGGCAATCCAAACTTTTCTTATATATATGTATACATATATATATATATATATATCTCATTAACGGCGGCATCGGGGGAGCAGGGGGTGGCTCAACCCCCCTCACTTTTTTACTTGGGCCCCCCCCCCACTTTACCGTCATCAACAGAAACAAGATGAAAACTTATGTTTCCATCTATTTGAAAGAATTTTTTTAAATCCCTTTTCTGAATATGTAGAAAGAAAAAGCCTTTGATTGCATTCAATTAAAAAAAAATTAACTTGAAGTCGGGTAGGGGTGAATTATTCAGAACACATAATTCCCGTCAAATTTCTCCAAATTTTTCAGAAAAATCATAGTTTTTGAAAACGTTCTCATAATTTCTCACTGTGGGGACCTGGTGTACTAATAAATGGATTTTATACACATTATCATTAAAAAGAGACCAATCAAAAGGTATTAACGAGTCAAACACAGTATTTTCTCGAAAATTCTTTATTATACAAGGAAAGTTTTAATTTTCCGGTATTTAAGAAAAACATTGCAGAAAATGTTCAATGAACGAACAATCAAAAGTAAACTTGTCAATAATACAATGAATCTATTTGAGTTCATTCCATAGTTGAAGCAGTCGACTTGGTATGTTCGATTGACTTTCCAGTTTCATCACAAATATTACAGTGAGGTCGAGGGCGTCGTGAAGCGATTTCAGGGTGAGACATTATTAACATACGTCGAAGTATAACATGAATATTGTCCTTGATGGGCAGTTGCCGAGACAATGCCGCTGGACTACTTTGGAAAGACCGAACGTGCATGTTCCAAGTCTCTACTGGACTCTCACTCCATTTTGCTATCAAGTTACCGTTATTCCACTTGAACTATGGGCACACATTTGATGGTAGCTCGGGATTATCATAATCCATGGTTTAGCCTTCTCATCGACGAAGGCAATTCTGAAATGGAGCATTATCTCGATGCCCAAGGTTTTCAATGCTTCCACATGCACACATTTGTTTGTGATAGACTGGGTGATAATCAGGATGATGTTGGTGTTACTCATGCACGTTTCAAAATTTTCGCGATCCACGCTGTTACGGATGAGAGAACATCCGTAAAAGCGATGTTAAGGGCTGAAAAATCTGTTGCAAAGCGGACCATTATTTCTATTTCCTCCACTCGCACATGGTGCATCCATTCACATTCCGATTATATTTTGGATTGCATCGATACATTCTTTTTTCGCTTTGTTGAGGATCCGCATAATATTGAAAGTTATCTATTCCATCCTCCATCCAGTCTTTCTGTCCCCAGAACAACCGATACAGTATCCTTTGAGCAAAGTCAAATGAACGCAATATGAAGTGAAGAACAGAGAAACAATGCAACTCTGCCTTGTTAATACGCTTCCAACGAGCTATTCCAATTCCAATACATACATTTAAACTTTTATACTTTTTACTTTTGTGCTTTTATATGCACCTTGTCAGTTAATACTTTTAACTTAATGTATTCTCTATATTTGATAAACCAATTAATTCTTGAATGTTATGATTTTTACTAGAAGCGACTTGTTGATATGTTTCAAATTCGCCATCAAGCAGTGTCAGAAAATCATTTTATGTCTAGATTAAGTCCAAAAAGGTGTATTTGGCCCCAGTTGAAATTTCTGTTTGTACGTTTTTCACCAGGAGCGACTTGCTAATATGCTTCTCAAGACCACTATCAAAATATCATTTTATGTGTAAATTATGTCAAAAAAGGTATTTTGGTCCAAAATGCCCTAATACGGTTGTTTAGGCCAACACGCCAAATAATTGCTTCTTTAAAATGTTTCTTCATCTATTACCAAGACTATTCTATTCCGCTTCTAACGAGCTATCAACTACTACCAGACAATCATTTTAAACCAAAATATGCCCCAAACAGTGATTTTTCTACAATTTGCCCAAATAAGCTAATTTAAGCCCAGACGCAAAAAAAGTGAAATATTTTGAAATGTTCTTTCTCTATCACCAGGAGAATTCCATTTCGCTTCTAACAAGCTATTACCCATTATCGGACGATCAATTTTAGTCAAGATATTGAATTTATTCCCATATTTGGCATTCTGGGCGCAATGTGGGCCGGACCCCCCACTTTTTAGGAGAGCCCTCCCACTTTTATAACTGTCCCGCCGACCCTGTATATATATATATATATATATATATATATATATATATATATATATATATATATATATATGTGTGTGTGTGTGTGTTAAAGGAAACATAAATGTACACTAATGAAGAAGTAAAAGGCAAACGTCATGTTGACTATTTCCATACAGATGTTATACAAAATATGAATATTGTAACTTTATTAAAAACATTGCAAAACATAGGAAAGAAAAAGCCAAATGATTTTGAGGAGGGTACAGTTTGTGATGTCGAAAGTCTGAGTAAAAATATTACTGTGTATGGTGAGTACTTAATTTGCTACCGCATTGCTCTCATTTTTATCAAATTAGCATAATGTGCGTGGCCCTTACCCCCTTACGAAACCTCTGGTAGTGGTTGCACTCAAACAATGCAATATACGCCGCCACTGCATTCTCAACAACTGATTTTAAATGCTTTTCATCCATATTGCAATTATTCTTTCCCTTTCTTTCTTTATTTTCCTTTTTTACTACTTAACGACTTTTTAGCGTAGTTTTCAAATAGCTACCCACATGCTAAAAATAGTTTTGATATGTCTTTCTGTTTTTAAATCCATTTTGAAACTGAACTGTTTTTAAAACGTTTATTGATCCGTACGAAACCGTTCAACTATCTCGTTTAATGGTTATTTATTACTGGGTATATTTGATTGTTCTCTTTTTTGTATTTCATACATTCTCTCTCCACAACATCTTTTGAACCATGCGTAAAAAGATAGTATACATTTAGTGTTGGTATTCTACGGGTCTATTTGAGGAAATTACGGGCCTGTTTCTAACATGTTGCACGAGAAATATAATTTAATTATGAGTGTTATTTTGTTTGTAAAGACTATGACTGGACAACTTGAGTGTGTTGTTTCGATCCTGGTTCGTATTGTTTTTATTTTGTAATGAACACAAATACTATCCTTTCCCTTATTTTTAAATATAATATCATGTAAATAGAACATATTTTAGAGTTGAGTGTCGTTCGTACCTATCGCCTCCCTGTATGTCTGCCGGTCTTTACCTCTTATATGTGCCTTTCTCTCTAGCACTCTACATGCTGGTTTAACATGGCTTGCTAGTCTAGTTGACACTACTATTACAGTCATAGACGAACACATACTATATTTGTTCGTAGCTCGTACAAAGCGTATCTCTGTATCAGTCAAAATGATGAGATATCACCGATAGAAATGAAACGCGTGTAAACACAATACCATCATACTAACCTAATAACATTGAATGAACCATCTGCGTATTCTTGTTCTCAGCTATGCAATATTATCATGATATGCTGTATATTTAAAAGTTTTCTTTTGTTAATCATTTACGCCATGTTTTCTATTTAGTACATATTTTTGTTTCCATCCCTTAAGCTTATAATAGTATAAATCTTACACCAAGATTTGTCCTTTTACAAAACGTACTGTCTCAGCAAATTTTCCTTTTATCATTCAAAATATTCATTTTTCCAACAAGCAATACCCATGATCAAAATAGTTATATTATGTTTATCTTATGTATCTTAAAAGTCCCCTAAACTTAAAACAAATATATATATATATATATATATATATATATATATATATATATATATATATATATATATAGATATACAGGGTGGGCCAAAATAAGGGTCCTATCTTTAAATTTGAATAACTTGAATTTGAATAACTTCCACAAAATAAAAGTTAAACTCACCAAACTTTATGTGTGTGTAGACTGACCCTTCCGAGATTTTTTGAAATAAACAAAACAAATTTTAGCCAAAAAACACTTCTAAAACTTACAAAAACTAAAGTATTGTTTTTTACACTGTTTTGAGTTTTTTAAGCAAAAATAATGTTTTCTAAATGAGGGTACGTTCCTTAGGGCTAATACGGCTCATGCTTGCTTCGGAAGGGGTCCTTTACTTATTCTAAAAAAAAAAATTTAAAAAATCAATAAATAAAAAAGTTATGAATTTTTAAAAATAGGACCCTTATTTTTGCCCACCCTGTATATATATATATGTGATGTGTGTGTGTTCCATATAGAAATAAAGATAAAGAATCGTGTAATATTCACCGGGGAAAACTCTGGAAGTGTTCCCGAATCTCTAAATGAACCCTTAAGTGAGAGTAAAGGGCGTAACCAATTAAGACTTCAAATATATCTCATTTTCATGAAATGTAAATCATATATATATACAATTTTTCTGTGTAATTAAATAGTAGAAGTCTCGAATCCTAAAGTGTCCTCGTCCCGTAAGGGAGTTATAGACGCCGAAGCTCGTTCAAAATTTCAAATATATCTTATTTTTACGAAATGTCTATAGTATGTATAAAATGGTCCGTGGCAGTCAATGGAAATTGTCACAGATCTCAACGTTACACTCGATGTACTGAATATATATGAGATCCTACCTCTAAATTTGCTATGGAGACAGTAACCTGTACACACTTCAAATACGACTATTTTTATAGGTGCTAGTTTATAGGTCGACTTAACAAATGTATGTTTAGTAAGAAATTTATCAGACTAAAAACCTCGAGCGTGCGATTGTGATCCTACCACACGATTGTATTAAATTAAAATATTTTTAATTAAAGAATATGTTGCCTGTGTTTTAAATGATAAAATGTAAGTAAAACATGTCTGTATATTTAGTGTGTAATACTTTTCAGTCCTTCTGCCTCGCTCTCTTTTTTTCTCGTTATCATTATCGGTTTTTGCATATGAACACTTATCTATGTATCTATCTATCTATCTATCTATCTATCTATCTATCTATTTATCTATCTATATGTCTATCTATATATCTATCTATCTATTATCTATCTATCTATATGTATATCTATCTATGTATATATATATATATATATATGTATATATATATATGTATATACATATACACAAATAAATAAATATATACATATATATATATGTATATACATATAAACAAATAAATAAATATATATATATATATATATATATATATATACATATATATATATATATATATATATATATATATATATATATATATATATATATATCTTAAAAGAGAATATCCTCGGTGTCTATGTGCATGTATCTCTTTAATAAGAACGAATACATACTAGAGGTGTACCTGTATCAAAGTTGTTTGATTTTAAACTTAGTTCACCCGAAAAAGGCACGTTACACCTGTCGTTGTAAGACCCCACTGATAATTGAGGTGAGGGTTTAGGGGGTAATCCTAAATTGGAAGCTATTCAGTGAGATGCTTGTTAAAATTAGTTTGAAATTGATGCATGTCGTTAAAGTCGGAGAAACAGAGAACAACGATGAAGTTCCAACGACCGACAGATCGAGAAAAGAATCTATCAGAGTAAAAGGTTCTCCGTCGTCTAGGGGCATCCACAGTGAATAAATTGGGTTTCGCTCATTGTCGTGTTAGTCGAGTATATTTACGCCGATTGGGGCACCAGAGCAGCAAGTTCCTCAGTGTAAAACTATTGTAGCACAAGGATGCAACATTGTGGCGATGGGACATAAGGTGGATATTGGTAAATAGTGAAGGACCTTTTAGATTAGAGTTTATTTTAGAGGTCTTTTTAAGAAGAGAATACTGATGCAACAACCTAGATGTGGCAACAATACTCCATGTAATGGCTGATGATGATGTTGCATAGATATAGGATACTGCCAATTGTGATTAGTTTTCTAGCACGGTAGATGGAGGCAACTTTTTTAGCAGTAGACTTGGTAATGTCGTTTGTGTATTTGTTCGAATTCATGTTACATGTGAATGTTAGGCCGAGGAGTTTGAATGTTCGTCTCTCAGTTTTCATTATTACTTCGATACCGAAAGTATCGATGGACGATCAGACTAATTGATCATGTTTTCCATCAAATTAAAATATATTTACTAAAATAAGTTAGATATGTGGGCAAACTCACTATAAACATCAGCGACAATTAAAATATACATAATCTTAACTGAAATCAAATAGAGAAAAATAATAATTGACAAATTATTCAGTGTGTTTATCAATTAATATAAACACTTACGGCGTTAAAATTTCAAAAAGAATAAAGACGTTAAAACTGAAAATTGATAAATACCGGAAAACACTGAATAACACGACTGATACCGGAAATAACCGGAAATACACGGAGATAACAGAGTTTTCGATATTTTATTGTATCTCTTTTTCGGATTACAGAAAATTTGAACACACCGACAAATGGCCTTAATCTATTTTCTCCTGAACATAGGCGATTTTTAAAAATTACACAGTGGCGAAAAATAGTGGTCTTCGGGGCATACCACGTCAAATGTCAATTTTCTATGAAACCTATTTGATGTTCCATGTTTTAACTGCCCTACTTTCTATGTCTAACTGATTTTCTTATATATATATATATATATATATATATATATATATATATATATATATATATATATATATATAATTGAAATCAGGAAAACAAATGACTTAGGAGACCATGTTTTTTGATGCCATATTTTATTAAAAAATGATTTAAATTCTTTTCTTTCTTGACTTTTTAAAAATTGATTCGAATGATCACACATTTTTCCTCAAGGAAAACACAGTGTTAATCAATTCTAAGGCGATACCTTTATTATAAGGTGATGGTAGCTTTACGCGTCGATAATGACGAAGCGATGGTCTGACTTCGTCGCAAGGTGGTGAGAATGAACAACGTTTTTTATGAAGTCTGTAACTTGTTGGAGCTCGTGGCCGCTTATGTGCTTATACTATTTGTAGAAAAATTATTCTAAGCGCCTTTAAAAAATTTAGACAACCCGGAAAGAGACAAACAATACCATAGAAGACCACCTCATTTATGTAGGCTACCTTAACATCTAACCATGTCCATCTCCTCCCTCGACAACTGTATCTCTTACTACAATAGACATGACACAGTGTCTTCTCGTCCTTAACTGATTTAATATCTCTTACAGCCACTAAATTTCAGGACAGGTGTATCACTCTGGTGAAAAATAATGATTTCCAATTTGCATTTCGACAATTACTCTTCCGTAAATTATATAATGGTTTATTTGTTCAATTGCAAGAAACAGCATGCCCCTATGTGTGTATATATATATGTATATATATATATATATATATATATATATATATATATATATATATATATATATATATATATCTATTGAAACGTTTTAATATTGGATACTAAGTGGAATGATGCGTTAGAAATTTGTGTAAGAATTTAATATTTATCACAATATGGATTATATATATATATATATATATATATATATATATATATGCGTGTGTGTATATATTATATATACATGAATATGTATACATATATATATATATATATATATATATATATATATATATATATATATATATATATATATATATGAGACAGGAAGGATGAGAGTAATCCGGCGTAATAGGAAATTAAAAAGAAAACGCCAAGATATATTTCTTGTTGGGCTGCCATGATGGATTGATGAGTAAAAGTAGTAGCCGTGTCTACTAAGAGCGCTGGGAAAATGTCCGGGCTGAGAGAAGTTAGTCAATAGCAGAGAGGTAACTGAATGTAAACAGCTGTGAGGAAAAAAAGGGGAGGGTGAGAGTGTTAGTGAATGTGTCTTAGGGTGGGAGAGAAGAACGGTTTTAATCGTGGTGAGGTTTAAAATGGATTTTGAGGGGTTGTCTTTTGTATGCATGTAGTATCATAGTTTTAGAAAAAGATTCTAAGAATGAAGATAATTTGAAAGTAGGCGGGGTTGGCGGATAAAATTGTGAAAGACGTAGTTGAAAGGGTGAGATTAGTGTTGGGAGGATAGAGGAGTGTTGTGGTTAAGTGTGCCATTTTCGGATAGTAGGAGTAATGACCAACTGTCTATGTCAGGAATGTGTGAATCTAAGTGAATTAGAAGGAATGTGTTGAAATGTGCTGTGAACATGACAAAAAAGAGAACGAAAAGAATGAGAAGGAGTGAAGTGATATTAGTTTTGGCGAGAAATAGGTGAAATGTAGTTTTGGGCAGGCTGTGTTGATGGTTTGAAATTAAATTAAGGGCAAAAGGGGGGTAAATATCTAAATATTTGTAAGGATGTCAAGATTGTGTTCATTGGTAAGGCTGTTATTCGTAGTGAAGTCGTTTAGATTCGTAGTGAATGAACATGTATGTGAGGAGGAGTTAGTACGTGGGTGTGTATGCGGGGGCTTGTATATAAATATAATTTATAACGAAGAGAAGAAACGTTAGTCATGATCTAAGTTTAGTTTTTGTTCTAAACCTATATCATGGCTAACCTTTCTTTTCTTCACTTATTTGTCTACCACGACATTTCATTTTCATCATTTATCGTGTACCTTACCCGATATATATATATATATATATATATATATATATATGGTTGTATATATATATATATATATATATATATATATATATATATATATGTGTGTGTGCATTTATATACATATGTATGTATATATTTGTATATATATTAGAATTATATCTATAATATATATGTATTTATACATATATATATATATATATAATAATGGTAATAATCCAGGTGAAAAATATCCACAGGGTGGTAATCCAGATAATTTTAACCGGGTTTATAAAAAGTGCTCAATATCAAAATAGAGCTTTATATATATATATATATATATATATGGTGACCAGAATTAGTATATTATTCGACTCACTATACACCAGACGTTGTTGCTGCAGAGAAATCCGTACTCTGCCCCATTACATACTTTTGCCAGACCTATAGTTGTGTCGCTAAGGGAGCAATTCCCTTTTGCAACCCACCCAGACTTCTGCATCGGCCTTTTCTAGGCTAATGACTCAGAATTGGATTTTTCGTACACTATTATTGTACACGTCTTCCTCCCAAACGAACTTCATATTCGTTCCAGTACTTTTTCATTCGAGTCATTTGACGTACTATCTGTTCCCCATAGTATGAAGTTTACCGATGGTGAGCTTTTATTTCCTGTTATGTTTTACTCTTTATTTTATATACAAGTGAGTTTAATCGCTTGATATCTAACGGTTGATTTTGTGACGACATTCAAATTACGTAACATATACCTTTGCACGTAACTGATGCATTTAAGTGTGTAAGTATTAATTGTGTTATATACATATCTCTGATGCGTAATCATATGTAGAAACAATCTTTGTAATTTCCTCCTCTTTTTTTTACTGATGAACCTCTACAAATAAAAGCTTAAATACGTTATGATGAAGCTAAATTGGATAGTTAGCTTGGGAGTTCGCTTAAAAGTAAGATGGAGGGTTTAATCATGATAAGTACCATGAAAGAGTGTTGACATCCGTCAGTCGGAACGACTATGGATCAGCGCTGTATTGTGATTTTGCTAGTGTGCATTATTTTGTGTGACTTCAGAGACCAATTCTTGATTTTCATGGTCTACTACAGCGTTTAAATACGAAGTCGATTGTGTAGCGTATCTTATCGGCTTGTTGGTCTACCAGTATGCTTGCTTTCTCCTAGCTCTCTTTGCAGCGTTTTCATCGAGAATGGTCTTCTCACTAATGATCATTCCCTTGCGTATATGTTTCCTCCAAGCACGTTGGTCAGTTGCAGAGGCTCCCCATGTATTAATGTATATTCAGTAAGCCTCGATATCTCGCTTGAAGACATCCTTGAAGCGCAGATGAGGACGATTACTTTTTATTGAGCCTGAAACAAGCTCGCCGTAGAGAAGGGTTTTAGGGATGCCCCTATAATCCATCCTGCGCATAAACGAGTACTAAATAATAAGACAAAATTTCTCTAAGATAACATCACATATTCTTCCTTTGTCATAGAACATCGAACACGGAATTAGATTAAAAAGATAAAATAGTGGGAAAAGAGTGTTTGTCATTTGAGTTCCTTGTGAAATCAGTTGATGCGTTTCCAGGCGTTTCCAGAACTGATCACTACTACTTGCGATTATGTTGAATCATGAATAACGCTTTATTCTATACACATTCTTTAAAATCTTCATTGAGTGTGAGAAATATATTTCAGCAATGAATTTCGAGTATTAATAATTGAAAGTTACTTTCAAATGTTTTTATTTATTTAAGAATATAAATGACCTCCTTTTTAGACTTTAATGTTCTATTGTAATTTATAGGCAGTTACATTCAAAGATAACGGCGGAAAACAATCAAACAAGACACAAATAAAAGATTGTCATGAAGAAGCAATGTTAAAGGTGACACCATACACAATATAAATGTGAGGACATGTTAATGCATAGTTAAAAAAAAGCATCGTTATGATAAATTAAAAGAGTATATTCCCCAGACCAAATAATAAGGATACATATACACATACTATATGTGTCTTCAGTATCTTTCTGTCACTATACTCTTTCTTTCTCTTTCTGTCTCCCTCTCTCTCTCACTATCACTCTCTCTCTCTCCTCTTTCTCCTCTCTCTCTCTCTCTCTCTCTCTCTCTATATATATATATATATATATATATATATTTATTCATCGGTACAGAATATCAGTACAACGCCAGTACCATGTAGTTCAAGCTCAGTAGGTGTTGACCTCCTGGCAACACATTCTGAACTTGTAACCAATGCTACTGATGTTGTACTGATTTTCTGTACCGATAAAAAATGAAATATGACATTATTAATTTTGATTTTGCGCAATAAATTGAGCACTCTTCTGGGATGTTTCCTAGCATCTTACAAAATAAGTTATTTATATATATATATATATATATATATATATATATATATATATATATATATATATACTTAGGTATATGAATATGTGTGTAATTGTTTATGCACAAAATGCCGTCCTTGCCAAATTAACTGATCATTGAACATAGTTACAAAGTTGACGAGTCAAAATATTGACTATATTAAATTTAACCTTATTTTAGCAAAGTTAATTATGAGGGGTTGGAAGCAAGTCGTGAACATTCAGATATTTTGTATTTTTTGTTTAATTTTAATGTTCTAAGCTTCCATTTATACATATTTACAACACTTCATTATTTAGGAGTGGTTAGAAGGGTATTAAAAATTAAAATTAAATGCGTCTATATAACCGTTATAGGATAATATACGCTCATTCAATTTGAAAATTCAAATAAAAACAAGGTTTCATTTTAAAACCGCAAAACATAAATTTGATCGGGTTAAATTCACGTAAAATTCAGTGATGGTGTTAATGATATATAAGACTATATTACATTAATTACAACTAATAGATGTAATATATTATTGAAACATCTTAAAGATCTGTTATTTTTAAGAAATTAAGAGGTGAACAGCCCCAACAGATTTTCAGAAATTAAATAGAAGAATACGTTTTTAACAAAAGATCACAATATATGTCGTTCGGATATGTTTCCTTCTGCTTCTTAGCGTGATGCAAAGCTTTTTGTAAATGCTGAAAATAAATATATAAGCTTTTTGGGTGGGTCTTGTGTTGTTTACTTACTGTTCACTGGACACACAAACATACAGATACACTGAATACACTGTCATAGACTCTCCTTTCTATAATATTTTTCTATTTATTCATGTTTCTATACATTTTACATATTTATATAGAAAAGATCTTCCGATAACTGAGGTCACTCACTCTTTGATTGTCTTAATAATTAAAATTCAGCACAACAAATTAAAAGACAGGATATCGAATACGACTAGAATGTATAGAAATACACTGTTATTTTGTAGATGACGTTGCTTCTATTATGGCTAGCGGCAGGTTGAATACAGACCAGGACTGCAGATTTTAAGAACCTCACTCGAACATTGCTTATGGTCGATCATAAAATCATTTATTAGCACGTTTGGTGATATCAAGCTTTCTAACCCAAAGCAACAAATCTGAATCACTTTCTCTCACAGATCCATGTGACGCAACATTCACTAAATGACATTTTCCTACACTGAGTCAATAGCCAATTCGTGTCCGCGAGTTGAACATCTCCTGACCTTTCGCTTGCCACTAATTTTCCTATTCTCTAAGCACTTGTTAACCAAGTCATAACTAAAAAGCAGCGGTTTAAGTTTATATAAATATACATTATATCTATAATTTCCGAGACCTTCTGTCTACAAAATGGTTAAATGTTCGATCTCTGGTTTGAGGGCGGTGCTAGTCTTGATACATAGAAGAGCAGTGATACAGCAAAACAGTCTATATGTCAATGACCATAACCCCCTCATCTTCGAAGCTAGCACTATCGTTGGATTATGTATCTTGTTGTTTCTTATCGTAATGCTAAGCTAATTGTAAATAAACAAATTGAGCACGGTCGAAGCAGCGGCTAATGTAGATATAGATAGACATTGTAGATATAATTTACGTGTGGTAAGAGCTGCAAACTATAAACTAGATGGTTGAAGATTTGATCCCTGGCTTTAGAGCGGTGCTCGTCTAGCTGCACTGAAGAGCTGTGACACAGCTATATAATCTACATGCGGATGACTATATATTCATCTCTCCTCTTTATATATATATATATATATATATATATATATATATATATATATATGTATATGTATGCCTTTATTTCGCGAACGTTGAAAACGTATAACATAAAATAACAAGCTGTAGTTTACAGTACTGTAAATGTTTTTGTAAAACAAATAGAATTGAACTACTCATATTCTTTATATAAACAGTAATATTTTCTCGTTTATGGATATTGCACAGTGGATTAAAGTCGAACTTCCCCCCCAAAACACTCGACTTTAAAACACTAGCGACACTGTAGAGTCGACATACCAAGAAACAGTGTATATGATAGTAAACGTCTACTATATAAATACGAATTTAATGATGTCACGTTTTTGTCAGACAGTTATATTTCATTAGCTATTACGATGATGTCGATGACGACGACGAAAACGGTTATTATTATTATTATTATTGTTATTATTATTATTATCATGTATGCGAATACGTATGTGTCGCTCGTGTTTACAGAGAAGCCTTCAGTATCTACAGACAGCCAAACATTTAAATATAATAAAAGCAAAACAAGAACAGCTAGCATTGTATAAATTGAAGGATAGAAAGCCCCGGGGAGCCACAAGTCAAAGCATCTTTGTGCAGCTCAACGGAAGAATGGCCGTCTAAAAGAGCGACCGGCTGTATCGGTTGGGAGACGTGACGGGCATTTGGTGTGGACAAAGACGAAGACATTTACTTTAGAAATGTCTTCGACGAGAACAGGTGCATGCCAGCAAGCAGGAGATGTTCCATGTGTAGACGCTTGGGAATCTAAATCATGTAAAAAAAAACCTAAGCAATTTATAAACAACTCACATAGGAGACATCTTTCAGAATGGTTGTTTGTATCACACACTGTCACACTGGCAGCGTATCCTCTTCTCTATAATACATACTTATGTGTATTTATTTGTATATTAATAGACATATGTTTTCTTCCATCCCGTCACGCAGAAGTTTTCGAGTAAAACACGTATCTTTGTTAGCGAACAAATATATTTCGAGAATTGAAGGGGAAGAGAGAATGCTAATAGTAAGGCGGACAGACACATACAGTGTATGCCATTGACTAAAATGAATTTGGATATCATAAAAAAGTCACTGATGGGTCTTATTTTTAAGACACATCCGAAATCATGATAATTTATATATCAAATATTAAATTGATGAGCTAATACATATTGATGAATAACCAGTACGTACGCTAAACAATCCTATTTCTTTTGAGTCTTTTTTACGGAGCGTGTACACTAGTGTATAACCGCACCGTAAGATAGTATACTGCTTCCACATATGGGGAGGTTACCGCTCTGAGTACCCGTTTTTGCCTTGACAAAGTCCAACACCGACTTCGAAATCAAGTGGGGTACGTCTTCTTCTTTTCCCTACAGTCATTCTCTCACAGAAGCGCTGTTGCAAGTCTTCCTTTGCTCTACCGTTATTTCATGGCAGATACTCAACTGAGCTGACATATATGGCTCCCCCTCATAAAACATTCACAACTCGACCACCCTAGCTACTACCACGGTAAATAATTTACTTTTTCCCTCTGCCTGTCCGAGATAGAACGAAACTTCCATGGGTAGAGTTGGTTACCTATAACTACCCGTCGGTGGAACACAGTGATTCGAGACTGCTTCTCAGCCAACAACTATATGGTCGTTTTAATGTCCAATATAAGCAGGTCCTTGTTGAACCATAAATAACTAATTACTGCCCTGGTTGTCGTGACGTTGTCCCACTGTCAATAAGTCGAACTCTTTAACCATTATTCTCAAGTGGTTTTTGGGCCTCGATAAGCAGTGGCATTTATTGTTAAAAAACCCGTTCGTTCTAGTTACTTGTGAAAATTCTGATGTATATTTTTTCTGTTATTGACTTCTTCATTTGTGTAAATTGTTTTCTTTATACAACGTTATAGTAGCACAAGCGAAAACGCATTTTTTCTTTACAGTTAGACTTTTTACTGTTTTATTGTTTGAATTTGTTTCTGTTTTGTTTGGTAATTTTAGATTTTGTGTGTTTATTATGTTACCGATGTTTGGTGCATGAAAAATATACATGAAAAGCATTTCTATTCAAAAGTTTAGGTAGTGCATCGATCATATCAACATGTTTTAATAAGTCACGGCTAATATTAATGACCGAAAGTTGGAAATATTGGGTGTTTGAATATATTCTTATAGTATTTGCCTTACTGGTATAATTATGCTGTTCGTATATATATATTTTTTAATTTAACAATTTAATAAACGTGTCCGTTAGTATAAGAATATCAGTATTTTGTTTTATAATAATATTTCCTCAGTGTTGGGAATTTACTTGTCCTTATGTTGATTATGCTGAGATTTGAATCATTATGCTAGTAGTTTTATTTTGTGATGATATGTGTCGGTGCTTCGTTTTCTTTTCTGGAAGAGTTCATGAATAAGTTTTGTTTAAGCTCAATACGATACCTTGGAGCGGGAGCTCATATAAATTCTAAACCACAAGAACTTGAAGGTCATAGTTACTTTCTTTTTGGATACACGACGTTGATGTTAGATATGTCTGTAATCTCTGTATACAACCAGATGTGTGTATATGTATGGGTAAATACACACACACACACACACACATATATATATATATATATATATATATATATATATATATATATATATATATATATATATAAACTTCTATAACCATTAGAACAACGTTGCCATGTTAACACATCTCCTCGGAGCTGTAAATTAAAGTAAATATTAAATGTTATATTGTTACAAAAGAAATCAGACTAAAATCGGCTAGCAGAATTTGAATATATATATATATGTATATATATATATATATATATATATATATATATATATATATATATATATATATATATATGTATGTCTATATAATTCATTTAAAACATCAATAAATGTGGGTGTTTTTAAAAAAATGTTTGTTTCGGTGTCATGGTTTCATTATATAATTTTATATTTTGATATTCGACTAAACACGGACAAACAACGATAGATTGCTTTCTCGACGAATATAAATACGTATTATAAAGACAACAAAAGAAACTCATTAAACAATAAAACGCATTCGTTCTCACCAATACACACAATTACTCCTCTCTGCTAGCAGGCTGGCATTTAATTATTAGTGTCAACCGGGTTCCAATGATTTCTCTACAGACATCCTAGTGTGATAGAGCGAGCGAAATAGTGTGAAATCCATTACTCAGTTAATCTCCGAGGAGGAGAAAGCCTTCCAGTGCTGGCAATTGACGGAATATATGTTGTGGTTGTTGTTTTTACTTTGTTTTGTTTTTTGTTTTCAAAATGGCGGATCAGATTTGTTCTGCGCGTGAGTAACGCGTGTTCTCGTTAGAGTACAAGAGTCCTTCGCTGTCAGAAGGCGACGATCAATCTTGGTTAGATAAAATGAACGAACAGCTGTTTGGAGACTAGATGTTTGACATGGCGTCAGACTGCAATTGAATAGCAATGTTGACACAATTCGTAAAATATATTAATTCTAAGTGTATTCTCCATTTGAATTACGAATGTACTCGAATACTTTGTGTTATATTTTATGTAATGATGGATACGGCGTTAAATATGTAATGATACATATACACAAATGTAAATATATATATATATTTATATATATATATATATATATATATATATATATATATACATTATTTGTATATCAATCATGTGCGTGTTGTGTGTGCCACAAAAATTGTTTAACAGTGCACATATACTTATCTAGCCCTTGATGACATAGTAATATTAGCATAGAATGAATCAAGCTATGATAATAAAGAAAAAATACAAATTATAAGATGGTGACATATTGAAATATATGTAGTATATATATATATATATATATATATATATATATATATATATATATAGGAAAAATAGTGAAAGAGTCATAAATATATAGCGAGCAGCAAAAGCAGAATTCCGAAGTATTTTTGTATTAATTAAATTTTTTAAATTTTTTTAAAGATATAAACAGATCACATGTTTAAAGAATATATATATATATATATATATATATATATATATATATATATATATATATATATATATATATATTCTTGTAACATGTGATCCGTTGCGTTAACAAATTATATATATATATATATATATATATAGAGAGAGAGAGAGAGAGAGAGGGAGAAATAGAAAGAGAGAGATAGTTAGAGAGAGCGAGAGAGAGACCAAAGCTGTGAGACTGCATCAGTTACTGTCATTTGGTTACATGATTATTTCTCACTGACACGAAGTGTCTCATTTTCATTATTATTATTTTTTTTTTAATTCATTGATTTATTTTTCTCTGTTTTTTATATCATTTAATTAAAGTGTGTTTTATAGTTCAGTTGTGTTATTCTACCATTTCACCACCGAAGTCTGTTGACCGGACCTCTGTTGTATTTTAGTTTTGTTCAATATATATTCTGAAAATTCTGAGCTCGTGTTATCTTCTTCCTTCTTTTACACGGTTACAACAACTGGCCACAAGGTACTGTAACGGATCTTTGATAGCCTTAAACTAACGACGAGGTATATTAATGTTTTTTTAAACCTTAACAAGCAACAACGTGGAGAAATTTATGGAAAGTTCATCCGACAGCCTCCTTGTAAAAAACTGGCTTTACCGGAGAACCCCCCCCCCCCTACAAAAAAAACACGTCAGTGATTTGTTTTGTATTGCTATTCCGGCACCGTGTAATTCTTTTTGCAAGTACGTAATATATGATATCTTCTTTTCTCTCCAAAATTAACAAGTTTTGAAGCGGAAATGAAACAATTCACACTTTTTTGCTGTTGACTAGAGTGCTGGCCGTAAATTTAACGGTTTCGTGAAAAGCGTACTAAAAAGCGACTGTTTTTTTTTAGTCGAAGAAAAATGTATTTATACTTTCTCTTTATTTTTACAACTACTATTACGTTAGCAGTGTAACATAACAAAGCACTGATAAATACCGTATGCTATAAAGACACATTTTACACATGGAAGGTTTTTGAAAATCTCTGAAGAACTCGTAAAATTTTAAAGGAATCAGCAAAATATAGCTCATGAAAGATTTCAAAAGGTTCTACTAGAACAAAAACGAATATGACGACAGGCTATAAAAACAGAAAAAATCCTTCTGGAACAAAGTATGAAGCCGGCGAAAGTTCTACTAGAACACAATCAAATATTCATGGAACAAAAGAAGAACCTGCCGGAAAACTACTAGAACAACATAAAAAAACTCCTGGAATAAAACAGAAGCCGACGAAATGTTATCAGACAGTATAAATACTTCTGGAACAAACAGGGAAAAAGATCAAAAGATGGAAGCATTAATGCAAACAATATATCATAGGAGTCAAAATACTGTTTGGAGTGCAATTGCCAATTCTACTTATTCCCAATACGATGATAAAATGCCCGTATTATATTTAAGAATGTATAAGCATCTATACAAAATAGATTGTGAAAATTGGGTAGACTCTTCAAAATTTAACCTGCTGCTTCGAAAATTAATGAGTTCTGATCATACTCAATTTGTAGACGTTATTTTACATCTAAAAACTAGGAAATTGATATTTTCAAGATCGGTTAAAGTTTTAAGAGAATTAGTAAGACCTAAAACTTATTTGTTCCACACACGGTGGAAGTGCTTGCATTTAGTCAAACAAGATTGGTAATTCCGTTTTAAAATCCGTATAACCTTTACTAAAGTAGTACACATTAGCTCAGAAAGAACAGAGGAAATAAAGGCTGGGTTAAATCAACAATAACGAATGCACAGGGCGGCATAATTATAGGAGTATAGGCACAGCTAAACACCCTGACTGAAAATGTAAAATTGCAATTAGATTCCGGTGCAGACGTGTCGATTTTCAACATACAGATGTAAGGATAAGACAAGCATGAATATAAGCAACAATATAGCTAGAACGGTGACGGTGAAAAAATAAAATTTTAGTTTTAAATCATTACCGACATTACTTTATACAGTACTACCAAAAATATAAAACGATCGTATAAAATATACCAACAATTTATTTGGCACATACTTGATGTAGCGGTTCACCCTATGGGAGTTACGAACTTACATTTGAGTCCAGAAAAAAATCTGACGACCGAATAAAACAAAGAAAGAAGTAATTTATTTCAATCATTAAATTCGTATGTAATGGCCTCAAAATAAATCGTTGGCAGAAATGAAAGCATATAAGGGCACACAATTTACGCTGAAATTACTTAACACCAAATTAAAAGAAATAAAGTCATTTTTCGGGTAACAGGTTAAAGAGCTGGGTCGTTAAAGCTGCATCACAGATAGGGTTTTGCAGAGCTAAACTCCATGAAAGATAAGGCGACTTGTCTCATAGATTAATGTCGAAGCAAAACATGCATTTTTCTCAGGTAAAGGATGTGCTTCAAAATAGAAGACTAGAATTAGAAAAACTGGAGGATATCAGGTATTATGCCGATACATACATACAGTTATTTTATAAGAAACATCTAACTAAAATAAGGGAACGACTATCGGAAGAGACCCACAAGACTTCCTAGGAAGGAGTTCATTTTCACTGCATACGACAATTTTCGTAAACGGATACCCGCAGCAGCTAAAAAGGAAATAATACTGTCACTCCTAAGGAGGTAAGGCGTGGGAGGGTATGTTATGGTGCCTTTCCTATACGGACTCCTTGGACTTTTCCACTCTAAATACTGGGAGCACCTGCCTATCAGTTGTTGGAACCACATCAGTTTATACTGGCAGTCATGGCTGACTCTTGTTCTCTGTGGTATTATACTTTTTTTTAATATACTTGTGTTCTCTACACTCCGAGTTTGTTTTACTTCCGGACCCTTTAAAGCGCCACAACAAATTGTTATAATTATTATCTGATTAGCATGATATTTTTAGATATATTTACAATTATTTGTGCAATCTTTCAGCAGCGATGCCACGTTTGTTTTGTTTATGATGTGAATCTCTATATTAATACAATTGTGTGCACAATCGTGTTGGCGTTTCTCGCCTCTAAGTGATTTACAAATGATTATTTTTTTTATTATTTACTAGTGATCGATGGATGAATTAAATAAAAAATGCAATGGCTTAAATACTGAAATGAACTTAAACAACTACTTAAAATTATGTTATTACAACATTATATCTACGAAAATGCATTTCAGTTTCATCGTACAAATCAGCTATTTTAATAATTGTTAATATTTTTTTTAAGTAAAGAATAAGAGAACAGATTACTGTTTCGAAGTTTTAAAACCTATATAGTCCAAGATATAATAAATAACTCATGTGTCAAATAACATCACCTTAACTTATGAGTTAGTTTATTGAGATAACATTATTAATGCCTCTACAGAACATATGCGTACACTTTCTCTCTAAATAGTTTAAGTGTTTATACGGGTTAGGCACTAATAGTACCTTAGGGTTCACGTAATGAATCCGGACCAGTTCTACTGTTTTCCCGCGTAAAAATGGAAATACACTTTCATGTACATTCTCCAACATTTATTTTGATAGGAAAGAAACAGCCGTTGAGTTGTATTTTGATAAATGTAGATAATAACATGAAACGTAGCTTTAGAAAATATAAATAAATGGGTATACATATAGGCCCGTTAGTTAATAAGGAAATTGAAGTTTCTATTTAAGCTGTAACTAAAAATTTAAATAAATAGGGACTGCTTGAATGGCTGTATTTGACTTACTCCCTATATGACTAGCCTGTTGGCATAAAGGAAATGTATACAATTATGGCGCCACTCGTTATTGATACTAAGCTACAGTGTGTTTAGGTGGGTCTAAGCTACAGTGGTTAAATGTTATGACAACGTAGCAGCTGTCTGCAAATGGCTTATTTTAAGTTTATTAACGTGTATATATTAATATATATATATATATACGAATATATATATACGAATATATATGTATACGAATATATATATATATATATATATATATATATATATATATATATATATATATATATATATATATATTGTTATTTATATCAATGGTGTTGCATATTTGTCAGTTATACTTATATTAAGATGAAAATAGTTCACCGTACGCATGACTTTTTAAAAGTTTATGTATAGGTATATATTCATAGATATGTATATATATATATATATATATATATATATATATATATATAGATATATATATATATATATATATATATATAAACGTATATATATATATATATTTATATATATGTGTGTGTGGGTATATATATATATATATATATACTTGTAACTTATTTTTATTCTGTTTCGCATGTCTTTATGATACTAATATTAAGATAAACATAGTTTATAATGCACATGACTTATTTTAAGCTTATACATGTGTATATATTAATTAATACATACGAATATAAATATGTGTATATACATATATATATATATAGAGAGAGAGATAGAAAGATAGATAGATAGATGGATAGATATAGATATATATTGTTACTTATATCAATTTTGTTGTACATTTTGTAATAATATTCATATTGAGATGAATGTAGTTTACAGTACACATATTTACTTTTTTCAGTTATTATTTTTTGTTTTTATACTATTGTAATTATTAAATACCTATGCTTGTATGTTATCATTTCTATGAAAATGTTGTACTTATTATTTTTTATCTTATTAATATTTGCGATATTTAGATTCATTCTATGCTACTAAAAAACATTATAACATTGTTTTTATCGGCTAATCTTTCAAGAATCATTTTTATTGTAATCTTGAGAAAATAAGTTACGCCAATGCAAAATCTGTTGTCAAGTAATGTAAAAATCACCACTGTGTTTAAAAGTGTTTAATATTCAAATGTTATAGTATATGCCAACTGAAATAGTCATTCATACATCTGAAAAAAGAACATGTATATTTTCGCCACAATCAAAACGCTTATATTTTAGTTACAACTAGCGGCATACGTTCAAGAGCTCTTAAAAAGGAAAAATTAACGATCACAAGAAGAATATCCCCTGCCACATTTATAAGTATTTTACTAGATTATGTACATGTGTATGAGTACCAATTAAATTTTCTTTTGTGTAATAAACATATAAATATTACGTAAATGTATCAGCTTAGCAAGATACTTACGTAAAGACGATGATTTTATACGGTTTTTTAAAATTTATTTTTTAGTTAAGATAAATAATAGCGCGTATATGTTGGAAGGAATATATTATTTATTAAGAAAATAAAATTAATACAATCGTTTTCTAAGTATAATTTCCAAGACATTTTATGGATATATTTTACATATACCGACTCGGAGTCATAGTTATTAGAATAAATTTAAATTATACTTCAATTAAAATGCGATATATATATATATATATATATATTTTTATTCATCTATATATATTTATTTATTCATATATATATATATATATATACATATATGTGTATATATATACATATATATATATATATATATATATATATATATATATATATATATATATATATATATATATATAGTAAATGCTTTTATTCGAACACGTACAAGGTCTTCTACATTGGCATGTCGATGTTATCGATTTACATTTTCTTCTTGGATTTCACCGACCGGGTCGGATCAAGGAAAAACTTTCTGCCTGATGAGACCTCAGCTCTCGATAGCTGTAGACCGATAACATTGACATTCCAGTGTAGCAAACCGTGTACATGTTCGAATAAAAACATTCACAATACATCTCTATATCTTTATTGAGCACTCTTTTGTAAGCCCGGTTTGATTCCCTTAGGATTTCTACCCTGTGGATGTTTACTGTACCTGGATTACTATATATATATATATATATATATATATATATATATATATATATATATATATATATATATTTAAAATAAGAGAATATTAAAAGTTTCGTATTATTTAATTACTAATAACAGGCATACCCATATTTTTCTAAGAGTGAGTGTGCTATGTTTACTTCTCATACCACGCGATGATCGTGTGTTACCAAGTGTTTATTACAACTGACTAGTAATAACCAGATATTTCTCACGCGACAATACATAGATACACATTAATTTGTAAATAAATCATAAATGAAAACATTTTTAATTAATCTATTTAAATTTATCATTTTTTTTTAATTTTGAGGAATAATAAACAGTATATTTTGAACGTTTGATAACTGTATTAATTTATTAATTCATTTATCAATTAAAACATAGAGAAAAAAACTTTATCAATTAGTGAGCGAAAATGTCGTTGACATTTTTCGACTGTTTTCTTAGTATATGAATATAAACAAATGCTATTTTAGTGTGTTTCTTTAAACCAATCATTTATAATTAGGCAAAACAATAGTCAACTTGTATTTGGCTGTCTCTAATTAACAGACATACGCGAATATTGCATTATTATGTATTAAGTAAAAAGTTGAGTGGTGCCTTTTCTGAGGCAGATACCAATGTACACTGACGACCTGAAGTGTCAAGTTCACATCATGTCCTGTACAGAGGACAACTTCTACTCTAAATATTAGAAAAATATAGCGTGTTCCCTCCTATAAGTACCCGATTCTGAACGACACTCGGGAAACCTATTCCAACAATAGAATCGTGTCGGTTGAAAGTAGCAACATGCCGATTCATACAACTATTATTTAACGCAAATTAAAAATCTGACATCTAAGTTGATGTGGTTGAATTTCAAATTCGAACGGCGTAAGGATTTAAGCTCACAAATAAATATTTGCGTCTGCCCATCTAACTTTCAATTGTTATTTTAGAACCGTGTTATTTGCAATTAAATAACGTTTGTCTCTACTATTTTTCACATTTTTATATCGACTAATTGGACTACGAATAAGTAACAATTTAAAATAATTATCTAAAAATTAAAATCAACAAGGTGAAACTCCTTTTAAATTGAAGAGGACAATATGAGCTTTGGACTATTTTGATTTTTCGGATTCGTGTTCTCATCTTGAATGCCGTTCTATCTACGTTTTTGTCGAGGTGATCTCCGTCTTTCTTCAGATCGAATTTTAAAATATTTCTGTCGAACTCGGGAATCTCTACAGAAGTTAGAGCGGTGCAATTTATTTAATACACGTACAGATTTCAAGTTCTACATGAAGAATTCGACAAGTCGCATCTGAAAAAGGTCAGACATTATGTTGACCAACATCTTCTAAAACTAACATCCAAAATGATGAACAGTAGTTTGAAAATTGAAATAATACAAATTAGCAGCCTTCATTTAAAATATTGCAAAACATAATTGCTGTGGACTGGGTAAGGATTCCGAAAAAAACGAAATAAACCCAGGTTTTAAGCAAACTAATTATATTGATGAAACTAATAATTAAGCATAAAAATAACATCTGTGAACGCCTGTCTGATTGCCAGTACTGGGGTAGTTCGAACACAAAGAGCCATGTGGTCATGGTATTCATCGTGAAGCGGAAGTGTTCATGTAGTCCGTAAAATATGTGCAATTACACCTATCTCCTTAACATTACCTTATGCAAGAGACTCAGAAGGTTTTTTTTTCGGATTAATAGCTATACAATCCGACGACTTCCGTTTTCTTTTTGATTGTAGATGGTGCAGGGATGATAGGGCTATATGTATGTTGAAAGTGTCGTATATGGTATCCGTAACTTCTTATTCTTCCAAGGAAGTGTTGTAGGTGTGATCCGACAGTCGCTTGCTAATTAAATGTAGGTGTCTCTGATGAGAGTATTTATAAGCCTTGGATAATGTAACACATATTTCTATTTTTGTTACTATCGTACCAAATTCACAGAAAGATGTGTTATTTCTAAACATCTTGAAAAATACTTTTATCTTGGAATGTAACGTATTTTCGTACACTAGAAGTTCGTCCTTAATTGTTTTGTTTTGGCAGCAATTTGTTACGCGAAAATATTATTCATGCAGAAAGTAATGATGATGGTGTGTAAAAGTTTGGCGTACTCATTTATCCCTGTAATAACTTCTGCAGGGCTTTTTTCGTGGTAGTGCCGCATTTACATCTGTTGAAAAATCAGCACACGCGGATTTCTTTAGATTTACAGGGTCTGTCTAAAACGTATCCAACCTTAAGCCAAAATAATATTTCCAATACCTGACGGTGTTAAGACCTTAATCCCCTTCATATTAGTTCCTTTGTGTTTGCACACGCTTATCCCACCGATCCATCCACTGCCGGAACACCTCTGGAAGTCTTCTTTGAGAATGGTGTTCATCCCCGCAGTCGCGTTCCCACTATCTCTTTTTTCGCACACTCTCAACAACAGTTGAACT
>OY744517.1:25381885-25414385 GCA_963556195.1 Sepiola atlantica | reverse complement strand
ATTTTATATTTTATATTTATAAATAACATGCACCTATACATACACCCGCGTATCCGCACACACGTGCGTGTACATACACACGGACGTATACACACGCATGTACACCCATCTTCATTTATTCAGGGTGAGCGGGTGATTTGAGAATCTACTATATGGACTGTATGAAGCAGGGGGGGGGGTCTTTGGTGTACAAAATTATTTCGTTCTATGGGGTATCTGTATTCCTGTGAGTTTAAAGGGGTTTCACGTAATTACCGTGATAGGAGGGTCACGTAGAGATGGATATCTACTGATAAATGTATAAGCTTCCAGGGATGGGGTTAGTTTAAGTATAGATGATGTGATTATATGCGGTGAAAGGGTGGAGTGTCTATTGATGAATGTTTTATGTGTGGTTCGGACTAGGGTGTATCAGGGTAGGCGGGGTTTATGTAGTCGCGGCCGTGGTGTGTGTAACATATATCTGGGGGTATTGTGTTCGTAAATAGAAAAATAGAACATGTTGTTATGGTTTAGGGAGGTCTTGGAGAGATTGGTTATTTTGTATGTTTTTAAGAAATACTTTACCATCTTTTTAGCGGGGTATCTGGTGTTAAGGGATGATTGGTGGGTTATGTAATATTGTAATCAGACCATTGGACTAGCAGGAATTTTCTTTTGTGGGGGCATTTTCTGAAGACCTCGGTTTTTATGTTCATGCAGTTTACGGAAGGGTTGTTGATAGCTTGTATAATTCTGAATTTCTCAGTAGTGCACAAAGGGCAGGTTCTGGAGGTGGGGCTGTAGGATTTAGGCTTGTCGGGAATTCTCCATTCTATTTTGTAGGGTGTGTTAGACTTTTATGATCCTATGCGCGGGTTGCTAGTGTGGTTATGTGGTCTTTTTTGGGGTATTTGAAAGTGTTGTTGTGGGCGTAGAGTCTTCGTTTAAAAGACCCTTGGTTCATTCCGATATATATACCCTACCTTTTGGTATCCACCCCGAATAAACCTTGGCTTCGTAAACAACGGTGCATCCTCCGCCCAAGGGGTAGGTCTCACCTCTTTTGCAAGAGCAACGGTGGTTGGCTGAATCTTTTGGTGGTTTGGAGGTCAGAATGGATCCCACGGACTAAAAACATGAATAGCTAGTTTTTACTGTATTTCTGTTAAAAAGTTTATGGAGATTATTTGATGGTGGGAAGTGCTTGTCTATTAATTTGGGAAATTGCTTACCTACGCTATAATTGACGCTGAGGGAATAATGGGGGGGGGGGCGCAGCAGTTAATATTTTTTTGTCTATTGCGTGGGTGTTGACCGGTGGATTGGTTGGGTATGTAGGATATTTCGTTTGAGCTTGCCGATGATTCCACTGGGCACAGAGATTTATAAAAGATGTTTAAATCTGCCCTTTTGGATGAAACCGCGGTACATTGCTGAAATATGTAATATACAGTATATAACTAAATTATATTAGCTCTCTTATATGCTCGAGCACTTTATTTGATTTCTTTTCATATACAACCTGAGACACACATTATATATATATATATATATATATATATATATATATATATATATATATATATATATATATATATCAAAAGCTCAAGATATAAGGTTAAAGTAATAGAGAAAGAGGAATAGATTGGCAGAGTGAGACAGCTTTAAAGACTTGGGTATAATACATAAAGAGTGAACAAAAGATAGATATAAGGTTGTGGACGTAAAGTAGAGAATGCATGAAATGCTGATAAAGGGATGAAATGACAACGAATAGTTTCAATTTGATCGCTGTTTCCATGTTTACAAAATCAGAAACATTGTCATCTGTTAATGTTAGAAAATTATATTCCCAACGAATTATCACTCTATCCTGGAAATAACCATGACATGTATAGAATAAAAGCACGTGAGCTAATAAGATATATGGTCAACGCATGCACACTGTTTGCCTATAGGGATCGCCTGCTGAAACAAAACAGATTCTACCATTTACTCCTGGCCCTGAAGTCAGATAACATTCAGTAAAAAATCATTATCAGTTACAGGATTACAGTGTAAATGAATAAACTGTATTTTAATAATGACAATGTATATGATAAAGAGTTCAACTGAGAAGAATGTTAATTTAACTCATTTTGTGAAAGTAAGACGCAAGGGTATGTGTTGTTTAAAAAAAGTCAGCGTACCAGAAGAACCGCAGACTGTCGTACCTAATCTCCTCGAGCAACCGTGGCAGTTCGCCGAGAGGTGCGCCCCTCGCAATTAGCCATAAACTCAACTATTTTCTAAGAGAATGTACTGCCTAGGAGTGTGGATCTATTAGGACTAAACCAAACGATACATACGTTCGACAGCAACAAAACGTATCCTTCACTGGTATGGACCTCTGTACCTGGTAAGAATTGAGAAAATAAAGAGAAAAGGTGCGATATAGTGGTAGTGAGGTAGGGATATATACATAGTGATATGCATATTGTTATCTCACGATATAGAAAGAGTGGTATAGAAATAATGGTGCTCTCATGAGCTTGCTGGTTTGGTACCCTCACGACGTAAATTCACTAGAACTACCCGACAATCTGTCAAATCCACTTCAAACACTGTGGAGGTCCCCAGATGCCGAAGAGATTTCCACTCCAAACGCTTCTTTACTCGTGCTGCTGGGCTCTGGAACTCCCTCCATACTACCTGCTTATCTGACGTTACTTACATGCAGAAATGTAAAAGTAATGTAAACAGACATCTCGCTGCGCAGCTGTTTATTTAGGTTACCCCCCCCAAAAAAAAACAAACAAAACAAAACATCACCATTTTCTCAGTATCCCCTTACGTCTACAGTGGCGGTCTGCCTTGCTTGGGGTGAACTATGATAACAAAATTAACAAATTGATATATACATATATAAATAGTATTTTTTTTATAGATAGCAATATATAAGTAGCAATATATATAGATAGTAATATAGACATAGAGATAAGGATATGGATATAGTGGTATTCTGATATTGAGATATTGATAGAGAAATACTGACAGAGATAAAGATACACAATGTTAGTTATAAACCTACTAAAGCACCCGGAACTAATAGTAGTACTTGTTGGCTTACCGCAAGTATTACTATTAGTTCTACTTTGATATAATTTGAAAGTTAAACTGTTAAACATCTATGTAGTAATTTTTAATACATAACTGAAATGATTTGATATTTTTACTTCTATACTATTCTTTTGTATAGTGTACGGACGACCTATGTAAAATAGATGGAAAAAAACGCCACTATATATCTAAATGAACACAGACAAATATAATGGGTGAATCAACAGAGATAAAGAAAATGAGTAGGTAAAGCTTTATAAAAGAAAGCGTTAAAGAAAAAGACTTTGTAAATAAGTAAGCAGTAGTTATAGAACTTCACTGACTACTTCACAATACTAGATGAATTCTTGTCCTGGAATCCGATAAGACAAATATACCACAAGAAAGATAGAATATAACCTAGTTAACTGGTCAATTGGGGTGAGGAAAATGAATACTATTCACTTCTTTACTAGCGTTTGAGCGTGAAGGGAGCCTTTAGTGGAATACTGGGATATCTATTTATCTTCTATAGAAATTAGGTGAAATCCCCAAGAAAGGGATCCTTGATTTCTGCGGTTTACACTCATTTACAATGAAAAAAGAAACATATAGATGTAGTGTTAAGTTGTGTGTCAACTGAACTTATTTGCAAAAAGTAGCAAAGTGCTACAAGCCATGCAGAAAAAAGTATGTGAACATCTATATACCGCCCAACCCTGTGTCAACCCACTTTAATCTAGGATATAATATACATCACTATTACTTCTGGTAACATGTTACGACGAGTAGAAACACGGATAGCATTCTGCATTTCTTTTAATGAGCTTAGTCTTCTTTGAGACCACCACTTGGCGCTGAGGTGAAGATAGATTTAAATCCCGGTTGATGAAGTTTTACGCCGGAATCGAGTCCTCTCGCATCCTAGGGTGCTCAAATGAGTTGTAATTTCGCTAGGTACAGATGATATAATACATCTAGCGCTGTCTCGTATTGTTTGGTCGTTTACAGGCTGCCCACGGCTTCTAGCAGCCTGTTCCACGTTGAAACGGCCAGCACAACATATATTCCTTCCGACGGTTACGCCGAAATCATCGTTTTATTGTTTCTCAATTGTGTCGTCGGAGTCTTCTCTGCAGAGCTGGTGTGGGTGCAGGTACTACGAAAAAATAAAAGGGGAAATAAGAAGGGATACTCTGAGAGAGATATTTAGAAATTTAGAGAGAGGGGAAAGAGAGATAGAGGGAGGAATTGAAAATAGAAAAATATCGGGAGATAATACTATAAGCGGAGAGATAGAGGAAACGAACAATAGAAATGAAGAACACAAGAGAATGGTTGTGTGTAAATGCGTGCGTATGCGTAGTGACGAAAATAAAAGGGAACAGGACAAGATAAAAAGTGAAAACTTCAAAAGAGATGAAAAGGAGGTGCTAGTAGCATGGGAATGGATAGTAGATTTTTAGACATAGAGATGGGTATGATTAATGGAAACAACAGCGAGATCATCAGGGAATGCCACTATACACTCACTAGAAGTTCTTAGCTGAGTCTTTAACAGTGATCAGTGACTAGCAAAAGCATGTGGTATTTCCTGGTGTCCGAGTGACATGTCTTACAAGATACTCAGTGCACTGCATTTATTTTGACCACATTGTACACCGTTGTGCGTTCTCACAATAGCCGTTTACTATTAAATACTGGGTGACTTTTTCTGGTATTTTAGTTACAATACGCCTCTTCAGGATTACAGTTCTCCCAGTGCTTATCCGCAGAAGGCATTGATAGTGTTCTTTCAGTAATGTTATCTATATAATTATACACTAACGACTGTCATATTCGTATGTACGTTATCACCTTTCACATATATTAACAAAAATGAGATCGTCCGATTAGGAATTTGAGATTAATCTGATATCACTGGAGTACTAAATTCCAACTTCACCTACTTCAGAATGCATTGTTAAAACAATATTTATGTAATGCGGTCGAATAAAACGGTACAATTTGTAATGAATACTTTAAAAACAGGGGCATTTCTTATATAAAATTTACGAATACTTAGATGACAATAATTTTATGTGAAGAATATAAAAATATGTATTGTTTTAAACCAACATAAATTGCTGCAATTTTGAATGAATATATAACAAACTTATATGTTTTATTTATTTGAACAATATTTAACGGCTAATGACAATTGGTTGTATTGCAGAAGAGTAATGTTTATCTGAGTAATATTGACCCTCATAGCAATTTATCATTTAAAAACGAATATCATTATTAACAGTGAATTATACAGGTTGATGTAAAAAGTACCGTGAGCTTTCCAGTGAGTGTGTCATGTTGTTGTTGTCATTATTATTATTATTATTATTATTATTATTATTATTATTATTATTATTATTATTATTATTATTATTATTATTATTATTATTATTATTATATATTTCTTATGTTACTACAATCATTACAACAAATAATACTACTACTAATACTACTACAATTACTACTAATAATAATAATAATATTATTAATAATAATAATAAGAAGAAGAAGAAGAAGAAAAAGAAGAAGAAGAATGATAATATTAATAAATACCAGCAAACATCGACAACGAACGTGCAAGTTAAAACAAAATACCGATGTGTAGTCACAACACAAAAAATGTAGACGAAACTTGCACGAAACTAAAAAAACGACACTATCAGGGTGGATATGTAAAAAAAATCACATTATCTGACCACTAATACTCAAAATGTGGTTCAATAAACAGAACATCAACGTAAGGTGTCTAGAAAAATGGAAATCCCGACGTAGAAGAACAGCATAAGTATTTCTATTTGAAGAGCACGTTGAGTTCTGCCATCCGAGAGTATTTATGGCTACTTATATTCCAGAGAATTCCAACAGCCGTCTCAGAGAGAATTCACTGGTAAACAGCTGTCGTGAGAAGGCAAAGCGATTTGTAGCGGCTATCTTAATAAATGCGGATCTGGTGAGACTTATTGTCACTCGATAAATCTATCGAACACGACCAGTATTTCCTAGTGATGGATCACTTTTGATGAATGTCTGCACTCCTAACAAGTTTTAAAATAATGCCACTTTACTACTACTACTAATAATAATAATACCAAACAAAATACTTCTACTACTACTTTGCAGATTAACAATAAGAGTGTGGTGGTCTCAGGCTCGTTGATGCCACCCACAATCTTAGTGAAAGTTTTAAAAGTGTGAGACACCGAGGTGAGTGAGTACCCACGACACTGGACGACTAAGGGGGACAGCTAGAAGCTAGGACAGGCTTATTTCTACTCAAAGTATATGGAAGACCAATCATTGTCTCCTCGAGAAATCAATGATTAAACAGTTATGATTCGAAAAGGTTATTGGACAAGGCAGTGATTGGTATGTATCTAAGGAGACTTATTGTCAGTCAGACTTCAGGAAAAACCACTTGTTAGTGGCAACGAGAAATCAGTGATATTTGCCCGTGTGACAACTCCTGAGTAGAGGATACTGATATTATGATGATTAATAAAACAAAATATGCGAAGAAGAAAATTTAAAATAACCTATAAAGATGGAGAGAAAATATAGAATAGACAAGTGTAAAGAGGTAAGAATGAAAGTAAAAAGAAGAGAAACAATGAAAGCAAAGACAAAATATAATAAAAGAAAACGAAGAAGAATTACTAAAACTGCAACACAAACAACAACAATAACAACACCAATCTGGGATCATAAGAAGAAAAACAAAGATAATATGAACGGTCATTGAGCGAAAACAAATATGTAGTAAACATATTTGAAGCATAGGGGAAGAATCACTAAAAGAAAGAGAGTAAGAGAATAAGAAAGCCTGGCTTCCACGGAGAAGCGATAAAAGAAAAAAACGGAGTAATATAGATGTAAAAAAAAGCAAAATTACCAGTAGACGTACTGACTGATCGTATGTACGAGTTTCAATTCTAGGACCCGTCCTAGGTCAGAATCGCTGCCATTGTTTTTGGGATCCTGCCTACACGCACTAGATATCGATATTTAATGTGCAGAATACGAAATGCCATCGATCGTTTACTTTTGTTTTCTGTCGTCGTTGAGGATCCATTTAGGATAGTTTGCGGAAAGTAAGAGTTTATGCGGTTGTAAACTGATTCTCTGAGCTAAACTCATGTAGACATCGATCCCTATACATTCGCAAGCCCACGAACAGTCGGTGCACGCCTATGCAGAAAATATATGCAGATGCGCAAAAAGAACGCTATTCAAGGATGCAGACGTTAAGACACCCACGTGCTCTCAAAACCGACGCCAGCATCTCTGATATGGTAACCAATTTGGCGCCGAAATAACTAATCAAATCTTACAATGCAACAATGGTAAGCTTGCCTTAGTATACATTCATTAGCTAATAGCATTAACGAATACTACTACTACTACTACTACTACTACTACTACTAATAATAATAATCTTCGAATACGGCAGCTAACCCGCATAAGCTACGAAGTGTAAGCAGTCACATGGAAGTTACAATAGGAAGAAGAATAAAAACACAGGAATAAAACTACCACATACACAGCAAGACTAAAGTAAGGGCTCCAACCTCGGCTAATAACACACTAAATAGTCGTGAAAGGTCGAAAAGAATGCGAAGACCGGGGAGAGTAAGCACTAGCCCGACCTCCACTAAAAGAATGCGGAATACACTGGGACCTTAGGGAACATTTTGCCACTTAAACACTAGGACAAACAAATGGGAATTACCAGCAAGAAATCAATGTTAAGCGCCGTTGCAATAATTCAAAGTAATTGTCAATGATTATCGAAAGACGTGAAAAGCACAGGAACTCCGGGAATCATTCTTGTTACTCGGACTCCAGGGAACACCACATGTTATTCTTCTTCTTCTTTCGTGAGAATCAGATGATATTTTTCTAGTTAAAACTCTTTTTGGAAAAACATCGGGTACTTACGGGAAGGAGGAAAAGGTTGCCAACATCCCTAAGTGAAAGTGGTACGGTGGAACCGACTGGATTCGAACTCGGAGCACACGGGTATTCAGCCCATGTCGATATCCACTTAACCACCGTCACTTCCTGCCATAAGTTATTGTTAGTGAAAGATTGCTGAACGTATGTGTAAGAAGTAAAAAATAATAATAATAATAATAATAATAATAATAATGATAATGATAATAATAATAATAATAATAATAATAATTATAATAATGATAATGATAATAATAATGATAATGATAATGATAATGATAATGATAATGATAATAATAATAATGATAATAATAATAATAATGATAATAATAATGATAATGATAATAATAATAATAATGATAATAATGATAATGATAATAATAATAATGATAATAATAATAATGATAATAATAATAATAATAATAATAATAATAATAATGATAATAATAATAATGATAATAATAATAATAATAATAATGATAATAATAATAATGATAATAATAATAATGATAATAATAATGATAATAATAATAATAATAATAATAATAATAATGATAATAATAATAATAATAATAATAATGATAATAATAATAATAATAATGATAATGATAATAATAATAATAATTATGATAATGATAATGATAATGATAATAATAATAATAATAATAATAATAATAACAATGATGATGATGATAATAATAATAATAATAATAATAATAATAATAATAATAATAATAATAATAATAATAATAATAATAATAATAATAATGATAATAATAATAATAATAATTTTTAAAAATAATAATAGGGGACCCGTGTTCGCGCGTTGACGCGGAACATTCATGCACGCAATAAATCTATTCTTTCCCGTTTTTATTCGAATTCCTAACTATTCTATTGCTATACGTTTTCATGTTAGAAAAGCAAATAACGTAGAACGTTTTACTTTCTTGTAATTAGTTCGTATAAGTTGGTAAATTCATCTCTCTCTTTTCTATGCATTTCATTATGTAATGAAAATGGTTCAAACAGAACAATCGCTCCCAGTACGTTTCCTGCATCAAGACGCTGGACATATAATCTAGGACCCTAAAAACGTACAAATGAGAACATACATAAACAACACACGTATGAAAGTGTGCTATATTCCAAAATAGAAAATGTGTTATTTTAATGTTTAAAAAGAACGTTAATTTACGGCAGTTTGACGACGATGAAGACATGCATTGATGTGTTTCTCATTTTATCATAGAGAATATTGGTGTATTACATTTTTTTTATCAATTCGATATACCAGCGCAACAGTTCAGATTCTACAGTTGTAAGTGTCATGTGTTTATATATTCATGTCATGTTTAAAAATAATTCTATTTTATTGATGCTCGGTGTGAACGCACACACATACTATTAATATACACCTTGTTCTCAAGTGAAATATACTTATTTACGTAATCTGAATTATGTATCCGGTTATGATGTTTTATTTTGAAAAATCTCGTCGAGGATTGTTATATATTCCCATTCTATGCAGATCCGGCACGAACGCCGACCCTACAATATTACTTAATTATTTTTATACTAAACAAATATAACACTTACACCCTAAACGGAGGCAAATAAAGTATATGTTAGTTAAAGTTTCACGTTTGAGACAGAAGCAAGATCAGATGAATATGTTCTGTTTACCTTTTTGAATTGCATTACCGGCGCTTGGTAACATTTGGTTGCAGTTTTTTAATCAATTTTGCTTCGGGGATTTTTAGTCTGGGTGTAAAATTATTAAAGTTGTAAGTATTTACCGTATTTTTGCTGATTGTATAGTTTTATGTGTAAGATGATATGTCGTTAAATATATATATATATATATATATATATATATATATATATATAATTATTTCCACAATCAGATTACGCCGCAGCCCACAACCTATGAAAAGAAACAAACCGGAAGTCCTAGACTCGAGTTTCGCCCTCCTTTGGGCTCATCAGTAGAACACATCCGAACATTCAAGAAATCTAATATATATATATATATATATTTATATATATATGAACAAATATTTTGTGGTACAGAATTTTATAATGGTTTTAAATATGATGAACGGAGTCATAGCGAGTCGAGGCACTATCACAAGAAATAAAAATATATGAAATATTAAATAATATATTTAATCGTCGATTAAAAACTTTTATAAAGAATAAAAAGATCGACTAAAGTTAACAGAATAAAAACGTATTCCCAAGGTACCTTTCAACCGATACATTGTCAAGAGAAACGTCGGCGAATATCGCTTAACAACGGGTAAAAGAGTAGCGTGGGGAGAAAAAAAAAAGAAAACACAAAAAACAAAAAGGGAGATTGAATAACGCCATTAAACTGAAAAGGAATAAATGGACATAATAGGCAAAGCCTTTTTTTTTTAAAAGTCTCTAAATAAGTCTAATTTGTGAGACAACTCTTTTTGCCTACAGAGCGATGGTTTTCGCATTGTAACACTCATACTCTCCAACACCTTGAGATAGTGTTTGGAACGGGCCTTGTGTACAATGCGAAACCACACATCGGAGTACGCCTCACCGCACTTTTTTATTATCATACATGTGCTGTCCAATGGATCACTCGTGGACTTGTGGCCGCCCGGATGTGCTCTGCAAACGCCTGGATGTTATTTGTAAAGACCCGGATGTGTCCGTCGATATACTCTTCTTTACGACACGGGATCTGCGAAAACATGCTGGTATATGCTGGGCCACACTGACTTCCAAGCGCTGAAGAGTACGACCAACATAGTCAGCTTCACACTGACATTTGAATTTATATATAATCAAACTTTTCTGTAGTGTTTGAAGTACATCTTTCTGAAAGGCTGGGAAAGCAGTTCTGGTGCCAAACACCCCTACGGGACTGTACTGCATGAAAACAACGAGATACAACCGATGACATTTTATCCGAAAAACCCTTACTGATAGAACCAATAAAAGGAAGTTTCAAATAAACAGGACTTTCGGGTGGACCAAAGTAAATGTTGTCATTAAATTTCGCAAGTTTTCGATCAATACATTTGGAAATAAGACCCTCTGGGAAACCATTTTTAGTAAGAATAGCAGTTATGATTCTAAGTTTAGCCGCGAGTTTGCTGGCAGTGCAAATCGTCAGTGCGCGTGAATAAGTGTTTTGGAATGTGAGTCCCAAACAAACTTTCTATGTTCATTTGACGTTAACAGCTTATTCACTAATGTACCCCTGAATGAAACAATTAAAATATGTGCTGACATGCTTTATCGTAGCACATTAACCCCTCCCGCCTTTCCAGAAAGCATTTTTCTGGAACTCATGAGACTGGCCACTAAGTCTGTCAGTTTCAGTTTTAACAATATAATGTATCAGCAGATTGATGGGGTGGTGATGGGTGCTATCCTAGCGAATATTTTCCTAGGTTTTCAGGAATCCTTGCTGTTTTCTCGGGTTACCAGACCCTTTCGTTATTGGCGTTATGTGGACGGCACTTTTACCATTTTTTAGTCCCGTAACGAGGCAAGTGATTTTTCCTGAAATTGAATACGCTCCACCCAGCACTACAGTTCTTAATGGAAGAGGAGCAAAACGGCTCTTTACCGTTTCTGGACGTTTTAGTGGAAAGGACGGGGAACACATTTATTACAACTATATACAGGAAACCGACGTTTACGGGCCTGTATATTAGTTGGGATTTTTTTGTTCCCATGAATAGAAAGATCACTTTTTTTTGTTTTTTCTCCCCACGTAACTCTTTTCCCCGTTTTTTAAGCGATATTCACCGACGTTTCTCTTGATAATGTGTCGATTTAAAGGTAACTTGGGAATCAGTTTTTATTCTGTTGATTTTAGTCGATCTTTTTATTCTTTTTAAAGGTTTTTAATCGACGATCAAATATATTATTTAATATTTCCTATCTTTTTTTGTGATAGTGCCTCGACCCGCTAAAACTCCGTTCATCAAATTTAACACCAATATATATATATATATATATATATATATATATATATATATATATATATATATATATTGTTATATATGACAGACAACTTATCCTTTTGTAGATCCTTTTCATTGGCCATGTGTTCGTATTATGGATGCTTTTCGACCAAACCATCGATAATACACAGGGTCTTAACGTGATTCACCCGCTACTCCTGAAGATGAGCCCGGATGGGTCTAAAAGTATTTCGGACACAAATGGAAACTATGGCAGATTCATAAGCCAATACTCCCCTCCCCCGAAACTAAGATCTTGATTCGGACAATAGAAAAGGGCCTACGAAAGGATATCCAGACATATGTTGCCTGTTATATTTAACAATACTTGCCTTCAAGAAAAGATGCTGCTCATATATATATATATATAACTTTGCCGGCCTCTTCAATTTCACGTATTTGGACTGCTGTTTGTATCTTGGAGTAATGTCATTCCTGATTATGCTTCTCAACTTGTATGACCTGGATGGACTGTATGGATTCAACAAAAGTATGTTTTTGGATTGATATGTTTGATGTTATGTATTTTTATGTATTTGTGTATATAATTGTATATATTTTCAAAGCGTAATTTTATTACCTGTAGTAGTATAACTGCGGTAATGGTCCTCTGAAGAGAAGAATTATCTTTGAAAACTCATGAGCTAATAACTTAAGGATGCTTTGCATGAACTTTGAATTCTAATAAAATTTGATTGACACCTTATTTTATTACTTCATTTTATATTATAATATTAATGCTCTATCCAGTATATTGAGCTTCAGTTTTTTATCCGGATGTTTCACTAATTATAATATATTAGTTGACGCTTATATCTTTTGTTGGAGTGCTTCATATATATATATATATATATATATATATATATATATATATATATATATAGTAATCCAGGTAGGGTAAAAATCCACACGGTAGAAATCCAAAGGGAATCAAACCGGGCTTATAAGAGAGTGCTTAATAAAAATATAGAGCTGTATTGTGAATGCTTTTTTCAAACATGTACAAGACCTTGTACATGTTTGAATAAAAGCATTCACTATATATATATATATATATATATATATATATATATATATATATATATATATATATATATATATATATATATATATATATATATGCGTGTGGGTGTGTGTGAATAATAGACTTAATATGTTTACATTAGAAACATTCAGTTAATGACAATATCATTACACATTTAGACAACATATACGGTGCAAGAATACTTTTTTCAATAAATAAAACAATATTATAAATCATATTTCGACGATACCAGTTTTTTTTAAATCTTATAAAACATTGTACTTTTTGGTCTTCATTGTTGAGATATAATGACACCTCGCTTAAGATATCCGGTATTATGTAAATGTCCTGATTTGTGCAAAGACATGCTTATAGAAGTACAGACTAGTATGTTACAGAAAGACTGCTCCGAGTTTAGTATTTGCCTTCATTCTGGATATAAGTGTTATATTTGTTTTGTATAAAAATGATGAAGACAGACGTGTCCTGTGGTGGACATGTAATAGATTTAACATTTCTACATTGGAAAAAATATAAGAAATGTCGGAATTTTGATACTTTATTTTCATTTCTATTTTCTTAATGAATATTTTCTTTGTAGAGTACGCACCCTCTTTATCGTAGTTATTAAAACAACTATTTTCTTCCAAATATATTAGAAATGATTATATATATCTTCCTGTCACTTTAGAAAGGGTGAACCTTCGTTAGTATTTCGACAAAAATATATTTAAATATATACATTTAAAGAACTATATCAATTAACTTTATGATTAGCTTTTAATAATTGCTAAATTTTATTCATAGTGTAGGAAGTTCATATTTAATTTTGTTCATAGCGTAAGCAGTTCATAGCATATGGAGTTTAAAACGTCGTTTGACTGTATATTGACTGTTTTTGACAGTATGTATAGCCAGGCCTAAGACGAAACTCGGATCAGTCTCGGAGCAGTCTTTCTGTAACATATTAGTCTGTACTTCTATAAATACACATTTTTTAATGAACTAATAGGTTGTGTAATTTATACTCAGTCATTAATCGCAACAATAACACATGCATGTTCTGCAACAAAGAAGTAGAGAGGGTGAGCCACCTGACATCCAGTTGTAAAGTTTTCCTGGGGGATGGCTATTGTACAATGCGACACAACGGAGTGTGTACATATCTTCACTGGACTGTTTGTAAAAAGTTGAATATCCAGTGTAGCAGCAAGTCCTGGGAGCATATACCAGTAAGCACAGTTGGATATAATTTATACACCATCCACTATGACTATGCAATCCTTACATCTACAATCTAGAAAACGGAGCTGTTAAACCTGACATGTTAATATGGGACAAAAGGGAGAAAGTAGCTACCCTAGTTGAAGTCAGTGGCCCTAATGATGCAGGATAGAACAGAGCAGAAAGGAAAAAGATTACGAAATACCAAGGTCTTATGTACGACATGAAAAGAAACTGGAATCGTAGGAACATCTCAATCATACCAGTAATTATAGGAGCATCTGGACTAATGAAGAATAATTTACAGAGCTATCTTGCGAGTATACCCGGTGAACCGAGTGCAAGAGAAATACTAAATACTGCAGTTAAAGGGACTGTTAGAGTCTTAAAACGATCTCTAGGCTGGAGTGTCTGAAATAGGCGGGGAATGTCTGGCATCCGGTAGGATGCTCCATCTCCAGCAAAAACAGAAAGGTAAGAAGAAAAAAAAGATAGCAACATCGTAGGTCGCTTTAATTTGAGATCACCTCTTAGAATCTTCGAGTACTAACCATATGTGTTAATATAAGTTATGCAAGAAGGGTTTCCTAACAGAAATATTACAGTCAAGTATCGCATATAACGGTAGTGTTAGTGACCCAATGTGTCACGTGCAATCTAGTATATATTTTCTTATATATTATTCCTATCAGTACCAAAACGTTCATGTACTATAGGAAATTAATTTTATTATATTTTCATCATTTCCATCTGTAATTAAACGATTTTATTCATTAGTTTGAATCTGGGCTTTGTTAAAATTTCAATTAATCGTAACGTAATAATAATGTTGTAGTTGCGTTTTCTCTCGATTTCATTGATTTCACATAAAATGTCCGAATCCAAGATGGCGGTGAGTTCAGTTTTAGGCAAAGAGTCTCCACTTTTACATTTAATAGCATTATACATTATGCAAGCCGGGGAAAGCAAAAATCAAAGAGACAAAATGCTATAAGAAATATCTAGACAGAAACAAGAAGGCATATATCATAGAAACTGGAGTACAAATAAAATGCAGAAAAAAGAGAACGATAGAAATCCGAAAATAAAAGAAAGAGAAAGTCCGAATGAGAATGGATTCACTTTTAAGATTGTGGAAACTAAAAGATAGAAAGATTAACATATTAGAATATTTAATAGACATATAAAAGGAAATAAAGAAATTGAAGCAGGGGAAACGAGTTGTGAACCAAAAGAACAGTAAAAGAACCTAGGAATAAAAGAATGAACCCAAGAGCGAAGGAAATAAACCGATCATCGTTATCATCAGTAGGAACAGCTGAGCCACCTCAAAGTCAGACACTTTCTCACCGTGGTAAGGTAGCAACGTGTTAATGTCAGAACTAACCGGGTCGTGGGTGACACCCATGAGGAGTGGGCATAAGCTTGCGTTATACTCTGGTCGTCTCTGCGTCGTCATGCAGTAAATAAAACATTTCAGGAAGCTAATCGCCAATCAGTGAAGTCAAATTAACAACCTTACTTTTGCACCCTTCCTTTTGTGTGTCCATCGCCAAATCCGTCACAAATTTGCATGCAACCACTGTTCATAACTGTTCCCGAGGTCGCGGATAACATGTGCAATCTTGAAAGTTAACAATTCACTTCAAATCACGAGAAGAACTTAATGGAGACCAGATAATCCTGAGGTAATATTATCGCCATATATATACAGAAGTCCGACTCTCATCAATACTCCTCATCATCAGCAGAACCCAATCATGCCAGTGGTACGGATTATTTTTTCCTTCTAACTTAACCATGCTCTATATTCAGTTGCGTCAGGTTGTTTCTCGTGAGTGCATTGTGTGTTCTCTGATAGTTACATCATTTAAGTTATTTGCCGTCTCCTAACTGAATGTTGCACCTGTTTTAGCATCAATAGAATAACATTGCTGAATATTTAATCTTAACACTTAAAATATTACTAGAAAATCTTGTTTCTCGTACTCTGACCAAAGCTTAGATCCGAAGAAGATTTTCATAAAAAATGAAAAACAGTAAACAATAATGATGTTATCAATAGTGTACATGAAAAAAAGATATGCATCATCCAAGATTGGTGCACAGAAAGTTGGCTACGTCTACCGAGCTAGAAAACTTCTCACACCAGACAGAATCCCATATATCTACAAAACTACAATTCGCCCATGCATGTACTATTGTTGTCACACTAGAGCTCGTGCAACTAGTTTCTTCCACCTAGACCAAGAAAGAGTAGCTTGTCTAATATATCCCTAACCACCCACCAAGCTCAATCTCTTGTCCTATCGCTGCAATGTTGCATACTTGTGTTTGTTTTACATGTACGCCAATGTTATGTGCACCGATGAACTTGCTGCTGTAGTGCCTCCCCGACGTCAATACACTCGACCAACCCGACAATCAGCTTAATCCAATCCATCACCGTGTGGTCGGCCTTCGGAACTACCTCCCTGCTCATTGTTTCTTTGAGTGTACCGACATGCAGAAATGTTAAACTAATGTGAACAAGCATCTCGCTGCACACCAGCCAATTAAGAATGCACCATCCCCCCCAGAAAATCACCCAAATCTTCAGTAGCCCTTACGTCTAAAGTCGCAACTTTCCTTGTATGGGGTGTATTGTTTAAAAAAAAACAGAAAAAGAAAAAAGTAGAACGCGAACGAAGAAAAATATAAAAAGTCAACGATAGGATAAAAAAAAATACTTTTATATATCGAGAAGAAAGAACGAATCAATAACGTATCTTTTTGAGATAGTAAAAAAATGATTAAATAACGAAAGTAATGGAGATATGAACACAAAGTATAGATGTATAAAAAGAATAAAACACCGAAAAACTCTAAACAATAATGAAATACAGGAAACCAACAAGAAAGAACACATATACATATATTAAAATAGAAGTGTTTAATACCAAATGGCTTGTTTTTATTAAAGGATGACACATCTAGTGCATTTAAACTGGCGATTAAATGACTAAACACAGTTTAGCCTGTTCAAAATATATACATACGAATAACGTTCGTGAGAACGGAAGTTTAGATATAGATTAGAACATATATTTCATAGAGAAAAATATGTTTTTTCTAATTTATCTATGAGACGTACTAGAGAATCGACTCGGAGGAAACGATAAAACTCCTTGCAATAAAACAGCTTTATGCATTTAAACATTAAAATACATTTTTAAAAAAGCACGCTTTCATTGCCTTACTTATTTATTTTTTTATGAAGACAAAATGTACCCGCTCGAAGTTGTCTTATATAGCTTTATCTCGCTGCCACCAGGAGATTAGAAACAAATAAGAACTAACGGCAGAATGTGGTCCAACTAATTAAAATAAAGTACTAGAAAGAAAATACATACTTAAATACACAGATTCTACTCGTTAACTCAAGGAAGGACGGGTGAGGAAAGTAACAGCCGAAGATGAATCAGAAGAACACAATAGATAGCAGAGAGAATGTTGTTCATACCAGTTGGTCATACGTCCTCGACAATCGCTCTGATAGTGGATGTGTTTCTGTCAGGCTAAGTACTGTTCTGTTCAGTTCCATAGATCAAACCTCCTTGCCCTTACCTTTCCTCGGAGACGAAATTAATTGATCGCTAATCACCTAGGACACCTCTATCGCTGAATGTACACGGGGCTGCTCAGGCATTTTGTAATAGGATAGAGTGCATTTTTCTTCGTTTGTCTGTTTTCTGCAAACGCTTCCTTACTTTGTCTTTAACGTCCAGCAGAACAGGTAAATGAAAATAACAGAAAGCAGAAAGGAGACATATGTAATATAACGCATAATTAAGAAATGTATGTCCTCCGATTTTATCAGGGAAAAACGAATTACAGAGATAACGGGAGTAATAATTTAAATGAACATAACACAGATGAATAAGGAATCTGAATTAATGAAGAATCGATATTAAAAACGCTAAAAGATAAATAGAAAATATATTTCTGAATCAATAAGTTCCTTAATGAAATACATAAAAGAAATCCAAAGACTAAAGGATGGCGTATCATTTTTTACTAAATGATGGCAAACCAAACAAAAGGAAATGGCGAGGAATTGAAGACACTCAATATATGAATGAGTAGAAACAAAAGTAAAATGTGAGTAAAAAATATAAAGCTTTTAGAAGTAATGAACAGGCACGAACTCGATATATCAATAGAGAGAGATAGAGATTCGCGTCTGATACTCGTCTGTAATAGAAATAACAATAAGGTATATAACAGAGAAAGATATATATATATATATATATATGTATATATATATATATATATATATATATATAGAGAGAGAGAGAGAGAGAGAGAGAGAGAGAGAGAGACTGAAGGAGAAAGTGAACGAAGAAGATGGTGATATAGACTAGAAGATGATGAAGACAGCGGCAGACTGACATCAACAGCAAGATGAAAGGTACGTAAAAAATGGTAAAAAAGAAACACACATACAAATAAAAAGGACTAATCTGAAATAAGCAAAAAAAGAATACCAAAACAGGGATAAAAAGATAACAACGAATCGAATAGTTCATGAACAATAATAATTATAGTGACGATGGTAATAATATTATATATAATGCAAATAGTAATATTACTCATCCTTTCCCATGATACTCTTCCTACTATTACAACAAAAACACCAATAATACCGATAAAAACTATGATAATAACAATAATGATAATTATTATTATTATACTACTAATAATAATAACAGTAACCAATGGGGGTTCCAGCGAAACATCAATGTTAAGAAACTATTATCATAACGCGAATTCATTTGTAATGGTTATCATAATATGTGTAGAGAAATGGAAATCTGGGGAGGCTTTCTGTCACTCAGACTCTATGAAATACCAGCGGTGATTTACAGTGAGCAATCACTGATGTAGACCTGTGGGAAAACTTCTAGTTAGTGAATAATAATAATAATAATAATAATAATAATAATAATAATAATAATAATAATAATAATAATAATAATAATAATAATAATAATAATAATAATAATAATAATAATAATAATAATAATAATAATAATAATAATAATAATAATAATAACTGGGCATGGCTAAGAATATGACACGAAATCTTTACCGATGGCTGCACAGAACAAGGCAATCAGGACAAACTACATCAAATCTTAAATAGATAACACCTATGGAAAACAGTAAATGTAGACCGTGTAAACAAAGAGACAATACAGTAATTCATATACTAAGTGAATGTAGCAAACTCGTTCTAAAGTAATAAAAAACAGACATGCCTGTGTGGTGAAAGCAGTACACTGGGAACTGTGCAAACGATTGAATTTCGAATACGCAGCCAAATGGTACACACATAAACATAGAACAGTGCTGGAAAACGGATGTTATTATAATCGACAAGAAGGACAAATCTTGCAAAATCGTAGACTTCGCCGTTCCAGCAGACAACTGAGTCAAGATCAAAAAGTCGGAAAAACAAAGCAAATACACAGAATTGCCAGAGTACTGGCAGGAATATAAAGTATAAAGAAAGTCAGTATAATACCAATAATCGTAAAAGCACTAGGAACAATCCCCCCAAAAAACTGGAAAAATGACTGGGATAAATTGGAATCAAAGGGACCATCGAAACCATACAAAGCACGGAAATGATCAAACAGCTGCAATCTTAAATAAATCCTTTAATGCTGAAACGAAACCACATAAGCTATGAAGGGTAACCAGTAATGGAATTTGCAACAAGAAGAAAACAAAGCCACACGCAGAACACAACATCACGAACAGAGGAACAGAAACAGCAAGAGACATCATTTTATACGCTCCCCCTCCTCCCAATAAATTACACCAGCCTCAGCTGACACAACACAAAAATGAACCAATGAACAGAAATGGCAAGAACCACTATAATCTCTCCCCCTTCTCTACATATCTCCCCCTCCAACAAAATATAAATAAATAAAATAAAAATAAAAAATGGACCCGGTCTCGATTGACATTAGACACACTATTTGTAGAGAGTCGAGGAGGATGAGAAGACCGAGGAGAGACAGCATAAAGCAAACCTACACTGGAAGACTGCTGATAGTACTGGGATCTTAGGGAGGCGTATTGCCACCCAATCCCAGAGAAGGTCAATGGTTCTTACCAGCGATAAACTAATAGTAAGCGGCTGTTGTTATACCGCGTGGTTATTTGCGATGGTTACCGAAAATAGGCGAAGAATACTGGAAATCTGGGGAGGCTTTTTGCCACTCACACTCCACTAAATTACCACTAGTTGTTGTCAGTGAGCAATCACTGACGATTATCTGTGTGAAAGCTCCTAATAATAATAATAATAATAATAATAATAATAATAATAATAATAATAATAATAATAATAATAATAATAATAATAATGATAATAATTATTATTATTATTATTATTATTATTATTATTATTATTATAATATCAGGTGGAACCTTGTGGAAATTCGACGGTTGCTTTCTTCATGTATCTCCATACAGGATGTAATAATAATATTGTGTTGACAATTATTCATGTATGTAATGTTTAATAATAGTGTGTCCAAGGGCTTGTCGATATATGTGGTATGCTGTGTGGTGTGTATTCGCCACCTTCCTCTCTCAGTCCCTACTGCGTTCTAGTTTAGGCAAGAAATTGAGGAGGCACGCAGAACTGTAGGAGACTCGAAGGTCGTCTGCTCCTAGACATGCGGCATTCCACGCGCATCGGTGTATGGATAATCCTTGATCCTTATGAACAGCTCCCAGCTCTGGGTAAATAGTACCACTGCTTTAGTGGTAATTCGTTTGTTGTATTAAGGCTAAGGGAATACATCTCAACAGAAAATATGGAGTGTTGCCCCAGATGCAGACACATGCTGTACTCAGTTTGCTCTGGCAGCTACTGCAGTCAACTTGGTGCTGGACGTACTGGTACCTCCGTTATTCTAGGAAACAGCAGAAAGACTGAGAGGGGCATGCTGCTAGTTTGTGCTATGCAGTCTCTCCATAGATCCGTCTTGACCAGCGCCCTGGATAGAAAACCTCAGCTATGCATATGTAAAGGATTAAACAGGGGAGCGACAGTACCGGTTATAAGCCTACACCTCAATTGGCGTACAGCTAGGCGCCAGAGGTTGTTACCAACAGCGGCAAGGTTATGTAACTTCAATGGACAGCTACCCCTCGCCATAAAGCTTAACAGCCTTAAGCCAGTAAAGTGCTAGCCCGCCACTGGCCACTTACCCTACTGAGTGGGTAACGCATAGGATCATTCAACCAAGTGGTCTTCCCATCCTCCTCGACATCCCATTGCACTAAAAAAATGAAAGCAGTACTAAAAAAAAAAACTTAGCCTTGCATGCTGAAATGTTCATACTATGACGACTTACGTATCTACTGACATAGTCAAGATCTCCGATGTCCGTAAACTGCTATCATTAATATTGAGCTATTAAGACTCAGGGTAGATATTGCTGTCCTACAATAAACTGGTTATGCATAATCTGGATGCCTAAAGGTAGCAGACAATAACTTGTTCTGGCAAGGGAAGAAAGAAAAATAAATCCGCGAACTGCATACCTAATTTCACTCCGTTTGAACACCACATATGAAATAATTATTCTATTGTGTGTATAAACCAAAACACTCTTGCAACTGATGACACAAAGGTGCACTTCTACACTCAGCTGGATGGCACCACAAAGGCATTCCCACAGGATGAAGACCTACTCATAGATGGGGACTTTAATGTGTATGTAGTTGGTGACAACGATTCGTGGCTAAGCTGCCACTGTGACTTCTGGCTGGGTAAATGTAATGACAATATCCAGCAGCTACTAGAAGTGTATGCGTACCACGGCTTTTGCATCACCAACACATTCTTCAGTTCTAAGCCGCATCACATTGTGTCTTGGAGGCATCCCAGGTCAATGCGCTGGTAAAAGTTAGAACTAATCATAACTTGATGAAGGTACTTCACATATTTGCTGATGTCTTGAGCCTACCACAGTACCGATTGTGATATGGATCATTCCTTAGTATGCAGTAAGGTTATACTTCAACCCAAAAAGGTTTACCACACTACACATGAAAGTATTGCCCATATTGACGTTATCAACATTCAACACCCACCACATTGGCGGACTTAAACGCGATATTTTATTTCGCCTTCAGGAGAGACCACAGTCGGCGGGCATCTGAGCAGTGGAAAACACTCAAGAATGGACCCCACTCAAGAGCTCTCAAAGCTTTTGTGAGGAGAGCAGGCTGCAAACACAATGACTTATATGATGAAAATCCTGCGACTCTTAGCCATCTGATTGAAGGAAAACGTTAACCTTTGCTCTCGTGCAAGGCGGACCTATTTCTTTCATCTGGCTGCACTAAAATCTTCCGGAAGTGCTGTCTGAAAGGCTTCAGAGAAGCTACAAATAACTACTTGGGAGGACCTCTACAAAACTATTCAACGGGCGGCCTATACAGTAAACGTGAAAATAATGTATGACGGGATCAGCAGGGCTTCGGAACCGATTATCAAGAAAACAGCACCACTGAAGTCCAATTCAGATGAATCCATACTAGACAAAGACAATCATATGGACATATGGGTAGAATACACCGAGCTTTACTCCAGGGGAAATGTGGTTCATCAGTCTGGCATACATGCCATTGAACGTCTCTCCCTGACTCATGGGCTGCACGAGAAACCTTCCATAGAAGAACTATATAAGGTGATAAACAGATTACAATCTGGTAAAAGCCCAGAAAAATGTATTCCAGCATAAGTCTTAAAAAGTAGAAACGCTAGCCTGCGTTTGCCCCTTCACACCTTTCTAATACAGTGCTGGAGAGAAGGTTCAGTGCATAAGGGCATGATAAACGACAACATCGTCACACTCTACTAACACATCGAGGACTACGACAACTACTGATGTATCTAACTGTTAAGTGTTGTTGGCAAGCTATTCGCACGAATAGCACTCCTTCAAGTGCAAGTCCTTGCCGACCGAATTTATTCGGTATCTCAATGCGGCTTTTGTTCATAGAGGCCAACCATCCATGTAATATTCTCCCTACGCCAGCTGCAAGAGAAGTGCAAAGAACAAGACTAACCTATGTATCTCGTATTCATAAACCTTACCAAGGTGTTCGATCTTGTGAGAAACGATAGTTAATTCAAGGTGATCCCACTACTTGGATTTCTACCAGCACCCCTCAGATTTATTAAAAAAACATCCTACAATGGCATGATAGGTATTGTAGAGTTTCACGGTTACATGTCTGCAGTGTTTGTGGGGATGGAGGTGTAAAAAAAGGCGGTGTGTTTGCCAGAAAACTGTTCGGAATATTATTCGCCCTATTCCTGAACCATGCCTTAAAAAAAACAATTGATGACATTTACCTGCACTCCAGATCTGTCGGTAGTTTATTCAACACTGCCAGGCTTCGCTCCAATACCAAGTCCAAGACCAGGTCAGTCTAGATAAGGGAAATTATGTTTGCTGTGATGAAGTCATAACATCGCATCTGGAAGATGGTCTCATAAAACTGATGGCAAACTGATGCTTGCACCCTGTCCAGCCTCACAACTAGCTAGACGCACACCTAAGTTATGGAACAAGCAACCGCCTGTCCACCAAATATTTTAATCGAAGGCACACTACTGGAGGTGATTCAACAGCGATATTACTAAAGCGCCACTGCTTCCGAAACCTTCTCATTAGACGTAGAGCTCAACAAAGGTGTTGGTAAGGCAGACACAGCCTTCTCTAAACTATCTAAAAGAAAATACCTACCTAACAATTACTATCAATATCACCGTCTATAGAGCGTGTGTTCTCAGTATTCTACTGTATAGGAGTATCTCCTGGGCCACATACTCAACACATAAGTAACTCCAAGGCATTCCATATGATGTAACTACGTAGGATACTTGGTATCACATGACAGAAGAGAGTGAATAATGATGACGTTCTGCAAAGAGCATGCATACCATCCATTTACTCCCTACTGCGTGAGCGACGTCTCTGCTGGCTGGGCCATGCACGCAGGATGGGGGATGGGCGCATCCCCCACTACCTTCTGTACGGGGAGCTTACCTCAAGCTCCAGAAAAAAGGATCGTCCTATTCTCTTTTCCAAGGATGTATTCAAGTGGGATGTGAAGGCTTGCTCGGTGGACATCAATACATCGGAAACTTCTGCAGCTCAATGAATTGGCTGGAAGCACCAGATACGCCAGATCATGACCATAAGTCAGAAATTTATCCATGATAACAATGCTGCGAAAAGAGCTAGAAAAGCAAGCAAATAGGCGGACAAACCAGCCGAATCAATGCAACATTCAACGGTTTTTGTATGTTAAGGGTGTAGTAGACCATGTAAATCTAGAATAGGTATCTACACTCACACAAAAAGATGCTCACGAATAACAATCTAATATGGCGCTGATCTATTGTCGTTTCGACTGACGGGTGCAAAAAATGTTATTAAGCGACTATCTCATTTTACCCTTAAAAATAAGTTGCATTGTCAGCAATATAATAATATAATTTAAATAAATAAAACAACTATGTTACAGTTTTTATTAATTGAACATTGTTAACATTTATAAGCAGAAACAAATATAAATTTTATTCTTACCGTAAAATATAATTATCAGAAAGAGATGTACTTTTAAATATATAAACCAAGGTTAAACCTTTTCATTTAATATATTTTTGTGTTAATTTTAATCGTCTCAACATGTATAGTATATTCTTTTTTACCATAAGAATAATTGTTAGCTAATTATAATTTAATTATATATAAACGAATCTCGATTTGAAATATCTTTTTATTATTGAATTTTCGGCTATCGAGCGATACTATCTTTGATAACATGAGGGTGTCATAACGTACGTAAGAACTTGAAAATCGCATGGCATATTTTCTATACAAAATATTGTAATATCGTGTCTGAGACGATGGCAATTCTTAGGAGCAAAATCACTTGAGAAGCACGAAAATATTGGATGAAGTAGGGGTTAATTGTCATTACAATTCCTGAGAAAATCAATGGATTTTACCAACGATAAATCAATTGCTAGGAAGGCAAATTTATTTGCAACAGTAATGGAGAAAAGCGTACAGTACTGGACATCTTGGATAATATCTCATAATTCAAACCACAGAGAACAACACTCGTATTTTTGCACGTGGAGTGAATATAGCTACGTAGTAAAATAATAATAATAATAATAATAATACTACTACTACTACTACTACTACTACTACTACTAATAATAATAATAATAAAACTCAGCGAATTCAACATCAATTCATACAAGGCGAGTTGCCGTGTACGTCCTTAGCAGAGATTAAAGGCGGAGATTGTATAAGACGATCCAGGCCAGGACTAAGATGAAACGACGGCATATGTATGAGACTTGTCTTACTCAGGTCAGGTCAGGTAACTAATGCTGCTGGTTGTACTACGTAATTAGAAAAATCGCCGACCAAACTGTCACACCACTAAGATTCAACGCAATGTAGAGGGTAGCGTAGGCCTCTGTCAACCTTAAACAACACCTGTTGAAGGGCGAGTTATCTCGATTTAGAAAACCAAAAACGTCACTAACTCACTTTGTGTGGCGAATTAAGCATAACTCTTGATTGCGGACATGAAAATAATACTCTTAGTTCCCAGCAGAACAGGGTTCACCACCTAAGGCAACAACAGGAGAGATAATAGAGCAGATTTTGCAAACCCTCCCTGAGGTTAGATAGACAACCATTGGAACTTGAAAATTTAACATACAATGTCAGAACCTAATCTTCAGACACACACACATACGGAATCAAGGGTAGCGCGAGAGCGCTCTATCCCTTAATTAACTTAAAAAATGGCATATGCTGGACATCTGATTTCTTTGATCAATCATAACAAAAAAAAACAATAAATTAAATTACTTAAAACTTTGCACAAAGCTTTTATTTCATAGGTTATATATGTGAGTAGAATTTAAGCATCATTAGTCAAGGCAACCCAGAGATCCCAAAAGTTCAATCATGAAATCATGTTATCTGTACGTATGTTCCACCCTGTATATCTTCAACTATTTGATCTATTCAGCTGATTTTTGCAGTGATAGAGGTTCTAGAGTCTAGTTTATGGCATTTTAATTTCAGTTTACCATATACCTTAGTTTTCCAGACAATTACAAAAAACCTTATGAGAAGACATTGTATTGAGGCATATCCTTTACAAAAGTAGTGACACTCTATGAAAAATGCCAGTACACTGTAATCATATGCCGTTAATAGGGTAAGATGAAAATTCATATCAACCAAACCATTTCATTATCACATCACTACAGTATAAATCTCTATGCATAAGTGGATGAAGTGTGTGAGGTACGCCGACGAAAAATTCCTACCAGTAAAAGACATAGCCCTGTTGTGGTCGCATACCCTTAATGACAATAAAAGTGTAACAATTTGGAAATTTCCTTGCTTTTGTACATTTAGTGTATATGAATTTTCATCTTAACCCTATAAAGGGCATATGATTTCAGAATACTGGCATTTCTCAGCGAATAAAGGAATAAAGTTTAACATCATGGGTATTAGCGAAACTAGTATTAAAGTGATGGCGACATATCTCTCGCGAAATATGCCCGTAACTAATATTACATATAAGGATACACTTGTTACCGTTGTGTTGGCTCTGTAATACACCATGCAATCCTATGCAACGTTATATCCGAAGCAACATGAAAGCCCTAATTTTAGATAAAAAATGCAATGCTAGATATCATATCGACATTATACAGCTATACCTTCCAGCTCCAAGCATAACAGACGAGGTAGTCAAAGCAACATAAGGAAATCAACAACATCATCACAAACGAAAAAATACAATTATAACATAGTAATTGGTGACTTTAACTCTTACGTTTGGAAAGAGTAACTTGACAAGTCTACTATTGGTGAATTTAAACTCGGATAACAGAATATCAGAAGAGGAACTCTTATTGAATTCTGTGAGATACATCAGCTAAAGATCATTCACACATTCGTATGAATAAAGAACATCAGCCGACGCTGGACTTGTATTTCTTTAACCAGCATCGCAAAAAACGAAATCGAGTACATGCTAACAAATAATACTAATTAATTAACCGCATACTTTTACGGATGTGTCATCCCTCAAAATATTCAACACCTGAGGTGACCCACATCTAGTACGAGCATTTATATTTGAGACTTAATATACATAACTAAATCTAAAACACCGAAGTTCAATTTGCTATTTGCTAAGGCACAATAATTCCAACTGCAAACTAACAGGTTAAATGATCGTAAAAACAACGCTTCAAAGACTAGATGTAGATATAGCGATTATATCACCTCTACTATCTTACAAACAGCAATGGGCACCGTTAGCAGAGACAAGCTAACAATACTGGAAAGCTCATAGCAGATACAACACTACTGAAAGTAAACAGAAGATGAAAAGACGAGTTGCGAAAATGAGGAACATTTAGTATTCTAAAGCATTAAGAAATACGTCGCTGAATCAATGTAAAAATAAAGGTTTACAAGTAGGAAGAATAGCTTAAAGATTTTAGTAAAGAAAATGTCTTCAGGATACTAAAAGGAAACAATGCATCGTGGTAAACAACACCATCGGATTGCAGAAATAACATATCTCCCTCACAACTGACTAACTTGTTAATCAAATGCTATGAGTTCTACGCCGAGAACTGCAAAACTAAGGGGACCCAAAGATCTACCTTTTTAGGCCGGAGAAACCTAATGAACACGACAGATCACTTTGTTCTGCCGTTGCCGATTACGGAACCAAAACTTGACGCTATTGAATTCACTCCTATGTGTACAGCTTTGAAGAGACTAGAAATTGACAGCGTGTATATAAGCTTGTCTCCTGACCTTTACGATGAAGTGACAGAAAATTTGAGACTCCAATATAATAGTAAAAATACCAATATAGATGAAATGCCAGACAAAACGACAACAGTTCACCTAACCTCTTTACATCTTGCCTGCAATATTTAATGATTAATGGAATTGACTAAGAACGGTAGGGTATTTATATAAACGAGGGATACTTTTCTCATCTAGAATTTTCCGGCGATAAGATTGTCAAAACCACACAAGTAAATCACTAGCAGGAATTTTAAACAACATTTAAAACGCTAGCTATTTATTTTACTCTAAAATGCACAGTAGAGAAACCAATGTAATGTTAAATAAATATGCTGCCAAATACCCAGTTAGTATTTACCCGGTGTAAATATCGAAGAAATTGACGACTACATCTACCCTTGAAGATAGTAAACACCATCTTCGCAATAGTTCATCTTTGGAGATCTACAGACAACCAGTTGACATCTACAGCGAGTGAGAACAGCCTATACCATGTTGTAGACACCACGACAGTCAACTTGATCAAAACTAGAGACAGAACATGATTGAATGAAATCAGGAATGTGATCCTCCTGCTTATCATAATAATGTTGATATTACCCAAATGCCAAAGAAAAGCAGGCGACCGTTATTAACGCCAGAATTGTGGAAAAACAGTTGTAAAAATAAATATAAATGAATGAATGCAAACGTTTTTTAATTCATCACTCCTATATTAGTATCGAGACATTTAACCCTACAGCATAATGTTTTTAATACAGTATATAAAATACAGAGAAAGGTCTCATCGACATTCATAGAGCTTTCTAATTAACATAAGCACTTGTTTAAACTGTCTACAATAACTATATGTTTAGTGTTATCTATTTGTAATGTTATCGTTCCATTGATTCCATGTATATGCAATGTTTTTGTCGCTATTAACAGTATTTAATTCAAGTTATTTAATAATAAATGCATGAATTATTAAGCATTTAAAAAAAAATTGGCTGAATCATATCCATGGGAGGTAATTAAAATAAAACTACACATAAAGATATACAAGGCCAACGTTTAGAGAGATAAGGTGATAGACTGACTGACCTACACCCTATTCTCTCTCTTTCTCTCTCTCTCTCTCTCTCTCTCTCTCTCTCTCTCTTTATCTATCTGTCTGTCTGTCTGGTGACAAAGCTCCCAACGCGTTAGCGACCAACATTTTTTTCTTTTTTAAAATTCAATTAAACATATGTATGTTTGATAAAAAAGAGCACACACACACGATCACACAGGCATATTGATTTCCCTCTATTTTTAATGTCGTGAAAGTAACTCATTATGAATAAATACACTTGTATCAAAATTACAACAATGTTAATATCTATTTATATAAATAAATGTTAATGTTTATCTTATTATATGAATCAATACAAAGGTTCCAGTCCGTTGTAAACAATAAATTGAGGAAATAAATGTTTTTTTTTTATATCTGTGTTACAAGTATGTAAAGTTGTGCACTTTGCGAAGCGGTAACGAGCTTGTAAAGCCATCTAGTTATGTAATAAAAAAAGACAAGAGATACGGGAAAATTAAAACGACGAAAATACAAATGTTGTTAAGTAAACGAAGACGAATAAACGAAAAGTAACAATAGAAAAAGAAGAAGACAAAAAGAAAAAAAGCAGAAAGGGAAAAGTAGAAGCCCTAAACGAAAGCGATGCCGATGAGGAAGAAGAAGAAAGAGAAGTATGTGTCCTTTTTTATTAAAAAGGACACGTGAGAACAAGAAGTAGAACAAAAGAAGAAATAATAGAAGAAAAATAATTATTCGAAGAAAAAAGAAGTAGATGATGATGATTACGATGATGATGAGTATGATGATTATCAAGAAGAAACAGAAGAAGGCGAGTATTGATTTACTCCTCTCCAGGAGTTAGGAACAAGGCCAGTTTTTATCTAACTCCCACAAGTAAGATGTGACCCAAGGTCGGGTCGGGTCAGTGGGGTATGAAAAGCCAGCGCCCGAGAGGTGAGCACTCTGGCCATTAAAAATTGTCTGGGCAGCCCTGTCAGCATTCCCCGCTAGGGGCGCCTCAGGCAGTAAGCAATAAACTTACTCCTCCCCAAAGAGGGGAGGCAAAGCCCGGGAGGACAGACTCATAGACAGGCGTAAATCAATCCCCGAAGGCCAAGCCAATACCAGTCTATGGGGTGCAGTATCCATGGGAACAGATACTACATTTTGATCTTAGCCAAAACGCCAAGAAGGCGGGTAAGGAGAAAAAAAGAATGAAAAGTTGAAAAGGACAAGTAGATGATGTGCCCCGATAGGATTGATGCCGTTTATACTCTTTTTATCACTTTGTATCTAAACTGAAAGATGTCCAGCAAAAGATAGAGAAGAGGAAGAATAAGAAGAAGAAGAAGAAGAAGAACAACAACAACAACAACAACAACAACTCAAACAAACAGAAGAAGAAGAAAAAAAAAGAAAAAAGAGAAGTATTGCTTAAAATCGTATGACACAACCAACATTTATTCCGTGTCGTTTAATTCTGGTTTTTCCTTTTCTACATCTGTCGTTCAATTGTTTGCATTCTCGCCATTCTTTGACCAACATCTGTTCGCATTTCTTCTCCTTCTTCTTCTTCTTCTTCTTCTTCTTCTTCTTCTTCTTCTTCTTTTGTGGGTTTTGATTCAATAAGTTAACAGCGAGTCCAAACGGCATTAGCTTCATTGGGGGCGCATCCTATTCTGATTTTCAACCGGCAAAACATCTGCTTTTTCATATTATCTAATTCGTCTCCGTCCCATGCGAGGCTTGGAAGCTGGAATCTTATTCCGAACTTCGCGTCATCTTTTTGCTTTTGTTTGTTTTACGCTTTATTCGTAAAGGCGCTCGAAACATTGCAGCGGCTGGATAACAGCGACTCAATATCGACAGCAAGGCGTAAGGCACACACAGATACGAAGCAAAACACAGACACAGACCCACGCATTACAACACACCCGAACACACACGAACTCCGCCATGTTAATCTTGTAGAACATCAATTGTTCGACACAGCGTCCAGGGAATGAAGTTGACGGCCAACAGTCGCTGGATTATAACATCAAATATTGGTTTTGCGCGCTATTGATCTAAACTTACTTTCAATCTTTGTTTAATGTTTGTACATTTCGTATATTTCATTTATTTCGTGGGCGTAAATAAATGTATCTGCACTATATTCGTACGATCTTCTATATAGAGTATGCATATTTATGTGCGTATAAATTATGTGCTTTATATTTTACCGCATTCCAGGACAAGAATTCATCTAGTCTGATAGCGTATCTAGCTTAGTGCTGTTTTTTTGTTTGTTTGTTGGGTTTTAACGACTGTTCAAGCGTTATAAGGTAATTTCAGGTCAAACTAGCTTAGTGGTGTTACTAGAAGTAACATCACTCGCAGCAGGCGCACGATTCTTTGTTGGAGCCAGTGTTGGTTAGCCATACAGAGGGGATCTTATTTGGGCTTCGAACATTATGTTATTATGAATATTTAGTCAGTGTGTACTTGTAAGACGAAGTATCCTAATATCAGGTTGTACCGACACACCTCTGTACAGAGAAACCTTAGACAGTCAAGGTAAGCGTGTAGTAAGCATTCAAGTTCTCTCATATTCGTTTTTTTAATTATCTTATCTTTCTGTTTTTGCTGACCTTCACTGGCTTTTTCAGACACTCCAGCCTAGAGATCTTTTTCAGAGTCTAACCGTCCCTTTCAGTGCAATCGTTTGCATTTCTCTTGCACTCGGTTCACCAGGTATACTCGCCAGATAGCTTTTGTAAATTATTTTAATTAACCGTGTATGTGTGTTGATCTGTGTGCATTTGAGTTTTTGACTATTTTTGGAGCTGTGCAGTCTTAGCGGAAAATAATGCACCCTACTTAAAGCTGAAACGTCACACGTGTCCGAGTAGACAAATAAAGGGTTTTACCTTAGAAGGAATCTAAAAATGTGTTATAATTATAATTGACAGTGTAAGTTCTAATATACCTGAAAAGACACTTTCGCACTGTACATGTTTGAAACAATATAGCTAATGATAATTATAATAGGGCATAAATCCCTGCCATTATCTACGTGTAAATCTATGTCTGTACTATACGAGTGTAGTATCAATGGTAAGTGATGCTGTTTCACCCCTTTGATTAATGATGGACTCTTCTACATTCGTGTAATATATTAAGAGTG
>OY744517.1:25339385-25376885 GCA_963556195.1 Sepiola atlantica | reverse complement strand
CATTTTGAATAGATGGGTTGTATGGGCTGTAGATTAATAAAGAAGAATTGAGTATCAAGGAGAACCGCCTAACAAGTATTTGTTTACTATTGACTTCAAGCCGACTATGTTGTACTTTGTTTTACATCAGTATCGTAGTATTTCTTTCCAAGATAGGGTATTTAAGAAAAACACCCTTAGTTCATGGATGTTGCGTTTGATTTTGCTCACAGAGTGGGAGGAAGAACACTGCATCGCTGTGGATGAAGCTAGGCGAGTTGTTGCTGGCAATGTTGGTTTCGAGAGGGGCAATGGGTTAGAGCCCTGTCGAACAAGTCACATGCCCAGAACAATACAGTAGAGGAAGAGTCAAGCACTAAGGTTTACCTCATTATCAAAGCCCGAAAGGTTACCTGAAGACTAAAGTTCTCAAACATATGTGTTCTATATGTTTGTTATGAAATACGTCATAAATAAATAAATATATATATATATATATATATATATATATATATATATATATATTTAAATATTTTCTTTGTCGTACAAAACTTTAAAATGGCATTGAAGAGACAATATTTATTATTCATAATGAATTTAAGAAATTAAAAAGATGAAAAGGCAGCTGACCGGTTTCGTACCTCGCTCAACAGAGCCAAATATCGAGGTAATGTATAAAAAATATAAAAAGATGCTATGAGAATTATAGCGAGGGAAACGGGTAAAAAAAAAAGAAAGTTCAATCAAATAGAAACAACATTAAGCCCGAGGAGATTTTCTCTTTGTTTGCAAAGAGAAGGTCTCAAGGATTTAATATACATTGTTTCTAAGATCTTGAGATGATAAGGGGAGTACGACTTACTAAGAATGGAGAATAAGTCGACACTGAATTTAGAGGCACAGGTGCGATTATTTATGAGATGTTGACTTATCGACGAACCATAAGTATTATTCAAATCGTCAGTTGGTAAATAATTTCCATTGCGAATTTTTGTGGGTACGTGTTGTTTGACCCGGATGCCCAATCTCTGTGACGTCATCCCGACGTAGTGCATACTGCAACTACATTTAAATAAATAAATAATGGAATTATTATGATGTGGGGGAAGAACATCTTTTCGAATAGAAGTTAAGATTGGACATATATATATTATTACTATAATTTACCATATGTTTGTATAAGTCATGGTATCTTGATGATTATTTATACCAACAGCTAATTGGTATTAACTAATTCCTCGACGTGGTATTTGTCAAATTGCAATGTTATTTCAACACAATAATCTGAATATTTAATATCTTATCTCAAACTGAATAATTTGTAATATACATATTTGTAAATGACAAATTATTTGTTTTTGTAAATGTACTTACATTTTAATTTTTTTCTTAATTAAAGTTTGCCTCAAAACTAATATATCTAATTTAACTGTGTTCGATTTATATAGTTTACTCATCAGATATTTGCGGTGTTGCAATTTTTTGTCTCAATATCTGCGAGCTTTAATGTATGTTAATAAAAGATAATGTAAATATATGCATGTTTATTAGTGTGTTACCGGACGTCTCTGTGGATGTGTATTCTCGTTTGAGAACGCACGTGTGTAGGTATGCACCGGTGAGTAAGCCTTCATACACTCCTTATAATAAATTATCTCATATAAAAATGTAACCACGGTATTTGTTTAAGTTTTCAAATGGGTTTTTTCATCCAATATATTTCTATAAGATTCCTTCAGATTCTTTATTGTCTAGGCGATTGAAGCCCTACTTTTCCAACCCTTGTCCGTTCCGCCTTTCTTCTTGATAAACTATTCATGTTCCATTTATTAAGTACGTTCTACCTTCTAGCCTCTTGAATATAACAGTACCATTAGACCCTCCAATATCTGATCTTCTGTCCCAAAGCTATTTTATTACATTTAAAACTTATTTTAAGACACTCCAACTTAGAAAGAATGAAAACGTTACCACTATGTTATGTATAAAACGGTATATTTCATTCTATTCCTTTCTTCTAAGACGATAAAAGATATTTGTAAACTCTTTCTTTAAATACTCGCAACCAGCCAACAATCATTTTGATTCTTGCCATTAAGAAAGTTTAACAAAACCGTTGCATTCTTTTGATACACCATTCTCCCAACAGCAACACCTTAGGCTAATAAAAGCCTTGCATATAATCGCGATTCAACCGATGTTACCAAACAGTTTCCAAGACACAATGTTCTCTTCTGATATCCATATTTCTTTCCAAATAAAGAATTTCATAATCAAAGTCTGTATTCGCTGTCATGCCGACGCCAGTTGGAAGAATGGTTATTGATATTGATAAACAATGCTAACAAGTTTGGTGAAGGATTTCACCAATTCTACATTTTCAATAAGTTCATACGAAAGTTTCTCGAAACGTAACTATCGGTGCCTTTCATAGAATAGAAACATGTACAAGAGTAGGCTAGGGGCGGTTCTCAAGTAGATTTCAAGTATTGGAACATAATAAAAAAGACTCGACGAAACATGTAACGTATTGCACGATTCTTTATTTATTTTTATTTTCTATTTTTCAATTAACGTCTTAATTATGTTTATTGAAGTAATTCCATCGTTGCATGAAGCAAGGAAGAATAATAGAAATGTAAAAAAAACAAAAGATAGGTGTATAAAAACTTCAGCTCCAGCGATAACAAGCAAGAAATATATAGCTTGTATTGCAACAATTACCATTTTTGACAAAACAAAGCACCGGTCTGGTTATATGCATCTGCGTATCACTTGTGGGTTGAGCTGACGGGTAAGGAAATGAACGGCAGCGACTTAGTGTTGGGCAGAGTTATTCGTAAAAAAATCGAGTACTCAACGCCGTTGATAAGTGCAATGTAAATTCGTTACGAGCGCAATATAGTAGGATAAAGATTGCCTAACTATCAAGAACTTAATCAGGTTTCGAATATTAGCTTGAAGTGCTCACTAGCATGCATTTTAAGATCGTTATACTGTGAAACAGCTCTGTATGGATGGCTATATATATATATATATATATATATATATATGAAGTTAGCATAGGGGTTATTACATAGCATGGCCTCATAGTAACCTTAATAAAGTAATAGTAATTAACGTTCTTATGGTTCTATGGCACACCAGTTGTTGTTTTTGTTTATTAAGTAATAATGTAAAAACGCATTTGTAGTTATACATTTATCTGAATTCATATAGGTAATGCTATTCCCGTAACGTGGGCAACAATACACATATTTTTTTTATCGTATTCTATAGTGTGATGAAAGATACTGTGATGATTTGTCTTGATTACAATATCTGTTACGATAGATGGCACTAGCAGCCAAGTTGTCAATTGAGTTATCTCCCCTTTGCAGATTGGCTGGGGCATGTCTATAAACATAGATGGCTCTGACTTGTAGTCAATTTGTGTAGGTGGTTGGTTTAGCCGTCAATTGAGTTATCTACTCTCTCTAGATTGCTTGTTCAGATACTCTAAACATAGATGACTCTTGTTGGTAGGACATTTTCATATCTGGTAGGTGTATTAATATTTAAATTAATTAATATTTAAAGGAAACTTTTGGATTAAAGAGTTCAGTGGATTTTTTTCAGAAAGCAGAGTGAAGTGCAGAGAAAATGTAGTTTAACTGAAAATCGGTTAAAGCTTGCATTGCTATTAAAACGTTTTTTTTAAAAACCTGTTTTTACGAATATACCACATATAGAATTATAGTTCAGTCATTTCTGTTCTATACAAAAAATGGATAAATAGTTGATAGAAAAAATGCTGCTATTCAGAATCTGAGGTCAAGCGTTTCTTTAGTGTCATTGAAGTGTACTTAAAGAAATACTGTTTCTAAACTTTGCAACACAGAACATTTTCTGACATTCTACAAGCATGCACTCCATACAATTATTATTTTTCAGCCACACATCAGCAGTGCTAAAAGATCATGTACTATACCTACGTAAGATATTGCACCATAATGAAAAGCTTCGACAATACGTTTAGGCAAATAATAAATATATGTAGGTTTATTTAGTCTTTGTTTAATCTCCTATAACATTTCTTTAAAAAATCACGCATAATTATGTAGCAACATCTCTTATCATCTCATCGTTATGTCAGTATTTTTCCTGAATTAATCATATCATATTTATGCCTGGAGACACTCGAGGAAAAGTGTTTAAGAAATCGTCAGTTTAGCGGACTGGTAACACAGGCGAAATGGGAAAATACTTCTTAAGGAGAATTGATTTTTAATATGCACAGTTTAACAACGACCATGTAGTATTTAGCTGGGTTGCAGCTTCGTGATATATTGCCCCACAGATAAGACGCTCAAAGAAATACACTTTGTAAATTAGGTTCCGCTAGTTTTTCTACACGAGATAGATACTAACGTTGTCTGCTTATTGTTGAGATTTCTTTACAAAAAGGTACTTGAGATGGGAGCTTAGTCGAGAACCTACAATGAACATTACGATACAGTAGAGATAGTCTACCAACATATTATCTTTTTAGAAGGGCTGCCAGGATGTAGAGTAATCATCCCACACTAGATTGGTAAGTCAGTCTTATACTCTATCAGGCAAGAAAGGTAGCTCCCGGTAGAACCGTACCAAATATGACAGCATACTCAATCTTAGGGCGTAGGTAGCCTTTATACAGGTACAGGATTGCATTAGGGGGGAGGTACTTTCTTGGAGCGATAGAATTATCCAACGATTTTCAAGTGACATTAGAACAAAGTGTAATGCAACTCTTTCATTTCGTATCTAAAGTAAAACTCACTACTAAGAGATTATCAGAAAATATAAGTTTTTTAAGGCAATAAATTCATTTTCACTTACGAGGTTTTACAAGTAACACTCTAAATGTTCACCCAGTGCACGTGTTTTTCTGAGTTTAAAGAGACACAGTCAGAAAAGTATTGATCATCGGCGCTCTTCGAAGTTCATCCATAGATAGTGTTGTATTCTGCATGAATATAAACGAATGATCTCCGGCATTGCTATTATGGGGGTTGACTTTCTGTGCGTCAACAACTATTTTAATAGACGAATAGATAGGAACATATTTTATGGTTGTGAAACAATTTACATATATTCAATAGCTTAATAGTGTGTGTAGCTAAACCGAATCGAAGGCATTTGATATATAAAAAGCTATTGCCCTGGAAACGAAGCACCCGTTGATAGATTGAGTATTCCTGTGAAATATCACAATCAGCACATCAGATGTTCATCGGACAGGAAGAATTTCGTATTGTTGTCAATAAGTAGATAGATTTTGTGTCGGTAGTTGACAAAGTGTTACCTTTTTTCGGTTGTAGTTTCTTAATTAGAATATTTTCGGGGTCGTTTGCTTGGTTGCCATAATTTTCTTGATAGGTTTTGCAACATCTCCGAATGTTTTCTCCGTCATGCAAAGGATTTCTAGGGGTAAGTTGGCGTTATAACAAACAGTGGAATTTCCTGTGAAGTTCTTTGCTAAAACTTTGTTAGATCTCTGTTAATAATAGTTGTCATAGGGTTTTGAAATATGTTTGCGACACTGTTATGCTTCTAAGACTCATGGGAGCTAGGTCGAGGCATTTTCCACGATACTTTAGAAGTTGTCCTTGGCCGTTCGAAAAGAGGATGTTCGTTTCAGGGTATCTATTTAGTTGAAAGCTGTTCAAATAGTCGTTTCTGTAGACAATAGTGGCAGTACATTCAGGCGTATACTATCGCTGTCTATTTTCCTCTGTTGGAATGGTTTGGAGGGTACAACGTTTTTAATACTAACGATTATCCAATCAGAAATATCGGATGCTGCACGTGGCACATTTTATTTTTAAATTGATTTCCGGGGAATTTTAGATATTGAGGGTGTTAAACTATCCTAATTAGCCGTTGAGTATCGAACCATTTTGCGATGGAACAGAGTCATCAGAAGACTTGCTGAGCTTAGTATCCTCAAAGAGACGGGTAACGTGATGTTCACTGTTATGAGCTAGTAGTCAGAATAGGTGATAGAAGACTTACAATATGTATATAACCATTGGGTACGCGTGTGGGCTTGTCACCAATTTGTAGTAAGCTCCTGTGGAAGGACAAATTCGTGAGAAAACATACTTCTGTCATATGTCATGTTTGAGTGTATATGCTACTCAACATTGTGAAGTTTTAAGACACTACACTCATGAATGCTAACAAGAATGTTATCAGTCAAGATCTTGTCGATCTCTCAAACATGTGCCCAATACGAATAACGCATATAGGGCGAATCAGGTTATTTTTAGACGTGTAAGTACTATATAGAAAACATCTCCAGATATAGGCGCAGATTTTATGAAAGTTTCAGTGGTGGGGGTCGGGTTTGGGGTCATGTTCGAGTAACCTTGTGATGATAAACTCATCTATATATACACACAATTTAATGTCAGTTTCGCACAGAAACAACAAGTCTCATATAAATAGATTTCTAGCCTCTGGAAGGTTCGAACGTAGATCTTTAACGTTGGAAATTAGACCTAGTAATAGGAATCTACGTTAGAAATTAGGCATTTGGATATACGCTTATATTTTGTTACACGAATTTTCATGATGAGATTGGATGTTTTGTTGAAGAGGTCAGAAGAGGAGTTAAGAGCAGAACACGGATAAACGAGATATTTGTCTTGTACAAAATATTGGCGGAATCTTTATCAATGCTTCAAAATTACTCTTACGAGGGTAAGATACAATCAGTTTAGGTAGGAAAGTGGGTGAAATCTGGCACAATCCATCATCATGTCAACGTCATAAGTCGACGTAGATGTTGTACTATACTCTTCACATTTGATCATGAAAGACCCGCTAGACCACTTTAAAAACAATCACATTCCGTTTAATCATTAATGATTTAGATTGCCTATCCTTCAAAACTAAAGTTACTCTCTGAGCTCATAAGAACTGTCATTCCTTCAGATACATTTAACAGGATTTGTAATTTCGCTAATTTAGATGGGGTAGTGTAAAATGGTATGTAAAATTAGGTGCTATTCAAGTAGAGACAGATTAATGAGAAATCTTAAACTCCATTACAATTTTCAGAGAAGAAGAATAAATAGGTGTACAGAAAATTGTCACAGGAAACGCAGCGCTGTGGCAAAAGGCGCGATAGCCGGTTTCCGATGTCAAATTTAACGGATTTCTTCTTAAGGCTCTTCAAACATATTTACTAGTGTTTTCCGGTATGATGCTTTTCTTAGTAAAGCACATAAATTAAGAAGAAACTACGATGAATAAAACGCATTTTTTCTTTTTAATTGCATCTAATAAGCACTATAAACAGAAATAATTTTAATTTCTCCCTGTGTCAGTGTAACTAAATCTGAACTCAGAACCGTGTCTTTATCAAATAAATCCCCCGATTATATTTTCCCGTTTTCTGTTTATTTTTAGAAGTAATTTTAAGATGACAAATATTACAGCATAACCATTGTTTTGGAATGAAGAAAGAGATACACAAACGTATTTTGCAACAGTTGTATCGTTGTTAAACTAAGTGTAACATAATTATTCCGTTTATTAAAGGGAAAATGTGTTCGAGCCTTCGATATGGCTAGTTTATTTTTCTTGCTTTATTAGTAGTAAATCTTATATACTATTATAACAAAAGTAACATTTTATTATTTGTTTATAATCAAATAAATTGTTTAAAAATAAATTATTTGCCAAGAAATTTCCGATTGAAAATGTGTCGGCAATGACAGTGAGGAACTGTAATGTAACCAAACAAAAAGATCAGCATACCTCCCAAATTATCGCTGCCGCTTTTATTACAAAGAGAGGCTACTGCCTATTGCGCTGACTCCTTGCAACGTCTCAATTAATCACGCTTACCGAGTGTTTACGTTTATGAGGTTTTGCAATTTGTATGTGTTTCGATATCAGCACTATTTAGACCAGTGTTATAATGGTGAGTAGCGTCAATAATGAGAGAAAACTGTTTATGCTTTAACTACATAACAATATCCGGTTTGAGGACATTTTCTTTTATTTATCTACGCGCATGTTAATGTTTCAGTATGCTAATATGTGACGAGTTCGGTCACGCATTGCGCTAATGATAGTAAGTTTGAGTAATAAATAAGTTATTGTGCTAAACACACACTATAAAAGAAGTATTTCTCTGATAACTAGATGCCTCATTTTCTTTCTTCCTTTCTCTGTGTATGCTCCGTTCCAACTCAACAAATAAAATATAATCACTCTATTTATGTTCTCACTAGATCTCTAGTATGAAAAGAAGAAATATGGAGTGTTAAAGAAAACAACGCATTGGAAAATGACAGAGAACTGACAGAGAACTGCCAAAGAACTGATTGAGAGACATAGAAAAAGAACGCGAGTTGCAGAAGACGTTCATTTGTAGCTGTATATAATCGTGATGTTTCGGCAGAGATGCGAAGAAAAAAAGGAATATGTTATTACCTCAGACTTTTATTGAAATATAGATTAAATGTGAGTGACGGAATTGAGAGCGATATACACCGTATAAAATAATAGCGGGTAGTCAGACACCATATAGTGAGAGAGCATGAACCTGCTTGATTAATGGAGTAAAACGTTGTATCTTAGTAAGGTAATTGCAGACATTACTAAATCCAAAACTGATGACAAATTTGCATGCATTTTGGGCGATTGCAATATATAAAAGTAATTGGTAAGGATCCTTATGGTTGAATAAGCCATTACGTATTATAAGATATCATTATTAGCATGGTGAGTTAGTGTGTGTATATATGTGAACACATTCAGAACATTAAATATAACGGAAAGAAAATATTCTAGAATCTGTTATAATACATTTATCGATAACAATTTACTGCCTAAATATAAAGACACACACCCATACACACACACACACACATATATATATATACATACATATATACCTATATATGTATATATATTATATATATGTATATATACATGCATATCTATTTATATATATACATGTATATTTATATATATATATATATACATATATATATATATATATATATATATATAGATTGATAGATATAGATTGCCATATAAATAGATAGATAGATAGATAGATAGATAGATAGATAGATAGATAGATAGATATAGATTGACATATAAATATATGAATAGATAGATAGCTAGCTAGATAGATAGATTTCAGGTCATACTACAGTGTATGTTTTTTTTTAAAAACTAAGAAACTTTTTGTACTTTCTGCTGAGCTCAAGGAGGGCATATGCAATATTAACATTTTAATGTTGATTGGTCTACGTTCGAGCAAAAATTGCACTAAAGAGTGTCTGTTTTATAATTTCTTTTCGTAAGATGAAATAAAATCTTGATTATTATGTACATATATATTTGTGTTATAATGGACTAAATCCAGGATGAAAATCCGGGTATGAGAGCTTAATATGGTAAACAGAGCAAGAATACAATATTATAACACGAAATTACATAATTATCGATGCAATAATTTATTTCAACCTTGTGGTGTTTTCAAGCATGTAATCCAGACAATTACATTTTTGAGACTAAAAGGAAATAATTAAATTTACGCTCGACAATTCAAATACAATTAGAGAGAGAGGTGGTAACAACCCATCCAATACATCTTTTGAGAGTGGGGAAATTGGCGACTATCTAATCCTTACGTTTAGTTAGGGAGGAGGAATTACATAATTTACTACAGACATCGAAGGGAAGTGAGGAGGTGGGTCCCTATTTTACAAATAAATCGGATTGTGTCAAAGCTAAGTCTTAATTCTCATTGCATTATGACACTTCCCGGCTAGCGATAATGTATATTGCAAGAGAAGAGCAAGCCTAAATTGAAATCTGACACAATCTTACTCACACGCATACATAAGCAAGCATAAATATGTACAAATATTATGTACATACATACACGCATCACCACCCACACATAATCATAACCATGCATACTCATATACATGTATCTATTAAACACATATTTAGTTTAAACATTATTACCAAATCAGTCAAATCCTCTACAAGAATCATTAAGTTATCAAGCTAGATATGAAAAAGAAAGGAAGAGAAAGTAGAAAGATACAGAGAAGAAAGAGAAAACTAACCATTAAATGCGTGTCAAAGATCTTCAATTCGTTTGAATTCTAAGAAAGGAAATCTATTTAAAATTATCGACATCGGAGGTTATGCAATATATATGAACTGACAATCATTCTAAACAGTAGATCATAAAATGCGAGCCCGATTTAATAAGATATACATTGAAATAAAGGAAAGAAAAAAAGAAACATAGAGACAGGAGGTGTTATAGCAAACACAAGGAAAGTTGAAAAGAGAAAAATACAGAAAAAGAGCGAAAAATAGAACGACGAGAGGATATAAAATACCAAAAGAGAGAGAAGCTATGAACAGAAGTGACAACTATACATGACACAAAGTGAGAGAGAAAACGAATAAGTGATGTAGAGAGAAATAGTTAGTGATGTCTCTTAATTGATATCGTATCTGACAGTATTACCATGAAATCTGGTTAGATCATAGTGTTAAAGTATTCTTCCATTTAAAGCAAACTATGAGTAATATATGTTTCTTTTTTCTCTATTAACCCATTTTCTTGTTTGCGATTGAGGACACGTACTCATTTTCACAGTGCATACGCACATCAATTATTTTATTCGTGCAGCTGTGAGCAGTGTTGTTTGAGTTCGTGCTGATCTCAAGGTGTACGATTTGACACAAAGATAATTGAAAGATTGCGGCAGGTTGTTATCGTCTGATGGTAGAGATGTATATAAACATCTGAATGAATTGCCTCTGGTGCGGCTCAGGTGTGCGATTTTGATTAATTTCTGCCGTCACTTATGTCAATTAATAAATATCAGTGACAAGGGAAATATATTGGTGACGCTCAACATTTACATAATTATTACAGAGCAAACACATATCTTCTGACACATAACCAAACACCCATATATATACACTCATGATCAATAATTTAAGAGCACTTGAGAATTATTTCAAAGAACCCTTTTTGGAAGGATAGAATTTAAACTCCTCCCACTTAAGGTTACCAATACTACAATCTAAAAGGTTATGGAAACAAAAAGCTACATTCCAAACATTTTATTCAGACATTTACATTTTTATGAAATGGGGCATTTTACATTTGATCAAAATTATATGAGCTGGAGTATAGATCTATTGTAATTCCAATGTTTTTAGTTCAGTTAGAGATTAGCATTCACTGCTTAATGGTGTAACCATGCCTAAAGCAAGCAAACTTACCGAAGGTGAGCATGCTCGAATTCTAGATTTGTATAAGCAAGGTTCGTCAGAGCGGGCGATCGCAGATAATGTACCTAGCAGAAAAACTGTGATTTGCAACTTTCTAAAGAACAGTAAGAATTATGGAAAAGCCAAATCTACTGGTAGACCACAAAAAAATTATCTTACATTAAGTAGTAGAATAAGACGGTCTGTTGTGAAAGGCAATGGGCTTTCCTCTAGTCAAATTAAGGAAGTCACAGATGCTGATTGCCGTCTAGTAACTATCAGACGACACTTACGACAACAAGGAATAGTAAATAAAAAGCGTACACAAATTCCTCGGCTGCTTCCACGCCCAAAGGTGGACGGCTTCAGATTTTGTTTTGAATACCAAACATGGGACGTGAGAAGTGGAAAAAAGACCTGTTTTCTGATGAGAAAAAAATTCAATGTAAATGGTCCTGATGGCTTCCAACGAATTTGGCATGACAAAAACATGCCTCCTGCAGTTTTCTCCACACGTCATAATGGTTGAGCGTCCCTAATGGTATGAGGTGCCTTTCTTACAGCGGGACGATCGAGCTCCAGGTGGGGCAGTGTCGTCAGACAGCGGCTGGTTATGTTAGCATGCTACAAAAAGCATCGTTAATGACGGAGGACCATCGTTTGTGTGGGGATGGATGGTCATTCTAACAGGATAATGCTGCAATCCACGTTGCACGACGGACTTTGACCTTTCTACAAGAAAACAGGGTCCATCTCTTGGGGAATCATGAATGCTCACTTGACTTGAACCTAATTGAAAATATTTGGGGATGGATGACAAGAGATGTTTATCGAAATGGCAAACAATATTCACCAAAAAATGAACTTTGTGAAGCCATCTTCAGAAGCTGGAGCAAAATACCCCGCACCTTAATTGAAACGCTTATTTCTAGCATGCCCCAAAGAATTGTTGAAGTCATCAAAACAAGTGGAGGTAGAACTAATTATTAAATGTGGTTGTTGAATATTTTCTATACAATTTTCGTACAATTTCGTAGAATTATTGTATCTGGCCTCATAATCTTGACCCAGTGTAAACTGCCTCATTTTATAAAAATGTAAATTTCTGAATAAAACATTTTGAATGTAGCTTTTTGTTTCCATAACCTTTAATATTGTAGTATTGGTAACTTTAAGTGGGAGAAGTTTAAAATATATCCTTAAAAAGGGTTCTTTTAAAAGATTTTCAAGTGGTCTTACATTTTTGATTAGGAGTGTATATATAAATAATTATAAAGTCAAAATATGCTTCCTTTCGGTCACATATTTATGTTAGTCTGAGAGGATGATATCATGGTTAACGAACATATACTACATTTCCCACCAAAAGAAGAGTTAAAACAGAGAGGATGATATTATGACGAACCCCAAACGAACATGGGGTGTTACTGCTTGAGAATATGAGTTCATCACAACAACAAAAAATAGTATACTAATACCCTTTAAAAGGGGGCTATACTGCTGGAAAGATGGTATAATGAGGAATGAAAATATACTATGCTGCCAGGCTCCCCCCAAATGAAACGAGGGGGTCTGGAAAAATCATCCAACAACACGTTATGGTTCTACCTTTGTAAATGATATACTGGCAACATAATATACAAAAATGACAACAGAACAGCTAATGCATTACCCTCATCCCTCGAAAAAAGGATGTACTAACCGGAAGGATTGCCCCAACCCGCTTAAAAAATAAAGAGGTTTCTCCTGGAAGGGCACTCTTATAACAAAATAACCGATACTACACTACCCACTCCCATTAAAATATAATAAAACAATACATTTTTCTACATTCGTTTGAAACTACGTTTTATTATAGACGAACATATTATTAATTAAAAAGATGAACGATGCATTGGGATATGTGCAGTCTACTCTATTCTTATATAGTATTACACACTCTTAATTTGTATATTTGAATTAAATAAGCAAACGTGTGTTTATATCAATGTAGTATGAATTGATTAAAACAATGTTTGCATTCATGCATTTAAGTATTTTTTGAAGATTTTTTTGAGAAAAAAAATCAAGTGCACTTTTACACAGCCTAATAAAACACTTAAATTTTGCAGTTTAGAAGTATACACATATATATATTTACATGCAATCTCTCTCTCTCTTTCTCTCTCTCTCTCTCTCTCTCTCTCTCTCTCTATATATATATATATATATATATATATATATACATATATATATATACATACATATATATATATATATATATATATATATATATATATATATATATATATATATATTATACAAACCAAATAATCACATTAAAAAAGGCGAAAAGTAAAGAAAGATTTTGCGGCTAAAATAGAGGACCTGAGACACCGGCCTTAATTACGTGCCGACCACTTATGTAGAAGCAGAGGCAAATAATACATGACAATCATAGATATGTTATAGAAAACTGTTCTATTGTTCATCGTCTGAAATCTATGGTCATTACAGATTATGAAATACGTTTTTTTTACAATTACATGTATATACATACATACATATATATATATATATATATATATATATATATATATATATATATATATATATATATATATATATATGAAATATTTTTGAAAATCAACACATAGTGTAATTAAAATGAAAACAATGAAAACATATATATGTGCGTGTGCCTTTTTACAAATTTACTAAGTAATTTCTCAGAAATCAAGGGGCCACTTTTGGGGTTAATACTTTATCTCAATATGAGATAAATAGTAGCCCATTACGTCTACAGTGGCGGCCTTCCTTGTTTCGGGTGAACCATGTTAAAAAAAAAGATAGACGAGGTGTTAAATAATGGTCATATTCAATGTGAACTGTTGAGTTATTAATGAAATGAAGGGCATTCAATTTCTACTCACTAATAATCCAGCTTACTATGTTATAGTATATCTTTCTTGTTGACTCTTGATCTTACTTAAATGCAGGACAATAATTAATCTAGTCTGGTTGAGTATCAAGTCTGGAACTGTTACTAGAGGCAACCTCACTTGGAGAAAGTACATCCTTTTTCGTATAAGCTAGTGTGTAGCTATGCCGAGAGAATCTTATTTGGACTTCGAATACTATGTTATTTGTATATTTGGTCAGGGTTTACTTGTAGGGGGAGTGTCCCCAAACCAAGCCTTCCTGACAAACCCTTGCACATAGATACCTTAGACAGGCGATAACAGTGTCTAGTAAACATTTAATTTCTCTCTTATAGGTTCTGATTTTATTTTTGCTGGGGATGGATCATCCTACCGGATACCAGCCACTCACCCGCTATTTCATACACTTCATCCAGTAGAGTTTTTGAAGATGTTAACCGTAACCTTGAGGTCAATTGTTTATATCTATCTTCCACTTAGTTCACCGGATGTATTCGCCAGATTGGTCGTCAATTTTTTGTTGCATGATCCCTGTTTTTTCTATAATTTCTGGAATTATGGAAATTCTCCTGGGATTCCAGTTTATTTAATGTCGTACTTACTACCTTGGTATTTCGTTATATTTTTCTTTTCAGCCTCGTTTAAACAAGTATCACTAGGGACACTGACTTCAAATAGGGTGGCTACGTTCTCCCTTTTGACACATTATTATGTAAGGGTTAACAGCTTCGTCTTCTTGATATGCAGCTCTATGAGTTGCAAAGTCATTGTGGATGGTGTATTACTTATTTTTAACTGTTGTTTCTGGTATATGTTCACATGACTTTCTGCTATACTGGATATTCAACTTTTTACAAAATGTCCACTGAGGATATTTGCAAACTCCATTGTTTCGCATTATATTGTAGCAGTTCTCTAGCAGAACCTTACAACTGAATTTCATAATCAATAAAATTAGGACTTGAAGGCGCTTTAAAATGACTTCGATTCTGTGTGTTATTTATCACATTCTTTCTTTATTTACTTTTTTAATTTGAATTGGAAAAAAATTGCTTAAAAATACCAGGTGAAAAAAATATAGATTTGAAAGTTTGAACATTGCCATATTTTCTTTTATATAATTTAGTCAGAATTTCATAACTTGAAATGTGTGTTTTTCTTTCGAAATGAGGATGTATAATTTATATTATTTGGATTATTGGGACTACTATTCTAATCTTTATTTTTATTTTTACCGCGTTCACTCCTATGTAATCTTCCAACTTTTTTCCTGTGTGTATTTTCGAAAGTTGGATTCTTTATCTCAGACCCAGGAAGCCATAGGGAATTTTGGATCCTTTATTTAACTCATAGATTTATAGTTCTCGTAATTTGAGTTATTTGTTTTTTTTTTGTTGAAATTCAATTTGCAGTTCATATGTATTCATTCTATAATTAATCGAATGTTTCCTAGTCCGTTATTTTGTTTGTGCTATTATTTATTACCTACATAACAATAAAACGTAATTACTACATCGTAAACATAAATACACAATAATTACATATTTTCGTAAAACTGTAAAACACGTGTCTCCATTTTGTTTTTGATGGTTAAAACCAAGCGACGTTATCTTCATTCGTTTCCTTCCACGTGTCTCTTTTCTAGTTTCTGACCTGCGGTGTAACTTAAGGGTCGTTTATCTTCCGATGGTTTATTTGAGTTCAAGACTCAAGCAACTAGTCGACCGTTGATGCATATTTGGCGAGGGATGGCTACCGGCTTTAACTAATAAGGCATTTCGCATAATAGAAGCAGCTACGCGGGCGCTTTACTTTTTACGTATAAGTGTCGCCCTGGGTTCGGCAACCATGCGGAAGGACCCATCGCTATCGGACGTTTGAACATTACTAATGGATGACCTCACGTGATCGGTGTATCGGAGCTAATATTAATGCGCGAGGCTTAAAGATAACTCGCATGCAAACGGAGAAGCAGAAGCAGTTTAGCCGTTCGGAGTAAAATTAATAGTGAAAATATATAACAACCATGGCGATATTTATACAAGGCCTTGCAAACATGCGACTGTGGTCCATGACTGCGGTCGGACATGTGAAGACCAAGCATACTACTAAATAATAATGACTAAGCAGCTTTTAGTAGGGGATTTATTAGTTATGTTCAGTAATTAATTACTTAATCAACAAGGGTGCATAATATTTAAAAAAGCAGCTTTTAATTATTAATTTATTTTCATAAAATCGAACCATTATTGAAATCATTACATATATGTTCAATGGCTAAACTATTACCTCCTGCTAAGGATGTAATTCATTGTCCTTGCTTGTTTTCATTTATTGTGTATTTTTTCCAAAATTAGAGTGAAATATAAGGTTTCCATTATTTAAATCTGATATAACTTATTTTGATTGGATCATTTTTCTTAATGTTGCATCAATTTCTTAAACACTGATAATTTCCCGAATTGTGAATAGCTTATAAATAAAATCAACTGTTTGCGCAGTATCCTATTCATTCAATTATGGATTCAATGTAATTGCTGCTACAGTTTGATCACAAAACATCAAACATAGAAATATGTCTGTCTCTCAACAAGGCTTTGGTAAACTGCCACAGTTGTTATAATTTAACAAACCTAGTTTTTTCCATGTAAATAAAGTCTTTTTACAAATTAAAACGGGTGTATTTCTGTAAAATATATGTTAAAAGTTGATTTTTTTTCAAAAGTGTTTTTGTTTACAATTTGTAAAAAATAGTCTACTAAAAGAGAAACAATGATAGCAACATTGAAAATAGGTGTGATATTCGAAAGTAAATTAGAATTTAATTTTATGACAATAAGTAAATTTAAGAAAAACAATTTGGGGAATATCAAGTAAAATAAGCGAGAATATTCAACGTTCCCAATTAATTGTCAAATCAAGCCTTCTCAAATGCTTGCAGTGTATTTGTTGTAAGATTATAATATAAAAATTACTGGATTTAAATTATGGCATCTATTATGTGATAATAAATTGCATTTTTAATTGATTAAACGGTCTCATTATTACCTAATGGAATACTAGAATAATTTATAGTGGAACATTATGGAGACCCTAAATCCGTATTAGAGTAAATACACTGGTATGAATTTTGAAAGAATCAATCTAAGCACAGGTATGAATGACAGACATTTTGGAAAGTGAATCTGTTTTCAAGAATGTGAAACATAGATATATTATCTGAGAGTCAAATTAAAAAAAGTATATGATCAAATTAGGTTAGACATAAAAGAAATAGAGATTACGAGTGACACCAGTTTCGTCGTTAGGAGGAAAGAAAAGCTTTTTGGATCTACTCCGTAATATGCGTTAATACTTGAACTATTATTAAAGCGGTCCTAATATGTTGGTGTGTTTCATTTATGGATTTATCCCCGAATAAGATAAGTAATATACCCAAGTATTTGGAACTGTATAAATTAACTAACTTGTTCAGATAAATCTAGTCGCTTTTCTGGGTGAAAAAAGTTTAAATCAGTAGCTACACTAAAGCCACAAGCCGAATAACAACGGACATTCAGAGAAGGAAATGGCGGAAAGATTAATGCAGCGACATGAATCAAAATGACTGTGACAAAAGAAAGAAACAATGTCAGCCAGTCAGAGATGAAAGGGAAGAAGAATAACGACAAAAGGTAAATTACACACTAATATTAAAACGGGAATTTGGACTGGTCATTTGTCGATCTATAAAAGGTTAAGGGATTTACAAATTAATGACCACACATAAACACGGGGAAAATATTTTATGTGATCCTGTAAAAGAATTAAAGGAAATAATACGTACACGAATTCGCGTAAAACGATTTTATGAATGAACGCACACATACGATTTAAAAAAAAACAGCGTGGGTGGGAACGAACTAAAAATATAATCAAGATCATTTTAAGTCATTTTAATGGTCAGAAAATGACATTCCCTTTTTTGGTGTTTGTTTTTCATGAAAGACAGTCAGCAAAAATAATTTTGAAAACACTAACATATCATTCTAATTTTCATTTTCAAATTTGTTCTTAAGTTTTCAGAACAAACATATTTTAAATATTTAAAAACTTTGTTACACACAAAAGCAACGTTTTTTGATGTACAGAAACACTTCTGATATTCTGTTTACAAAATACGAAACAAAAACAAGTTAAAACATAGGTTGACATTTATTTCATAATAAAAATGCTGTTATATTCTTAAAAAAGATGTGTCAGAATTTGACATGACATTTTATTTTTATATTTGTTATTAATAATGTCCAGACAACATTGGCGTTAAACTAAATATTTAGTTAATCCAATATTTACGAATATCAATCAAAATCTAACCGTCAATATTCTACAGTTTGACTGATATTCGGTATTACAGAGTACACCTATGAGCCCACACGAATATACACACACATCAGTTCAAATAAACATCTACGTTGGTTTCAAAATAAAAGAGCGGAAACAAGCGAAACATAGTGTTTTTTTTTAGTTTTGTTTGTTTTCTATTATATAACATTATAAATTAATACATATATATATATATATATATATATATATATATAGATATATATATATTTACAGGGTGGGCAAAAATAAGGGTCCTATTTTTAAAAATTCATAACTTTTTTATTTATTGATTTAAAAAAATTTTTTTTAGAATAAGTAAAGGACCCCTTCCGAAGCAAGCATGAGCCGTATTAGCCCTAAGGAACGTACCCTCATTTAGAAAACATTATTTTTGCTTAAAAAACTCAAAACAGTGTAAAAAACAATACTTTTGTTTTTGTAAGTTTTAAGAAGTGTTTTTCGGCTAAAATTTTTTTTTGTTTATTTCAAAAAATCTCGGAAGGGTCAGTCTACACACACATAAAGTTTGGTGAGTTTAACTTTTATTTTGTGGAAGTTATTCAAATTCAAGTTATTCAAATTTAAAGATAAGACCCTTATTTTGGCCCACCCTGTATATATATATAAGTATATATATATAAGTATATATATATATATATATATATATATATAAGTATATATATATATATATATATATATATATATATATATATATATATATATATATATATATATATATATATATATATATATATATATATATATATGTGTGTATATAGTCCACACCAGACAAAGTAAGCTGGCACTACAAACGTAAGGGGCTACTGAGAATAAGGGTGAGTATTTTGGGAGGGATCATTCTAAATTGGGAGCTGCGCATCGAGATGCCTATTCATATTAGTTTAAAATTTTTGCATTTTGGTACAGTCTGTGAAAAAAAAAGAAGAAATTGGTGAGTTTCAAAGGGCGGCAGCACGACGAAATACGCTATTGAAGTAAAAGGCATCTGGAGACCTCCGCAGTGAATGGGTAGGATTTAGCTGATTGTCGGTTTGGTCAAGTGTATTTACGCCGAGGCGGCACACGAGCAGCAAGTTCATCGGAGCAACATCTATTAAAGTAAATCTAAAACAGCACAAGGATGTAACATTGCGCCGATGGGACAGAGGTTGCAGCCTGGTAGATAGTGATACACATATTAAATTATAAACTTTTTTTTTGATTTTGTCTAAGAGGGAGAGACTAGTAGATGGTACGGCAGGTCAGATGTGGCAGCAATACTCCATGGATGGACGGACGGTTGTTTGTAGACATATAGGATACTGTCAGGTGTGATAAGTTTTCTAGCACTGTAGGGGGAGCACACCTTGTTTGCAGCAGCCTTGATAATTTCTTCTATGGATTTGTTTCAATACATGCTCATTGTTAATGTAAGGCCGATGATTTGAACGTTGGACTCTGAAGTAGGGTGTTATTTGGCATGGAAATCGGTGGGTAAAGAGGTTTATTGTAGCTTTTGAAGAAAATAAATTTTGTCTTCGCAGCATTAAATGCTACCATCCATTTATGACGCCATTCTACTACATACTGGAGGGCACTTTCTAAGAATTCAGCAATTGCCGCGGACATATGTGCGTCGGTTTTGCCCTATTATATATATTAGCAAATATATGCTCCCTCCGTTAGGATATTTAGTTGTTAGTTCTTTTATTTAGTTGCTCAGTAAAATGTGTTTTTTTAACTACTACAATCAATGACTACGGTTACGTAATACAACTGTTCGTACTAATAGTGTTAAAATGTACACTAACTATTAACAATAAAACTATTGGTAATATTATTACTACATCAGCAACACCTAGTACCACGATAATCGATTATTCGTACTGCTATTATAAACTCAACAACAGCTACTACCAGCAACGTGTTTACTATTATGTCCATCTCTATCCCTTTTCTCTTTTCTCTCTTTCTCTCTCTCTCTCCTTCTCTCTCTCTCTCTTTATGTGTCACTTTTTTTCTTCTTCTTTTCCTCTCTCTCTTTCTTTCTTTGTATGTATATCTCTTTCTTTAAATGCAACTGTCTGTCGGTCTGAATAATCATAGCATGGGTAACCAAACATTGAAATCACCGTCGGCTGTTCCATGATATACCATTACAATCTAATTTAATTACGTAACTAAATGATATAGATTAAAAATAAACAGTGATTTTAATAAATTCTATTTATCATTTTATTAAGATTATTATCGAGAAAACTATTTCGAATTAACCTGGAAATCGAAAAACAAAACACTCATGAGATTTGCGAATATTAATTTAATAAAAGCTTTAAAACCATTTAAGTATGTAAATTTGAAACACGCGTGATGTTTGGGGAAGATTTGGAATTGGTATATAAAGCAGCTCATAAGTAGATATCGTGAGTGTATATTTGCGAATATTAATTTATTAGAAGCTTTAAAACAAATTAATTATGTAAATTTGAAAGGTGTGCGGTGTTTGTGAAAAGTGTCGGAATGAGTATATAGGAGCTGATGAGTAAATATAACAAAGCAATCAAACTAATTATATCATTTCGGCTTCAGACAAACATATAGACACTCTCCATTATGATTAGATGTATATGTGTGTGTATATAAGTAAGAGGGAGGGGTTGCAATTCAGTGGGGAGGAACTGTTAGTTTCCACTTAGTGTAGAATAGATAGTCTTCACTAAAAGAAAATTGAGTACTAAGGTATTAATTAAATAAAAATGTAAATAAATAAATACCTGCATATAAACATTCTACAATTCTATACAATTCTCGTAGTGGTATATACACAGTCGGTAGAACATAGAAGTGTCGACTTCAAATGTCGCTACTTCTAACGTCAAAACACGTGTCGGTCAATCACATCTATTTATATATATATATATATATATATATATATATATATATATGTGTATATATATATGTGTATATATATATATGTATATATATATATATATATATATATATATATATATATATATATATATATATATATATATATATATATAAACGATTAGAGCAATCAGACAGAAAAGATTAACATGCAGTCATTATGTTATTCAAGTACTACTTTTTCTCATCAACCCATCATGTCAACCTAGCATTTTCACGTACTTGCATGACATTTTCTGAAAATTATCATCCTGAGGATGTCTTACAAATAAAGACGAAACGTTGATGAATATATAAAAACACATCCTTTTTGGTTTTTCATTTTTCATTTCCCATTACGTCGAATTACCTTCATTCTTACTTTCTCATATATATATATATATATATATATATATATATATATATATATATATATATATATAGAGAGAGAGAGAGAGAGAGAGAGAGAGAGAGAGAGATAGTAGAAGATTGAGAGAAATGGCGGGATAGATAATTAAATAATTAAATATTATTAATTCCTCAATGACCAAGCCTGATCGTCTGTTGAAGATTCATCAGTATTGAATTAAACAACAGTCCTACTAACCAACGAGTCTGCACTTACAAATCTGCGCCGTGTAACCTAACATGTTTAACCCCTAGTTCATCTACGCGATTGAGACGTGTAAATACGGTGTTAATACAAACACGTACCGGTAATTACATTTAAAGTGTTAACCTGAAGCAACAAATCTATTACGTTACTGCCGAAACGATATCATTTGTGGTCCTAATCAAGTAGTACCCTTTTAGTAATTAAGTTAAAATAGGTATTAATGTAGTAAAAGGTAATTGATGCCCGTCTCACCCCTTTGATTAATGATGGAAGGTTATACATTAGTGTAATATATGAAGAGTGAATATTTAATACTATTTGTGGCAGTAAGCAACGAATAGTTTAATAAAACGTGTCCTTAAGTTTTGTTCGGCTTCCAGTTGTTATTACAATTAAATAATTAATTATTATTGATTAATCTTTAGAAAAAGCTGTTTTTCTGCTTTGAAGTCTCATCAGTATAGAATAAAACACCTATCCTAAAAAATGCTTAATGTTATGCCAATTCAAAGCAATGTCTAAAGGTGTGTATATTTGAATAATCGCGAAACACGCAGTCACTTTATACACACGCACCGATATGCAAACCTCATACGTTATTTCATCGAACGGACTCGTATCATATGAAGGTTAATACGTCTAAAATAAGAAGGATTTTAAATAATCTCCATATTTTAAGAAGGATATTTTTACGTCGAGACTCAAGTCTTTCAAAAACGTATGTATTTGGAAACTCCCAATTCTCAATTTGGCTTTCTAAAATAGTATTCAAATACCAAGCAATGTTCCAAAATATTAATATTTTAATTATCTCATAGCAAGTTGGCACCTGATACACCCGGAGACATGCAAAACTGAACCGTTGATTCGAACGAACGGACTCATAACCCATAGTTGCTTATATGTTTTAAATAGGAAAGATTAACAAGGGACTAAATACAAATATTTCTGTTTACGTGAAAGCCCAAGTTTTTAAATTAAAAAGAACGGTTAATTTAGAAATATCCACATTGCATATTTGTCTTTGAAAGATTGCTGAAAATGTACTGATATATATATATATATATATATATATATATATATATATATATATATATATATTTATATATATATGTATATATGTGTTTATTAACACAGCAATTTAATACAACATATGGACCAATGGTTTCGAGCACTAAAAGTAAAAAACGTCTGGCTCTCATCAGCATAGAAAATCATTTGGGAATAAATGATCAACGTAATTCAATATAATACTCCTTCAATGGACCCATGTGTGTGTCGTTAAACGAATATAAAGATGAGGTGATCAGGTAGCGTTCAAATAAGGCAGTTAAGAATTTATATTCTGTGCTCGAAACCATTGCTCCATATGTAGTATTTAATTTCTGTATTAATAAACAAATATTAAGCTCTTAATTCTGATACCCGTAATTAATTGAGCACTCTGCTGCGATTTCCCTACTATTTCACAATATATATATATATATATATAATATATATATATATATATATATATATATATATATATATATATATATATATATCAACGAGGCGCGAGAGCGCTCTATTCCTTTAATATACTTCAAAAACGGCCTATGCTAGACATCTCATTTCTTTGATCAATCGTAATTCAAAAACCAATGAACAAAATTAGTTAAAACTTTGCACAACATTTTTATTTGATAGTTTCGATAAGTGTGTAGAATTTAACCATCATTAGTCAAGGCAACCCAGAGATCCAGAAAGGTCAGGCATGATTTTGTGTTATCCGTGTGTACGTACGTAAGTAAGTTCCACCCTGTGTCTCATCAACTATTTGATGAATTCAGCTGATTTTTAACAGAAATAGAGGTTCTAGGGTCTAGTTTATGGCATTTTAATTTCAGTTTATCATATACCATAGTTTTCCAAAATATTCCAAAAAAACTTAAAAATGACCATTGTATTGAGGCATAGCCTTTACGAAAGTAGTGACATTCCATGAAAAATGCCAGTATACTGAAATCATATACACTTATTAGGGTTAAGATGAAAATTCATATACCCTAAATGTACAAAAGCAAGGAAATTCCCAAATTTTTACACTTTTATATATATATATATATATATATATATATATATATATATATATATATATATATATATATATATATATAATACATTATATATATATATATATATATATATATATTCAAGGAATAGTAATCCACAAACTGCTATGTTATCCTATAACAACTAGAGTTAGTGTTTCCGAGCTGATATTCGAAAAATAAATGCCAGTTAAACTTCAACTGTGTCTAATGTTGTCGGGTGTATTACCTCTTCGTTAAAAATACTGAGTGCATCTATATATAGAGATATAATTCTCTAATAGTTTAAGAAATACACACAGAATACTCATCATTACATTCGGATTAACTATTGATAACTGTGCTTTCAAGAGGTATGAGTAGTATTGCAGGTTGGACTAAATAAAATCACATATTTCCCATTCGTAAATCATAAGCCTTATCTTCGAAAAAAAATCTCCGCCAAAATCTAGATTTTAAGGAAACTCATACATCAACGATATTTTATATTTAAATAAATACTCTACGTTTATATTTTATTAGTCACTTTTTATAGGCTAAACAAGTACGTACGGTTTTTCTTAATGTGTACGTGTTTTATATGTACGCTATTTACGGTTTTAGTGTTGTAAACCTTTAAATAAACAAAGCAGTTTTGCTGCCCAAACGAAATGTCAATTCTGGAGCGTTAGCGATGACCTTTTTTCAAGATTATTTTTCTTTTCAACTCAGGTTCATTGTTTGGAAATTCCAAAAATATCAAATAGTTCGAGCTGACTTTTTTCAAGATTATAATAGAAATTTGTTTCTCTCTCTCTTCCTCTCTTTATTTATTGCTCTAAATCCCTCACTATCTTTCATATGTTCCTACCTCCGGTCTATCCATCTATTTATCTGTATCCCTCGCTCTTACTCTCTCTCATCTGATTTACAAAGAGATGTATGTCTATCTCTCTCCCCCTCTCTCTCTCCCTCTTTCCTTATATATGTATATACATGACATTATTTATAAATGCTATTTTCAAATGAACCCATATACATATGCGTTTCATGCCAAACGTGCAATCATCAGTATACAATGAGAGCATCCATTTTGACCACACAGTTCGAACCCCAATACGAAAGTCACATTTGACTTAGTAGTCGGAGCGCGTATCGATATACCCTCCAGATTGCCTTGGAACTGGAGAGTAAATAAACCTCTAAATCGAAACATAAGCGATATATATATATATATATATATATATATATATATATATATATATATATATATATATATGTGCCGTGTATATATATATATATATATATATATTAGATTTCTTGAATGTGAGATGATATATATAATTATTTCCACAATCAGACAACGCCGCAGCCCACAATATATATATATATATATATATATGTAATATTTATATTAAGATGAAGATAAGGGATGTGTCGTGTAATAATAATCCATCGTGATGATATAAAGCTCAATATTTTGAATAGCGCTTCTGTTTTTTAATAAATAATGTATCTATACAATTTTTCATTCTCATCTGTCATCTCTTGAATATATATATATATATATATATATATATATATATATATATATATATATATATATATATATATATATATATATATATATATATATGTGAATGATGATTTGCCGCTTCTTTACAGATGAAGCCCATTCCTACAGGATTACATTTTCCAATTGTTGCCATGCATATTGTTCAGCAGCTTCGACTTATTTTTACAAGTCTTATCGCCGTGGGTCTTGTAAGAATATCCGTATGAAAAAATACTAAAGAAAGTCATTATTAATTTGCACAAGTGAAGTACCTTTTTTGACTTCAAGGGAAAATGTACACTCAAATACACGTGGTTTCAATTAAGTCGTTTCTCTGGACGACTTTATGGAGTATTTTATGACAAACCTACAAACGAAAATATTTCATAAGATGAGAACACCTCCAATTTCAGGACCTTATGCCGGTTATATTCTTCTTTTAGCTGATAAAAAATTACGAAATACATAAACTAGAGCACCTTTGAAAAAAATACACTCTTCTTAAATTCACTATCGAACAAAACGTATATCATAAACCTCCATTATTTGATGTTATTGCTAGAATTGAAGCTGCTTGCTTTTTATAAACGTCTAATAAGACTTTCATAAAAAGCAAGCAGCTTCAATTCAAGTATTTTACATTGCATTTTTAAACGACTTCTTGACCGTGCAAAAGCCATCTCCTACAAAAAGATCATTATTCATTATATTGAAAAAATATAATAGGCGTCCGTATTAAATATAAAATAAGTTTTTATTGAATATAGAATAATTCCTTATAATAGTTATAAATAAATAATAATTATTTATCACCTACATACATCGATGTTTCATGCGTACGTAATCTTCAGTGCAGGAAACTAATTCGTGACGGTCGACGGGCGCGAACTCCGATCACAAATCTTCTTCTTCTCTCTCTCTCTCTCTCTCTCTCTCTCTCTCTCTATATATATATATATATATATATATATATATATATATATATATATGGTGCTGTCGTCATCGAAATTGGAATATTGCACATATTAAAGTGAATGTTGTACATAGTAGTACTATACTACTAGTACTACTACTAATACTACTGCAACTCATAATAATTGGTACTTACAATGCTAATAATATTACAAATTTAAGATAGAAGATTGCAGCATCCATACGTCGACTGCAAGGGTACAACGATTACAGCCATCTGGAGATAGTCTATTCCCACATATATTCTAGATAAAATCAACAGCTGGTATTTGCTACGAAAATCTAGTAAACGGCTGGTGCGATAATTCAAGGTTAATTGCGATGTTGACTGAAAACAGACAAGCTTACGTGAAATGTTAAGGAGTTTTCTATCACCCATACTCCAGAAAATAATGCATTCTTTAAACAAGACAGTAAAAAGGTTACAGAGAAAGGAAGATAGTGAGATAGAGATGGACTCAGAGAAAGACAAAGTGAGATAGAGGGAGACAAAATCATCCATACAGACTTGTATGATAACATTCAATTCGTTACCACTACCCTTACTACTACTACTAATAATAATATCTCCACGAGAATTTAATGGGCAAATTAACGCGAGTAAATCATGTTACGAGTAATATTATAAACTACTAAGACTGTCGAAAAAGTATCCGACCTTAGGCTAGAAAAAATATTTTAAATACATTACGGGGTAGGAACTTTAAAGCTGAAAGTATACGCGTGTGCTTGCACAAACTTAACCCACCGATCCATCCACTGCCGGAAACACCTATGAAAGTATTCTATTGGAATGGTGTGTATATCTGCCGTCGCGTTCCGTATTATGTCTTCTCTAGTGTGAGAACAGGAACCTTTCAGTGGTGTCTTCAATTTTCGAAACAAGCAGAAGTCGCAAGAAGCTATGCCTCATTAGTTAAGAGGTTGGCAAACGACTAGATTTCCATGTTTGGCCAATAACAGTTGGATCTATTGGAATGAATATTCGGTGGCGCTGTCAAGATTAAGTTGTCAGTTTTTTCCGTCCACATGTTTGGTCTTTTGCGCCGAATTGCGTCACGGAGACGCCGGAGAACATCTTGATAGTACACCTTCATAACTGATGTTTTTTTCCGGTGCGTATTCGTGATGCACAATGACACGGATATGAAAGAAGACAGTCAGCATTATCTTGATTTTGCCTTTCACCTGTCGCACTTTTTTGGCCTTGGAGACTCAGGATGCTTCTATTGCGACGACTGTGTTTTTGTTTCTGGTTCGTACCAGTACACCCATAACTTATCTCCAGTTATCACGGTGTTCAGAAAACCAGGATCACTGGTTGCGGTTTCCAAAAAGTCCTGTGCAACTTGAAAACGAAGGTCCGTTTGTTTCTGCGACAACAACTTGGGCATAAACTTTCGCAGCCACTCTGTTCATGTTAAAATCATTACGCAAAATTGTGCGGAATTTTTACTCACTCCGACCCTTTCAGCGATCTTCCGCACGGTTGAACGACGATCTTCCATCTTCAAATTTTTACCCTATCAACAACAACAGAACTACGAGCAGTTTGGGTCCTGTCATCACGTTGGTCACTTTCCGCTTATGTGCGGCCATTTTTTAATTATTTAAACAACTCCTTAAATTGTGTTACACACATCGCATCATCTACAAACACCTGCTGAATCTTACGAATTGTATTGCTTTGAGACTCACCAAGCTTTTGAAAAAATCTGATGCCCTACGTTTGCTCAACAAGTTAAGTAATCTTGAGAGAATAAGTAATCTGACGAACAGTTTGTGTAACACCTCACTCAGCGACCGACAGGCAGCGACTAACGCGCAGGAAGGCGGTGATAAAATTCTCACATGCGCATGAAGGTGTCTTCTTTCACTGTGTAGAGTGGCACCGCCCTATCGTCTCTATTTTGCACGGAAAAAATAAAGGCCGGATACTTTTTAGATATCCCTCATATGTTGAACACTTTGATTAAATGTTAGAAATAATAACTTTTATGTTGAACTATATTTCTATATAGTTATCATTATGTTTTGTACTGACTAGGAGTTCTCACACAAGTAATCGTAAGTGAGTTTTAACTGATAATAACCAGTGGTGTTACTTTGAGGCTGAGTGACAACAAGTCTCCCCAGATTATCAGTACTCTCTACTTTATTTCGATAACTATTACAAATTACTTTGCGATATCGACACCCGCTAATTATTGAGCGTTTGCTAGTAACAACCATTGATCTCTTCTGAGATGGGGGTGGCAATCAACCACCCCAAGGTCTTAGGACTCTCCACACTCTTCCAGTGCAGGTTTGGTAGTAATCATCCTGCTCAGTCTTCTCATCCTTCTTGACCCTTTACGACTATTTTGTATGGAATCACCCGAATCTGGTGCAATCACGTTTTTGAAAGTAGGTGGGGGCAGTTCATGCAATTTCTTGCAGTTTCTGTTCCTTGGATTATTGTGGTGATGGTTCTTCATGTGGTTTAGTGTTTTTCCTATTGTAACTTCCATGCTATTGGTTACCGTTTGTAGCTTATGCTGGTTGATTTTCGCATTAATGATTTTTCTTAAGATTGAAGTTGTTTTCATAATTGCTATCAAGTGTATGGTCTCAGTAATACCTTTTTCCAATTATAATTAGCTACCGCTTAGCCAACTATGGTCCAATTTAAAAAAAATACAATGGAAACAACAACAAAGAAGTTACGAAAGGCAGCAGCGAAATGACGAAAGGTTTGAAAAGAGGTTGAAATTCCTTGTCCAGCGAACACAAGAAACAAAGCAATCGCGATGTTTTCCACCAGATACGGTTGCGAATTCGATTGGAGAATTCACGTATGGCCAAGAAAATGCTTATATTCTTTTTTCGGGGGTTTACCGACATATTCATTAAAGAATTTCAGAATAGTCGCAAGAAAATAAGGTTCGCCTACTTCTTCAAAAATTGAATCAAGGGTGCTATGATAGGTACTGGAACAATATTCTAGTACGTGTACCCTTGCGAAATTTCATTTGATGAAACTGTGCGCATCAGAACAAATATTTTTGACGAAAAGTCATCTATTTTCCAACCTACGTTGGAAATGTTTAAACCTAACAAATAAGGACTAAGATGAATGTTCATCCATGCCGGAATCTTAAATAGAGAATGCCAGCAGTTTAGACTGGGAGAACTGACTGCAAACAGATTCCTATGTCTATTATTTTGTGTAGGGCTTAACCACAAGTAAATATCCCGGGACAAGGTCGATAATATTGGCGAAGTTCGAGCAGGACCCTAATTTAAAGTTGCAATACTTCCGATTCATTTGGTACCGACTGGATATTTTTTTTTTACTTGTGGGATATACCGATAAGCTCATTCTGCAACTCGGTAAAGGCCCCCTCCCCAAACACACATAGTAAAAGCAAAATACGTGAGAAGACTCTGAAAAAAGATTCCCCAGATATATTGTCTCAAGGTTTGGGCAGATGCACTAAAACGAAAGTTAAAATGGAGGTAATGGAAAATGCTACCTCAGTTTTTAAACAATAGCGGTGTGTACTCTATGCAGCTGTAGAACCTGTAGACCAATGGCTCGATCGCCTAGAACAAATGGGGGTACTTAGAAAAGTACAACATACAGATTGGGCGATACCCACGGTTTACAATAAAAATACAAATATACATATTCGTGTGTGCGCTGATTTCTCAATAGACTTGAATATGTGCCTGAAAATGTACGAATATCCGTAGTCTAGTGCAGAAAACAGTTTTCCCCTGTTTAAATGGCGGAAGAAAATTCTCAAAAGTGGATCTATCATATGCGTATCTGTAAGTATAAGTCAAGGAAGAAAGTACGAAAATGCTCACTATAAATACGCATAAATGGTTGTATTCGTTTAACTGTCTACCTTTCGGAGTGTAAGGTGCACCAAGTGTGTTCCAAAAAATAATGGATAATACGTTAGCGAGTTTCGATTACGCTATAGTGTACTTGGACGATACATTGGTCAAGAGCGTGACTATTGGACAACACATTGGATATGTGAATGAGGTTTTTTAAAATAATTGCTGTATATTGGTTTAAGTTCAGCGAGGATAAATATTAATTTTATCTGTCCCTAAAAAATATTTAGGACAAATTATAAACTGCAGATCCAGAAAGCATGTCTATGTCTTGCTAATGATTATTGGGTATATGTATTAATAATATGCACCCTTGAAATAACTGTTTAAAACAGATTTTAAAACGGCAATGGACAGGAAATCGCCATAAAGGTTTTCAAGAGGTTAAGGATGATCTTTCATCAGAACGTTTTCTAACACATTATATCCTGAAATAAAAAATAATTATGACTACTGATGCGAGTAATTACGGCATCGGGGCCATACTATACCATAAAGACAATTTAGGGGGAGCAAAAGCCATTGCTAATGCGAGCAGAGGTTTAATATCGGCTGAAAACAAAACAATAGGCAAATCTAGAAGGAAAGTGTATCTATCGTTTTAGGGATTATAACATGTCACCGATTCATCTATGGCCGTAAATATATTTTACAGATGGGTCATCATTCCTTACTCTCGATTTTTGGATCAAAGAAAAAGAATCCCAGTTCATACAGCAAATAGATTACAGCGATGGGCACTATTTTATTCAATTATGATTTCAAAATAGAATATATTCCTTCAAAGAAGTCAGACTATTCGGACGGCTTGTTCCGATTAATTCTGGAGTATTCTGAACCGATACGGAAATCGCATCACTCAAAGTTGAAAGTTATATAAACAAAAAGTACTTTTAGCCTAGTACACGTACTCCCAGGAGCTGCGAAAGAAATCCATATACAATCTAAAAAAAATATTATTTCATTAAAAACATGAAGGTATAGTGTAGTGCACACAACGGGGAGATATAAATTGGCCAGTAAGCAAAAACTATGCAATTTGCAACGACATTCTAATGTACGCCGAGCGCGCTATGATCCCAGTAGCATTACAAAAGAGACTTTTAAAGGAATTTCATTGTGGTTACTCAACCATGTGCAAAATGAAATCGCCTATGCGTTCGTACGTCTTTTGACAAGAGATGCACCAATACATTGAAAAGACAGATAAGAGCTGCAGGGGGTGCACTCTAGCAACTAAAGCACGCCATGGTCTAGAATGCATCTAGCTTTTGTTGGATCGCTAAATGGTGCATATCATTTTATATAGTAGACAATTTAGCAAAATTGCCAGAGATTCTGAAATGCAATAAGGTAACATCTGCCATAGCAATAAATGGTTTGCATGAACTGTTTGCTAGATTTGGATTACCTGATGAAATTGCTACATATAATGAGACCTAATTCACCTCCGGAGAGTGTAATATTTTCTGCCAAAACGTTGGGGTAAAACATATTACTACAGCTGCTTAACACCTGAGAAGTTACGGGCATGCAGAAAGGTTTGTAGATACCTTCAAAAGGGGTTTAAGAAAAGCTGGAGTGGTAGTCAACGAGGAGTGAGAGATCTAACAATTATTAATTGTTTACACACTGAACAGAAACATTGCAGCGAACATGGCACCGGCGGATAAGATGTTCGCAAAAAAAAAAATAAAAGCATTTCTGATAAATTGTTGCTAATGAAGAAAAACACATTTTAAAAACACAGATGGGAAAACCGGACATTTTAATGTTGGTGAAATATGTTTTTTTTTAGAATTGCAGAAACGGTAAAATATTCTGGCAAGACGGCATTATAAACAGGAGAATAGGACGCCTGACATACACGGTTCGGGGTCAGAAGTAAGAATACAAGCGTCATCTAAATCAGTTGAGACGCTAATACGTGGGGGAAAAACCTCACATGAAGAACTCATGGAAGTACTTTACGATGTAATTTATTAAACTTATTCTTGAAAATCTTACTACTACTGCTGCTACTGAAGTATGACGTTCAACGAAAAGAAGGAGAAATTAAACAGAACGTCTAGAGATTGACCCAAAGAAGAACATATATATTCCCAGGAAGAAATCAATCCTAAGGGGAGGTGTTGAGGGCTTATCCGGATTTGGCTGTAGTGACCTGATAGATTCGTCAGGTCACTATAAAATCGACACCTTTGCTTAACAAAGGGGAGCCGCTTAGCGCACCGCTTATAGCATGTCTGCCTAGGGCCTGTATTTGTAACTGCCCTGTTGTATGTAATCTACTATTATTAATACATTTCGTAGTCTATCTCTTCCTCTGTTGTGTTCTATTTATTTATGGTTATTACTATGATATCACATCCTGAAATCACGGGGATAATTTTTCTTACTTTATATATACAATTTAAAATTATTCGATAGGACTCGATAAGATTTAAGGATTGAAGTTCATTAAAGAAAATACACCATTTTGATAAGTATTTACACATTTTCTTTGACAATTGTACATGTTGACATTAATATTCGTTATTGGAAAGGTTTACCTTTCCTCTCTAGAGTAACTGGCTTGTATCACTCCAAATTAAACACATGCCTTTACTTAATTCACCCGTTATTATATATGCAGCATCGTGGGTAATATATGTGTTTAACGTCACCGACCGACTCCAGATATTTGATTATATTATAGCTGAAGTACTCACAGGTGGATTAAATAGAGTCTCGATGTGTGAGTTGAAAGAAGCACACACACTCAGAATTGGAAAAAAACGAACTGATATCATTGTATTATTGCCTAAAAAATTATTTACGTAGATCTGTGTCAGACATACACAGAAACTGTGATATGACGGACTTCGATGATTAAATTTGGCTCCTGGCGAAAATATAAAATGCGATTGTACTATTGTGCTCTGCCTCAGGGTGGGCCAAAATAAGGGTCCTATCTTTAAATTTGAATAACTTGAATTTGAATAACTTCCACAAAATAAAAGTTAAACCCACCAAACTTTATGTGTGTGTAGACTGACCCTTCCGAGATTTTTTGAAATAAACAAAACAAATTTTAGCCGAAAAACACTTCTTAAAACTTACAAAAACTAAAGTATTGTTTTTTACACTGTTTTTAGTTATTTAAGCAAAAATAATGTTTTCTAAATGAGAGTACGTTCCTTAGGGCTAATACGACTCATGCTTGCTTCGGAAGGGGTCCTTTACTTATTCTAAAAATTAAAAAATTAAAAAATCAATAAATAAAAAAGTTATGAATTTTTAAAAATAGGACCCTTATTTTTGCCCCCCCTGTATATAAGGTTTTCATTTGAGGTGCACTTTTAAATCCACTCTTTATTCGCTTGTTCACTCGATTGCATGTATGCCCCTTATGTTTCCTGTGTGCTTTATACCGGTCTTGCTAAATGTTCTGATTGCATCCCTCGCGCCAATTATTACCTATCATACAATAAATAGTGTACCTTCCGTAGTGATGTAAGTTCAAGTGACAGCGCTAAGCTCGATACTCCAGCAGACCAGATGAATTATTCTGCTGGAATCCAGCAAGACCAGGGAAAACAACTAGTAAGATTAATAATAGCACAGTTAAGTGATCAATTGGGAAGATAACAATTTTAATTATTCCTTGCTTTAGTAACACAGTGTTTGAGAAGTATATTACATTAAATGAACTTACTGATACCTTTGCATCACTTAAAGAAATCAAGTGTTAGTAAAATGTATGGTCCTCGTATCTCTAAGGGCTAAATGAATTTAAATAGAAAAAATAGAGTAAGTGATTTTATTTAGATAAAAGTAAACAAAAATTTAATAACAAATATTTTAAAGGAAAAAGAACGCAATAAAATGGCTCACACTTGTTTAGGCATGAATGGCTTACATTTTGTAAACAATATCCGTATATTTCTGTATTAAGATTAAGTATAACAGTGTTAACCTGTGCATTATGCGATGTATTAAACAGCTGATAATGTAGTACGTAATCGTGTATATAAAATAAAGATATAGGAATGTTCATCATATATTTATGTTAATACATGTGTTTTTCATCTCTCTATTTCTTGCACAGGGTCTCCTTCAAATCGTGCCCATGGAGCCGTTAATGAAATTCACAATCGATTTTGCAATCCAAGTATATTTCGTACAAATAAATGTTGCTTTATGACTGACTTGTCTGCAAAGTTTCAGTGTGAATATTAAGTATACCATAATGTTTTTATAGACGTTTAATGATATATTAGAAATATGCACCGCTGCATTGTAAGTACATTTATTGGTACGACGTGCAAAATTGTCATTGTTTTAGCCACTTTTCTTTTGCCTGTTAAACTCTCCGTCTATCCCTCACACCACCTCTTCAATTACCCAACACCTTTTAAAGCCCATTTTTAGCGCTCAATACAAATCATAATTGGCTTTACATTTGGTTCCTCAAATCAGTATAGACCGATAATCATCATCTTGATATTCAAATTCATGCAGTGCACATGTTTGTAAAGCAGTGGATAATGTTCCGGTGAGGTTAGACACCCAGCATTTCAAAGAATTCATTGGATTTGCTACCGAAACATTTTGGTCATTGTCTCATCCGTAAAAGGTCTTGCCTTTTTTTTTAGATTCGCGGTTACCTCAAATTGAATATCGATCAAACAAACCTTACATTATTACTGGGCAAGAGAGGATAATCAGTGCCAAAATCAGACAGCGAGAAGACAGTGTTTCTATGTATATATAGAATTTTAGACGATAAGCAAAGATACACCAATGGCTGTTGGACATTCAGGACTTTAACTTGGTTGACAAATCAGATCTTGAATAAAATTCATACAAAATATGGTTAGATTGAAGAAAGGATTGCGAATTCTATCAACGCGTCCAATACTAGGAGTTGTTTGGTGATAATTACAAAACGAAGAGATGATAAGATAACATTCACGTGACAAACTCACTGCTTGAGATGTCTTGCACGGACAGTGTATCTGTACAGGGTGATCTGTTTGGCCGGATCATTTCTAATGACAAATTAATGACAGATACATTTTTCGATCAAATACAAATGTAGAAAATGTAACATTGGTAATTGTATAAGTCAGTTTTGCCATTGATCAGTTACTCCATAGTTGCGGCTTCGTCAAACAATGTAAATATAAAACTACATGAAAGTCATTGGATTATATATATATATATATATATATATATATATATATATATATATATATATATATATATATATATATGTATATATGCAAGTTGGTGTATGCGGGGACATTCCGATATACCTATTTTCCTGATTTTCTAAATATGAGAATTAAATGAAACGTTAGTGACACCTAGTGTATTATGTGTAAAGCATAATATGCGGAACATGGGAGATTTCAATGAAATGTAAGACTTCCGTTCCCCACAATGTAGTCGTATATCCAGTCCGCTGCTAAGGTCGCAGGTAAAGGGTTGAACTATTCGACTGCTTTCGAAAATACATCACTGCAGATGCAATCCTCTGCGTAGATAAGAGGCAACTATATCCAATCGTAGAATACGTTTTCCGCATCTAATAAGACAACTTTCCTGTCCTGATAGAGTACAAAATCGACTTCAAAATATCGTTGGAAGATTTCAATATTTCCCCAAAACCATTTTCTCACACAATACACATTGTTACTCTCTCCCTCCTACTCTCTCTCTCTCTTTCTCCTTTCCTCTCTTATACCGTTATAAGAGTTTTAGGTTCAGCCTTCATCTTTTATTCATATATTGTCTTGATTTTATATGAATATATTATTTTATATTTTATAATTTATTCATTATATTTTATCTGCGTAGTAATATACATTCATTGTGTGCATTTGTGTAGCACAAACATAAGTAATCTATCTAATCTCAAAACGCTACGTAAAAAGTATTATTTTTCATTTTATTTACACCCGTATAATTTTTTATAGTTTGTCGGTTTTGGCTAGTCTCTACGCGTCTGTGTGTTGTGAGTGTATGTGTGTATTTATAATAAATCGGCTGCTTAAACTCTATGCGAGCGTTTCCATGAATGCCGGTTTCTATAGACGTCATGTAGTGTATATTGTAAGTTACGGATATCCGGATTCGCACATAACTATACATGTCATGTCAACATCGACAAGGTAAAACAAAATAATATAAGAAAAAAAATAATAAATAATAAATAAAAATCTTATTTAAAATGTAACGGGCATTATTATATTTAGGCAATTTGAATTCGCTATTCATAAATTGATTACGGTTTCAGCTCCAGAACGTAACATTCCGTACTTTATTATGTTTGTCCGAAAAAGCCGATAGAAATGACTCCGAGCGAAATATGTCTGCAAATGTGTAGCCAAATAATGTTTGTATTAAATAAAATAAGTGTATACCTGATAAACAGCTCTATTAGCTAAAAAACAATTTCATATAAACGGATTAAAAATGCTCTGGATCTCCTCACCAGCGGTTATATACTTATATGGATAAATCTATCTATCTCTCTTTCTCTCTCTCTGTCTCTCCCTCTCTCTCTCTCTGTCTCTCTCTCTCTCTCTCTATATATATATATATATATAAAGAAAGACACGAAGAAACAGAGGTGTGTATACGTGTGTGTTCGTATTTACATTTTGAATGCATATGTTATATCTGTGTGTCAGTGTATGACGTTGTGTGGGTGGTTGCCCGCGAGATAGATAATGTTGACGAACTGAGCGGAATTACAATGATGGCCGCATATTTATAGATGAACCGTATCGATTTCTCCCCCACGCACAAATAAACGGCAACTCAAACAATAAACGGCCATCCATTGTGCCGGCCAGACAATAGGGAAGGACACATGAACTGCGCATGTGCACACCTACTGAATGTCAGGACCTTACGAGGGCAGATCGCCCGGGATAATTACAAAAA
>OY744517.1:25284385-25334385 GCA_963556195.1 Sepiola atlantica | reverse complement strand
TAAAAATTAAAATAATGGAGGCATGCGTACATATGTTTCCTAAGTCTATCAAGTTTGTCAGTGACTAACAATTTGCCCGTCGATCAGTAAATATTCCGCACTTCTGTAACACGCACACCCACACATAGGCACACCCTGTGAAGACCTAATAGACACCGTCCTCCAGTGGCTACGGTCTTTCTGTACAGGTGTTTGTGAGGCACAACTTGGCATGCGAATTCTTTCTCCTACAAGTACACCCTGACCAAATATTGAAAAAAACATAGAATTCAAACCCAAATGAGATCCTTTCGGTATGGCTACACACTGGCTCGTAAGAAGCATGGTGCACCTTTACCAAGTAGTGTTGCCTTTAGTTACAGCATTTAGATTGATACTCCACTGGACAAGTTATAGTATTGTGCAGGAATCCAGTATAACAAAGAGACAAGACAACACAATATACTATAACATAACTTGTCGATTGAGGATATATATATATATATATATATATATATATATATATATATATATATATATATATACTATAACATAACTTGTCGATTGAGGAGAGGTAAATCACTGTTCTTCACTTCATACTACCTCAATGTTTTAGAAGTTAAAGAGAACTTTAAATTAACACTCAAATATCTATATATCTAATATAGAGACCAATTGTTAACTTTAGGAGTATAGCTATTTTATTTCTGAATTCTTACACTAAAGTACAAACTTTAAATATGATATATATATATATATATATATATATATGTATATATATATATATATATATATATATATATATATATATATATATATATATATGGGGGTGAGAGGGAGAGTGGTTTACAGATATTTAAAGCGGTTGAATGCAAAATGCGATATATCCATTTTTTGAATTTGAGAAATTCAACAATACAAAACGAAGTTATCAAATATAACCAGCGACTCCTAAAAGTTTATTTTAATTGACATACTCTTACAATCATGCTGATATCACATTGTGCATAGCATGATTTGAGAATTTGCTATATGTTTATTGCGTTTTGCATTCACAATATTCATATATATATATATATATATATATATATATATACATATATATACATATATATATATATATGTTTATATATATATATGCATATATATATATATATATATATATATCCATATATATATATATATATATATATATATATATATATATATATATCCATATATATATATATATATATATATATATATATATATATATATATATATATATATATATATATATATATATATATATATATAATATGTTAGGAAATTAACCTCACCGATAAAAAACGCTAACTTCACATTACAAATAAAAATAAATACATTTCTAAGAGTCTGTTAATGCGTGTGTTATGGAGGTCACAGGATTAATTTATTTGCATATTTTTTTAGAATCGCTATTTTTTTATGTTGTTTCATCATTCACTTATATTCTTCACGTATTTATAACAGGTACTTCAGTTTACATATATGATTTATGTCATGAATAAAGGCTTTTCAATGTACGATAAAATAGCATTTCCATTATTTTACGACCATTTAACTTCTATGAATTGTTATGCAGTTTCAGAAATTAAAAACACCAAGACGCGTCCCTACGCGCTCTCTCCCTTACACTACACCTACAGGGACATTGCGACCAAACAAAGACACGCATGAGTAGAACCATCTTCAAATTATTTTCGAAACTATATATCATTCCAATATATTGCATCTCCTTTAATTCCTAGAGAAATCAGCTATTGTTTGTTTATGAATTGTATAATACTCCCTAGCCCGGTACATTTTTACGGACGATGTCATTTACTGAAGAACATCCGACATTAATACCGGATATTACATCTATAGACTCCTCAGAAACCACAAAGTTCTTCCGGAAATATCCATAGCGAGGAAACAAATGCACCGAAGTATTTGCTTGGTAAATTTTATAAGTACAATTAATACAATCTTGGGCACTGGAATGTAGCTTAATATTGTCTATTGCCGTTTTTATAATTAAAACATTATCGAACTTTTAATTTGAAAAAGTTGGTATATAGAAAATAGAAAGTATATGAATCACATATACTTCTCTACATTTCTCTCTCTCTCTCTCTCTCTATATATATATATATATATATATATATATATATATAGTTATATATATATATATAGTTATATATATATATATATATATATATTTATAGTCATCCAAATACATACTGTTTCGCTGTATCACAACTCTTCAGTGCGGCTAGATCAGTTACTGCCTCAAGCCGGGATTGAATCTCAACTGTCGAGCTGACATTCGGCGCCCCTACCCCTACGATATCATACGACAATGACTGATTGTCAGTAATATCTTAATGTAAACATTGTCAAGTGCTGGAAGCTTGAATTAGTTTTACCTAATAAGCTATGTCTTAAAGCTAACGCCAGTTTCCGATGCCCTTACAAAAAAGCTCTACCCAGTAGGGAGCTTTATATAGTCAATCCACATACAGACTGTTTCGCTGTATCACAGCTCTTCAGTGCGGCTAGACTAGTTAACCTTAAGCCGGGATTGAAACGCAACTGTCGAGCTGACAGTCGACGCCCCTATATATATATATGTATATATATATATATATATATATCACAGTATTATAAAATAGTACCTAATACGATAGTAGTATGCTCAATGTTGGAGATAGAGCATTATTATAGAGAAGAAAGCGATAAAAATACAACTATAAAATTAAATACTTTGAAATTTTATTATATTTAAATATTACAACAATGAATAGTCTATTAGAAAACCTTTGAAATCATAGTTTTATTTAAGAAATTGGTTCTATCATCTTAAGAAAATGTATAAAGAATTGGTTAACGTGATTAATTTTAAATTTAATCACTTTGATTTGTATATATATATATATATATATATTTAAATATATGTATATATATATATATATATATATATATATATTTAAATATATATATATATATATATATATATATATATATATATATATATATATATATGTGTATGTGTGTCATTTTTTTTCAATAATTCATACGTACCCCCATATTATTTTATATATATATATTTGTTTGCTCTCATATTTCATAAGTGTTATATACTTCTATCCCCTTCCATAATAAAAATGCTTTAAAGATCTTTGATCTACGCCCGTCGAGTGTGCAAGTTACTCACTCCTCAGTCGTTTTTTTTTCATTTTTCTGCATAGATCCTCGCAGACAGTCTCGGTTATTTGCATACGTCCGCTGATTAATATGATGGAGTTGAAAAGCAGAGTGAAAAGAAAAAACATTCAATGAATCAATGGCCGAGATATTAAAAAAAATAGATGCAACAGAAATCACGATGAATGAAAAAAAAGAAAACGCTGATAAAAACGATACGATCGCCGAGAAGAGTCTGGTATCTGGCATGTCTTCAGGGAGAAGAGAAATCACCGTCGATCTCACAGATGATAATGGCGCTGTTCTTCATTATAAAAAATACTGACTGTTTTCGCTTCAAAATCTGCCGTCATCATCCTGTTTTTGGATTAATAAGTTCGCATGGGTTGTATTGCCCGATATGTGTCAGATCGCTCGATCCGTTATTCTCATTCAATGTAATCCAATATTACTGGTTTTAATGAGATGTTCACATGATCGAGGTTCGCCTCTGGAATGAATTCAACAAACCAGGATATGCCCAGCCTGATCCGATTCCTTTTCTATCTAGATAATGTAAGGTTCGGCTCACTCCTATGATTCAAACCTTCCCACACATTACATTTTCCCTTTGATGAGATGTATTGCCGATCGTCTTAGGCGTTTCTACCGAGATATCCCCACTATTTTTGTGAGAGCGCTTTCAGAATTTTACCACATTTTTTAATTTGCGGCAAGTACGAAATTCAAATAAATCAGAAGCACTCGAAATATAAGATATCTTCCTTACACATCAATTTCCGAATAAACCACATATATGTTTTTCTTAAAGCTTTGTAATCATTGGGTTTTTTTCTATACTCATGATAATTTGTTCCATCCATTTTAAGACATTTGTATCTCCAGTAGACATGTCATGTTTGAGAAATGATTTTGCTCCCGAAAACCGCTTTTTTTAAAACTTGAACATTATCCTCTTTATACCCATATTTAATTTTTGTTAAAAATATGTTTCATCCCGAAACACCTATATTTATCCCACTCTACTTTTATATTTTTCTTTCGACATTATCTTATTCCTCATGTACTGTGTTTATTGTGATCTAACCCAACTCCAATCCTCATATAATGAACTATTTTAATAGAACCGCTTGTATTGCGTTAATTGACATATTCATTGAGACTCAAATCGGCATTCGTACAAGTTAACTTTTTTTTTTACGTGTCTTTCATTCCATTTAAATCCGGAAAAACATTTTTATTCACGCCAAGCGATCATGTGTTTCTTGTGTTTTACGTCACATCCTGTTCAGAACACCCGATTTTGCAGATCAAAATGTTTTAATGTTTTATTTCTACTTACTAAGAAAAGTTATTTTTGTTTAGAAACTGTTCGTTTGCCTATTATTACTTTAGTATTTTGATTTGATCGAATAATAGCTATATTAAGATATACGTGTTTAGAAAAAAGGTTTTAAAAAGGTTTATACAGTAGATTGATTTAAAACCTATTAAATGTCAGATGAGAGGTCATAACTACGTCTTAGGATATAACATCACTGAGAAAAAGTCTCTAATTAGACGTAATTAAGATAAATTGCCCTCTATTTTGTTTGAGCTTATCGTTCGAGCGCTTTTTTTCGGAGATTAGCCTTCATCCACCCCGACTGGGAGCGAACCATTCGCATATTTTATCATACAGAAATAAAACATAGAACATCGAGGAGAATGTCCACATTATTCAATAACATTATTGGTGTTTTATTTTTTCATAGTCTTCCATTACTACAGTTTCCTAAGAAAGACAATAATACATCCGCCATAATCATACCGAGAGAAGAAGAAAGCGAGCAACTCTATTTCTGTTGTAAAACCGATGATGGTTATATAGCCACTTCGAAATTCTTTAGAAGTAGACATCACAATCCAATGAACCAATTACGTTTATTTCAGATGGGTGAACCACTGGTTCTGTCGACGGAGAAGATAACAGACAATGATGATAGTAGACGAAGTTAACAGTGACATTTTCGAAAACATGTTTGGATCTGACGGAAGATTAAACTCTCACAGTATAGTAAAAAATATAAACTATTTCTAAATATCTAATATGTCCGTCGTTGCATTTTTTTCTAAATAAACTAAAAACCAGGAGTAATGAGTGCATGCAAGTGCAAGTTATTGTGAGCCCGGGATATACTACGTTTAACCTATAAAACTACTGAAAACTATCAAATCACAAAAGATTGTATTTTTTTCAAAATATTGCTAAGTAGATTTTTGGAGCGTCGCTCCCAAATTAAACCCTCTATATGATTACATATGTAGTCATACCGGGGCGCCAAGACACCATGCACCAATTGCAACTTTGTTGTAAATTGATTTTTTAAAATATCTACGAGTCTATTATAAGTTTATATCCCAAAAATCTATAACCATTTACTATAACTGAATCTTATATGATGCAAACAGTAGTGATCGTAAACGAGAGATAACTCATCCCTTACTTAGAAATTATACGAAAATTGCATTATTTATGACAGTTCTAAAAGTTCGCTTTTAATCCTCTTTAACTTAGGACAATTTATCATTACTCATTTTTTATATAAAGCTACTAGTAGTAATCGCAGTGGGGTGTGATCATGCTTTATTCGATTATTTTTCATAAATGCTTTAAAACATTATTTGTATCTGTTTATGTGTCTTAATCGACGCTTCAGCCTAATTGCCTCATACGCTTTGTATTGTTTTCCTACAATCACCTTCATCACGTCCAAACAGTAATGAGAGCGTAGACAGTAGGCGTAATTACATCTATAGATAACTAATGACAATAATTTAAATAAATAAATTGATCATAGCGATAATCATTCTGTAGTCGCCTCGGCCTATATTATTAGGGATTTCACTAACGTTACTTCTTTGCATGGCGTTGGTTGGCAATTCGAGGCACTGCTCATTACGCTAGGGTGGACTCGAATCATCGCGTTATCATAAACATAGCAATTATCATTTGCATCCGTCATTGTTTTGCCTAGCTTTATACTTTTTTTCACTTTGGATTGTACCCGGTGTGTGAACAGGCCACGGTGGTTATTGTTAACCAGGGTGTGTTGTAATTACAGATTGAAATGACAAATTGCTAATAATATTGTTTAACAGAATCACGTCTCATCTTAACGATCTGTAAGCCAGATTGTCATAGAAACACACACACATACACATACATATATATATATATATATATATATATATATATATATATATATATATATATATATATATATATATAATCTGTGGTTAAGATCGGATTCTAACTCTGCCTGATGAGATCTCAGTTTACAATAACTGTTGATCAATAACATCGACATGCCAGTGTCGCAGATTTTGTACATGTCTGTGTAAATAAACATAATCATATATAAAGCTCTATTTGATATTGAGCACTTTTTATAAACCCGGTTGAAATTCTTTGGATTACTACCCTGTGGATGTTTTTACCTAGATTATTTTCGAGTGTCCAACTTCATCAGTGCTGGTGTGGTCGTTGCAAGCGGCCGTATGCGCTCGAATGCAGTTCGTAGATTCATCTCACTGGGTAAAACTTATACGAGCTCCCGGCACTTGACAATATTTACATTGAGATATAACTTACATTCAGTCACTATCGCATGATAGCGCAGGGGTAGAGGCGCCGATTGTCAGCTCGACGGTTGAATTTCAATACCGGCTTGAGTCACTAGCTATCAAGCTGCACTGAAGAGCTGTGATACAGTGAAACAGTCTGTATGCGGATGACTATATATATATATATATATATTAGGGGAGGTCGATTTTGAAACTGTAAATTATCGCACTCGAAGAAAGTTGCCAAATAATGTCAAAAGTTACCACAAGAAATATTTTTCTTCAAAACTTTGTATTTATTTGAGCATTGCAACTTTAAGATCAAATAAATCGAGATTTTTTCTCACAGCCTAGATTTCACCGGCAGATGTGTCGCCTTAAATTAAACCCGGGTTTTAACAAAAAAAAGTAATACATTACTTAATAATAAATATTTTAAAGTTTATTATTCCTTTTCTTAAGAAATTAAATGTACATATTCAAATTAAAAAGGAATAAAACACTATAATATTTAATGTTATATATAAATAATTATTTATTTACATAGGCGTTTTATTTATTGGATATTTTTTATGGTATTCACCGGTTGAAAATTCAACGAGCGAATTTGAATTCACGTGTTGATTTTGTGTTTACAAATGTAATTATCACAAATATATATTGAATTGTCGAGCGCTGGCTTATCTAATCCCACTTCCCCAACCTTTTGTCACACCTTACCTTGTGGGAGTTAGATAAATAAAAACTAGTTCAGCCAGGGTTTTTTAACCCACCAAATAAACCGGTATCGTCCGGGTCTTTGGGTCTGGATTCACGCCCGTCTGTCCGTCCTGTGCAGTTCTAGGAGGTGCACCTCCCAGGTTTTGCCTTCCCTCTTTGGGGAGGAGTAAGTTTATTGCTTACTGTCTGAGGCGGCCCTACCGGGGAATGCCGACGGAGCTGCCCAGGCAATTTTTAAATGGCCAGAGTGCTCACCTCTCGAGCACTGGCTTTCTCATCCCACTTTCCTGTGTCAATCTTACCTTGTTGGAGGTAGATAAATAAAATCTAGTTCAGCCAGGGGATTTTACCCCACCAAATAAATCGGTATCGTCCGGGCCTTTGGGTCTGGATTTACGCCGGTCTATTGGGGCTTGTCCGTCCTGTGCAATTCTAGGAGTTGCACCCTCTCAGGCTTTGCCTTCCCTCTTTGGGGAGGAGTAAGTTTATTGCTAACTGTCTGAGACGCCCCTACAGGGGAATGCCGACGGGGCTGCCCAGTCAATTTTTTAATGGCCAGAGTGCTCACCTCTATAGCGCAGGCTTATCTAATCCCACTTTCATGACTGTGTGTCACATCTTACCTTGTTGGAGGTAGACAAATAAAACTATTTCAGCCAGGGGTTTTTACCCCACCTAAAATATTATATGTATTGGAGTTGATGGGAGAATGGATAAGGACACATTGATGTATAAGGAAATTGTGGATGAAAATAGACAGAGAATTATGAAAAAAACTAAGGGACCAGAACACCATTTAACTTTTACAAAAGAAACACCATGTGAAAGTAAATATATGACACAGAGTTCTTCCTAATAGTGGTGCAACAGGTGCTGTTCATGCAGATCAAGTGGTGGATGTTTTGCATGAATTCCACAGTGAGAACAGTATCAAGGCTATACTTGTTGACAACACTAATACCAACACAGGTTGCTAAGGTGGAATGGTTGCAATTTTAGAAAAAAAACTTTAAAAATCTTCACACAATTGGTTGCTCTTTGCATCATAATGAACTACCTTTCAGAGCCCTTTTTAAAAACATAGATGGTTGCGCAAAGGGCCCTACAACATTCAGTGGCCCTCTGGCGAAAATTATGCTCAAATGATTGCCATGATTTACCCCAAATATCATTTTCCACTATTAGCAATCCTCTAGAGTCAATTTTTAAAATTGATGAAATACATGATCTTAGTTCTGACCAAAGACTCCTTTATGAATACACAGTAGGTATTTCTAGAGGTAAGGTTGACTCTAGATATACCTCCTGGAAAATTGGTCCTTTAAACCAAGCAAGATGGTTAACTTTGGCCATCAGGCTCATGTGTTTATGGACTCGTGGTGCATACCAACAAAGGCACACGACAAAACTACACTATGTAGTAAATTTTATTGTAAATGTGTATGCCACTTCTTGGTTTGAAATTAAAAGAAATAGTAAATTCCACAATCAGCAAGTGCACATTTTTAATATGACCCAGAGGATTAAGGAGCAGCCTCAGGAAATCCAAGATATCACATTTAGAAATATACAAGGTAATACATTTTGTTTACTGCCTGAAAACTTTCTATATTCCATGGTTAAATCTGAAGAGATTGAAGTAAGAGAAGAAGCTTTAAAAAGAATTTTGGCCATTAGGTAAGTAATATTTATTCATATATTTCTGACTCAATTATTTATTCCAATTTATAGAATGATTTTTAAAGATTTTATCTAATTTCACCATAATTATTAAAGCAGTACAGATTGGAATTTTTTAATAATTCAATTAATTAATGTGTTCTTTCAGGAGTGAGGAGTCAACCAGAAAAAGATTAAAAAGAATACCACCTATTAATTTTAATGCCACACATTGGACACAATTAATAGATTTAAAATTATGCTGCATTTTTGGCATTCTCAGGGCGTGGAACGGGCAGTTAAGTTAATAACAGAAGCTTCACAAACTGTATATGGTTTTGAAGCAAGGCATCAACACATTACAGCCAAAGTTTTGAGTCAGAAATTGAGACCAGCATTTTTGTCTAAGGGGTCTTATATGGAGCAATTTGACTCAATATTAAGCTCCATTAAAATAGTGTTAGGTTTTTCCTTATTTCTTTGCTTGTTATATTTTCACTTATAACAGAAAAAAATCATTTTTTTAGGTATTCAAATATTACTGTTTAATTCATAACGTTAAAAGGTAGTTTACAAAAGCAGATACTGAAAATGAGGGGGGGGGCAAATTTTTAATTTGAAGATTTCTTTAATTAATATCATTTTTATAAAATAAAAGGACATTCGCTGATTTTAAATGCAAAAATTATTTGGTTTTAACACCAGTATTCAAGCAAATCTTGCAAAAACGAGGAATTTTCAGTATATTCTTGTCTACGATCTTTGATACCAAACGCTCAAAAAACCGCTGAAGTTTTTGATCTAATTTTTTGCATGAGTATTTAATAGGTCTATATACAACTTTCGGTACGTGCCTTTTTTTAATATTTAAAAAAAAGTGTAAAATCGACCTACCCTAATATATATATATATATATATATATATATATATATATATACTTATGCTGCAAACAGAGTTTCATTGCTTGCTTGCCACCGTGCCCACTGGATCTCGTCATAAAAGGCGTCGCTCACAGTAGATTATATCGGAAAAGACAAACGGCATGGATCAAAGTAAAGTGATGAACCAATTAGTGAGAGTAAACTAATGGTATGAATAATGTAATAGCGAGATAAGATGAGAGAGAGGTGGAAGAGAAGACCTTACGTATGAGAGTAAAGAAAATAGGAAAAAGTAAAGAGGACGAAAGAAGCGTATGAGACAGAGTAATTAACATGGGAATACCTTTCTGTATAATACACGTGGGTGTGAGTACCTCTAGTAAAATTAGTGAAGTGTGTTAAAGTAGTAAATGAAATGAAATGTTTATTAGAACCGTGATTCATTTTGGGAAAAGACTGTAATCGCCGATTTACTTACCTCCCAACGAATTAAAAGTAGGGAACGCTCAGTGTTTAGTCCGAGGTAAATCAGTTACTCAAAACTGGACAGCATTGATATTGTCAAAGTAATTATGACGCAGGTTCCTGTACACGTAAGTCTTACTTGACCCTTGCTGATTAGAAAGCTGGCACCTATACTTTATTCAAATTACAATGCTATTCAATACACTTCATCATCATGTTTATTTATGATTACAATTTTATTTCGGTGATAAATTCCATGCACTTACTAATGAGTGAATTTCCAAACGCATTCTATATATATATATATATATATATATATATATATATATATATATATATATATACATAATTTTTAATAAATGCTACTATTTAACAATTAATAACAGACATTATACCTGGATGTATCCTCTATATATAGCACTTGAGTTGGCAAAGAGTCTAAATCGCCGAAAACCATCTCTCTATATCTCTCCTTCTCTCTCTCTCTCTCTCTCTCTCTCTCTCTCTCTCTCTCTCTCTCTCTATATATATATATATATATATATATATATATATATATATATATATATATATATATACATGTATATATATATATATATATGTTTTGGAATTTTTTAGATGCGGGTTGATATATGTTTCTGATTTTAATCTTATTTTTACGAAACCATCAGTAATCTTGCTACACTATGACCATAAACATAAAATACACATTCAGATTTGTGATAAAAACATTATTTATAAACTGCCACTGAATGGACTTAAATTGTAATTACTTGAAAATATCTAAATTGCCTCTATGTACATTTCTCCCTACTCCCCAAACATTATTGTTCGTGTGAACAAAATCATATAGGAATTCATAGCATATATCATCGTTTCCCCTTAACGTACATTAGAGAATACTAACTTAACACAAATTGCTAAATTAAATGCATTTAAACGTACACTCATTAGTTTCTTCTTAAAAAGAAACCGCCCAAAACTATGATTGAGTTTATTTACATTATTCAAGTAGTACTGATTACTGAGCGATCACAAATATGTTATTATTTTTGAATGATATAAGCAAGACAATTCGCATTACACAACATGACTTGATATTCGCTTGAATGCTTTTGTGCGCAAGGCTCTTTACACTATAAAATAAGACACTCACAATAGGAGCCACATGAACTTTGTCAACTCTATATTGTGCTATAGATTTAAACGATTTCAACATTTCTCGCTGAGTTGTCTGTATTCGCTAGTATTAAGTTCACCCCTATCAACAACAATGCCTGTGGCCTACATGCTTTTGATCTAACCCATAATAACACTATTTTGTATAGTTATATATTACTTCGGCTGCCATGTGGTTCTGGATGATTCGTGAGACGAGCATATACACATGCTTAGGTAGTTAACCGATTTTTAACGCATATTTACCTGAGACGAAGGGTAAAGCTCGAAGCCATGCATTGCAGTAATATTACGCAAGCGGAAATATGTCCCTCCAGCAACTAAGCTGGAAGATCACACGATGCGTGGCTTCGCGCGTTAAGCGGGAAACTAATTCGCCAATATGAAATTATATCTTATTACACGCGACTCTGGCAGAGAAAAACACGAACCTATATGCTTAAGATGCGTCTGCTCAATATACGCGTTTAACGATGAACCGCTCATCTTATACTGTTGTGGCTGTAAAAGGGCCGGAAAATAATAAGACAACTAGGCGGTATGTAACAAGGGGCTGTTTTTACAGTAAGTATAGAAGTAATTTGTTGGCAGATAATTCTTCCGGATCGAACATAGCGGCGCTCTCCGATACCAATAGTATTCATCGTGTCGAACAGAATGCATGTAGTTACACATATGTATTACAAACGGTCAGAACAGCATAATTTTTCTGCCCATCTGTAAAATACATTCATAAATATTACGTTCACATTTTAAAGTTCAATTTTTAGGAAAATTGTATTTCATAATCGAGAACATTACTGGGTTTATTCGCGCACACCTTACGCACGTATACACACAAATAATGTTGTATAAACAATTTATCATCTACTTGGAAATAGTATATATATATATATATATATATATATATATATATATATATATATATATATATATATATATATATATATATATATATATGGTGTCGGAAATTTTTACAACCTATAATACTATATGTAAAGAAAACAAATCAGTTTTTAGTCCCGAGTCCTTCGTTGGAAATTGCTCTTTGCGATCAATCTCTTCAAATCACAGTGTTAGTTAGTTTCCAAGAATTTACGCTAGTCTTTATATTTTTGAAGGACTCATCAGTATCCGGGATTTAAACTCAACCATTGTTTTATTTATTGACTCCACAGCAGTGTTCAGCAGACACTACACTCCTTTCAGAAACATACCAGATATTCCGAATACCAGATCTAGTTTTTAGTTTTAGATAACTTTATTTTTACCTCATTGTTTTATTTAAAATGATGTCATTATCATAGTTGTTCGTTTTTACTTAAGAAAAAATGTGTTTGTTATTTACAAAATTACTGTATTGTATACACTTCTAATCAATATATTATACTATATATATATATATATATATATATATATGTGTGTATAGCGAGTGAGATGGAGAGAGAGAGAGAGAGAAAACTGCAGACGGACATTTCTTCCTTGCCAGCAGATTATTTGGCCATCAGCTCTTCACATAATGTTAGCGTAAATGACAGACATCAGTGATTCGCTTTCTTTATATGTCTTTATCGTTGATGTCCCCTACTTCTCCTTTTCAATAACCGCAGTTGAAAAACGTATCGATAAAGAGAGTACACACTCTTCTGTGATTTAACAATATGTATGTGAATTACATTTTCGGTATAGATTATAGATAATACTACACAGGCCGATAAGTTGCCCCAAACCCGACAACTCCTTTTCTCACGCTGTTCAAAAACAGCTTATACACTACGTGTCTCTGGCGACTTCTTGTCTATGACGCTAAAGCGTTTCATGAATCTGGATCACTCTATTTACCTCGGTGACATAACTTTATGAAAAAGGCCGTGCCAATAGTACGTTGATGCTATTTTAAACATACGAGTAAGAGAGGAAACAGTTATTTTCGCACATAAACGTGGAGGGCCGTAGTCGCACGATATGTCCTTCGCGGTTGTCTTATTTACACGCCCAGGCGCATCAACATGATTTCAAAAAAATAAGAGGTATCTTCTAATTGTCTCTTATAGATGTAGTAATATTTATTCGATGGAATGTGAAAACGGAAATCGAAAACGTAACGTAATAATTAATAAGGAAACAAATATTTGTCAGTGGAGTTTAAGTTATAGGTTTATCTGACGTGCACAGAACTTCAAGTCACGGCATGGAGCGACGTCGAAAAGAAGAGTGATGGGTATTTTCCTTTTGGTAATTGACGCCTGATTTAGAAAGCGAAAAACATTAACATCTTTACGACGACTGCTATTCTATCTATCATTACAACGTGGTGGCAAGATATAAGCTGTTTTTGTCAATGAGACGAAGATTGTCCCAACACCTCAATGTGTTATTCCTGTGCTTGTTTTCCATTACTTCAATAGAATCTACTCCTATAAACTTGCTGTTCTAGTGCTCCATCCATTTAAATACGCTAGACCAATTAAATTAAATCTATTCAATGTGGAGGTCCCCAGATGCTGAAGAGCCTTCTACTCCAATAGCGTGTTTCCTCGTTCCGCCGACCTTTGGTACTATCCTACAGCTCACTGTTTCCCCAACTGTACTGCCACGCAGAAATTTAAAACAAGTGTGAACAAGCATTTCGCTGCACAGCTCTCAATTTAGGATGACCTCCAAAGCGTTCACCCTAATTCTGAGTAGCAGTTTACGTCTACAGTGACAACTTGCCTTGTTTGAGTGAAATATGTGTTGTAGACCCGTGCTAGGGGTCACAAAGATAACAACCACAAATTGTGACAGGTTAAAATATACAATGTAGTTATTCATAGCAATACAGTAACGCCACTAAATGTGGTAGGAGATGACCGGATTCCTACCATGCGGTAAAACATGAATAGGAATGTCCTTTATTTAACACCTACCCACTATAGGAGTATGTGACACAAGGTCGGAAAGTGGGATTTGAAAAGCCAGCGCCCGAGAAGGTGAGCGCTTTAGCCATTAAAAATTGCCTGGGCAGCCCCGTCGGCATTCCCCGGTAAGGGCGCCTCAGGCAGTAAGCTTTAAACTTACTCCTCCCCAAAGAGGAGAGGCAAAGCCTGGGAGGGTGGACCTCCTAGAACTGCACAGGACAGACCCATAGACCGGCGCAATCATGCCCCGAAGGCCAAGACAACACCGGTCTATAGGGTGTAGTATCCATCGGAACAGATACCACACGTGGTACGAGGACACTCACATAATAGGAATGTCCTGGATATTTAACACCTACCCACTATAGGAGTATGTGACACAAGGTCGGAAAGTGGGATTTGAAAAGCCAGCGCCCGAGAACGTGAGCGCTTTAGCCATTAAAAATTGCCTAGACAGCCCCGTCGGCATTCCCCGGTAGGGGCGCCTCAGGCAGTAAGCTATCAACTTACTCCTCCCCAAAGAGGAGAGGCAAAGCCTGGGAGGGTGGACCTCCTAGAACTGCACAGGACAGACCCATAGACCGGCGGAATCATGCCCCGAAGGCCAAGACAACACCGGTCCATAGGGTGTAGTATCCATCGGAACAGATACCACACGTGGACACTCACATAATAGGAATGTCCTGGATATTTAACACCTACCCACTATAGGAGTATGTGACACAAGGTCGGAAAGTGGGATTTGAAAAGCCAGCGCCCGAGAACGTGAGCGCTTTAGCCATTAAAAATTGCCTGGACAACCCCGTCGGCATTCCCCGGTAGGGGCGCCTCAGGCAGTAAGCTATAAAATTACTCCTCCCCAAAGAGGAGAGGCAAAGCCTGGGAGGGTGGACCTCCTAGAACTGCACAGGACAGACCCATAGACCGGCGGAATCATGCCCCGAAGGCCAAGACAACACCGGTCTATAGGGTGTAGTATCCATCGGAACAGATACCACACGTGGACACTCACAAGATAGGAGTGTGCTGTATTTGAGTCTTTGCAACCATGGTATTTATTATAGATGGTTGCTTCCATTAGTTCTTCAATAGGGGTGATTTGTACCCCACAACAATATGTTAAAAAAGAAGAGATTGAGATAGATAAATAGAGGGAGAGAAAGAGAGAGAGAGAGAAAGAGAACGAGAGAGAAGGAAAGACGGAAAGACAGGTGTTAGTCAAAGTATGTTTTCCTAAGCTATACATTTTTATAATACAAAATACATGCTTAAATATCCCTTTAGGTTTGGAATTTAGTTCTGTTTGAAAAATAATTTATTTTAATATAGAAATGTGATATTTAGAAGGCAATACAAATCAGAGGTGTGACGGATAGATATAAGTTGGAGCAAATAATACATATAATAGTAGAACACATTAAATAGTTTCACCTTTATTACAATGTATACATACACATGTATGTATATATATATATATATATATTTTCACAAACACATATATATCTGTTTATCTACACAATGTTACAATGTTATGCAATACCTGTATCAAAATGGTCTGGCTTAAAGTCCGTATGATTTAATATTTCCGAGACTCTTCGCTTCTTCAGAACCGTGCCCAACTCAGATTCAAGCGTGCATATAAAGATAGCCGTGGGATTCAGTCTCGGAAAAAATACCGGTTAAATTTGAATTCCAAACTAGATTCAACAACAAAATAAACTTTCTTCTTTTATTTTAAATATTTTATTCATCTATTTTTATCTAATTTATTCATTCATCTATTTACCTTTATTAAACTTTTTTCATAATTGTTTTTTTTTGTTTTTACTTTTTGTACTCTTTTCTTTTTTTTCGTTGAATTTTAAGTCTAATCTAAATTTAAACCAAGTCTATTCGTTTAAATTAATATGTCGGTTAATACTGTCATTAAACATTGCATTATCTGTTCGTTTTAAATTATTGTGTATATTAATGTTTAGTTTATTTATTTATTTTATTTTATTTTTAAATATGTATATTTTATTAACTAATTCAATACTATCTGTTCATTAATCGCCCTATCTGTCTAATTTTAATTATAACAATATAAGGGAACTAATTCAGTTGGTCTGTCTAGTGAAGTTTAAGTCGCTTTTACATTTAGTTATTTCTAATTGTTAGGCTAAAATATTGTTATTCTAATATAATGAATGTATTTCTTTCATTTTTCCTTTTTTATTTTTATTTTAAATTGTTTAATTAACCTTAATTTGCAATAACACATATAGTAACCTGCATCTTTATAAGGTTCTGTTTAAAAGATATCCACATCCAGCTCTTATTATATCAGTGTATATCACTCTCGCAGCGGTTATCCTCTCGCTTTATTAACACTCCTGATTTACCTAACCCCGTAATCGGCCAAAGTTATACATTAGGTTGTTTTTAAGTTGACGATATACAGCTCCTTGAAAAAAGAGGCAGGCTGGATTCCACAAAAATTAAAATGGCTCCAGTCAAATAGCAATTATCGTACTCTCACTATAGACGGAATAAATAATACATGTTTGTTTTAAGTCGGACATGACAGTAGACCTCTTATTAAACGATTGGAATAGTGAATTTTGACAAGAAATATCTCCACAAATAGTAATACTAGTTTACAATGAGCTCGTAATTAAATGATACAAAATAGAAAAGGATGGTATATGAAAACAGTTTAATGCATTTTTTGTCATTTTTATTTTCTTAAAATTAAACTAATTTCGCAAACTCCCTTTTCTCTGATCCAAACAAGCTAAGCTTAGTTCAACGGATTACTTTAAGGATGACTTTTTTCAAGCATGAAATATTCTTTGACGTTTTGAAGAGCGGCTTAATACTAACCAAATAAAATGATGGTAAACACGCTCCGATAATCGCACATTCGTAGAGATGGGATTATTTGTCTTCATATTATTAGGCGTTACACTGTATACAATGATCGGTACTGTTCCAGATGACGCGCATAATTTCCGTGACTTCGCGTCCACAACGATCGGGCATAATCGTAGAAGCAACCGAGCACTGACAGAATGATATTATTTTTTCTTTCTTTTATCTGATAAAAACATTGAGAAAATCCCCCACCCCCCAAAAAAACATTATTTTCACAAAAAAAAAAATGATTTTAATCTATGAATTTTTTCTTTTAATTTATTCGTCTCATATTAGGGTCTGCCATTTTTCCAGTTAGAGCTTGACAGTTTGATTTAAAATGGTTCACTTGACCCCCACCACCCTACAGTTTGTACGTTTATTTATCTTTTTATCTATGTATTTGTTCTTTTAATTTATTCATCTTATACAGGGTGACCCCAAAAAAACGGGCCCAACATGTAAGTAGGCCTTGTTTCTTAGTGTTTCGTCCGAATGAAATGAATTTTGGGGCATAACTAGTTTATTAAATTCACAACATTATATCAAAACACTAGGGTATTTGGCCTTTTTTTCTCCATTCTACAGCATGTGTTCTAGATGGACGTCTTTTAGCTCCATGAATTTCTTGAGGCGCAGAACGAAGTTGTCCATGACGTTCTTACAGACTGAATTGGGAATGACTCTCATCTCCTGCCTGATGGCTTCCTTGAGTACCGTGATGGTTCTGGGTTTCTTTGCGTACATTCTGTCTTTTAGATAGCCCCAAAGGAAATAATCTGGACGGCTTAGGTCCGGGCTATGGGGTGGCCACTCAAAATTAGTCTTGAGACTGATCACTCGGCCTCCGAAGTTCTCTTTCAGCCAATCTCAGGACAAGTTTGAGGTGTGAGAACTTGCTCCGTCTTGCTGAAACCAGAACTTGCTCATGAGCGACAGGTAGAGGGTCTGGAGCTCACTCTTGAAGGTTTTGAGGACCTTCACATACCGCTCCTTGGTTACTGTCACTGCTGCGCCAGATTCTTCGATGAAGATTGGTCCGATGATGCCTCTGACCGAGATTGCAGCCCACACCGTGCAATTAGGAGAGTGCAGGGGCTTGGTGACTACTTCATTGGGTCTGGAGGAACCCCAGAAGACATTTGTCTTGGAGTTCGCATTTCCGTCAAGATGGATGTGGGCTTCATTGTAGGTCCAATGGAGGTTAAGGAAACCTGGTGTCTCCTCGATCTTATCGAGCATCTTGACTACAATAGCGCCCCTCTGCTTCTTGTCTGAGGCTATAAGGGTCTGCAGCGTCTGTATTCTGTATGGGTAAGCCCTGATATTGTTTACCAGCACTCTCCTGCAAGTCTCACGGGAGATACCGAGAGACTGACTTCGCTTACTCACAGAACGTTTTGGACTCTCCTGGAGAGACTTTCTCACACTTTCGACCAGCTCGGCTGTCCGCTTCTTGGGACGTGCCGAGTGGCTTGGACGGTTTTCACTGGCAGCGTTGAAGTTCTCCACGGTCCCATACTTCTCGAAGTGGTCCACCCAGTTCTTAATTCTGCTTTTGGGTGGAGCCTTTTAACATCCGAACTGATGCATGAAACTGTCCTGGGTTTTCTTACACGAGCCTGTCTTGTAGTAAAATTTAACACAGTGTATTCTTTGTCCCAGCTTCCACTGAGGTCTTGGTGTACTCACGGTTGTTGATTCTGTCATGTCCTGTAAAATAAAGGCAATTGGTGAATAAATAAAAGAGATATCACATAAAGTGTACACGGGCCCGTTTTTTTGAGTCACCCTGTATTATCGCCTGCAAGACTTCCATTAACGCTTGGCGTTTTCGTCTCGGCAACTCTCGGCCGCTTCCGCGATCTGCCCGATCGTTGTCGACGCGAAGTCACGGAAATTAGGCTCGTCATCTAGAACAGTACCCGATATTCTTTTCTTTCGTTCTTTAGCTTGCTTTTGTTTCCGGTACTACTCCAGGGTTTGCGACTAATTTCCGTGACTTCTCGGAAGCAGCGAGCCGACAGCTAACGGAAGCGTCCGAGACCTGCTGAATCGAAAACGAGGCTGGTGTCGACGCTGTATAAACAAAACTTAAAAATCGTTAAAAAAATGGACGGTCGGCAGACGACAACAATATAAGACAGTGAATATACGGAAAGAAAAAGAAATGCATATATTTTTATAAAAAATGAAATAAATGAACAAACCCATATCTGAAATAAATAAACTTTATTTTATTATTATTTTTTAAACATTTTTTGTTTTACTTTTTATAAATGAACGATGAACGCTGAAATAAATTATCTGTTTTTTTGGGGGGGATATTTTTGAACCAATTATATTTTAAACTTTTTTTCTTTTAAATTAGGCATTTTTTTTTAAAAATTTTTATGGGGGGGTGGGGGGAATTTTTGATCTGTTCCCGGAGGGGTAGAGCTTGTTTTGTTTTTTTTTTGGGGGGGGGGCTTAGCGAAATACAGGCAGAAGAGGAGGATGGGGTCATCGAGGGTGTGGAAGGAGCAGAATGAATGTTGGTCGCCGACGGCATAGAGTTCAGCTATCTGCGACAAAATGGCGTCGAATTGGTCTTTTTTGAATGTCTGAGGCAACATGAATTCCCGCAGATAGACGTCACCTAGGGTCCTGCTCGTCCCACATTCTTTCTTGTTCCTCTGCTTCGCTTCCTTCCACATTCTCTCAACATGATTGGTGCAGGAACCCGTCGTCGGGTCGACGAAATTTTCGGTCTGATTCACCGTAAGGTGTCGATACCCCTCCTCTCCTAACCTGTTATACGCCCTCAAGCAATCGGAGACGAACGTGGTCCCAGGGGCGACGTACTGCCTGATTATTGGAAGGAGGGTTTTGGCGTTCCTGTTTGGTACTGTCACCAGGAAACCCTCCTTCTCTGCGGGGTTGTATTTCCCGAAGACACAGAGCGGCTGGAGAACACGACCGACGTTGTGTTTCTGACGGTTAACGAGAGTCTCGTCGATCTACACCGTATGCCCTGGGCCTCCGAGTCATCTGGGGTTGCGCCCTAGATGTTCGGTGCAAACCTCCCGCATAAAATTCTTCCAATCCACTTGTGTGGTTGGAGACAGTACGCCGCATTCTTTCTTAAGGTTTTTCCCAGTCGCCATATCCTGGGACCACAGGTAGATCATCTTTAGGATGGTCGGTATTTCCAAATAGATCTTGAAAAGAATGTCCCCGATCGCAACGAAATCCTAGTCCGGCATTCATGGGTGGGCATCTCCAGGCATATCTGTCAGCTATATGTTTCCTAGCAGTTAACCGCATCGCCTACACCGCATTACAGTGGCCAGCAGAGCTTTCTGTTGACAAGGTTCATGACATCCTCCGGAGATTCAACGGTGCGAGAAAGTTGCTCAAAATTCATTTTGTTATGTTAGCTTGTCTAAGCGTCTCCTTCCAATACTTATCGGCTGCTTGATGCAGCATCCTGGTTGGTCAGTTTTGTTTACAGCCTCGTTTTCGACTCAGCAGGTCTCGGACGCTTCCGTTAGCTGTCGGCTCGCTGCTGCCGAGCAGTCACGGAAATTAGGCGCGAACTCTGCAGTAGTACTTTGTTTCCATTTAACCGATTTAGTGATGCCTCACTTGGCGTATTTTATTTAAGTCTATATTTTATAGTTTGCTCCTATACTGGACTATGAAGTCTAGTTGATTACTATTATACTGGGTAAGTGTTCAAGATGTATAGATATCTATGATAGGATATATGAAATATGTCTTATTATAATAAGATATACTTAATATTTTTGCATTACTAATAGTACCATTAAATGTAAAAACATGCCACTTCTTGACACTAATTTGAAATCTTATGAATGAAGAGAATACGTTTTCCCCCCGCACGTTTAACAACAGCAAGAATATACCCACATACCCCATAGGCTACTAAACTAACCACTAAATTCAGCTTATTCAGTCACGCGGGTTTCAAGAGATTTATGATTATTTCTACTGTCTAACAATAACTATTACCTTTAGACCGCTATCAGAAACTCTTACAAACACATACTGTATACAGATGGTAGCAAACTGTCCTGTCTAATATGTTTCTATTCTCACCCTCCCACTCAGCACCGGTAAATAAATTGCATTGTATAATTTATACAATCATCACTGTAATTGTTTCATTTCATTCTAACAATTCCATACAATATATACCGTACTCATAAATCACATAATAAACACTCCCTAATAGTATTTGCTAATTCCGGAATATCGGAGTACATAAAATTATTAAATATATTTCGTTACTTTAACCTATTAACGATACACTTCGGAATTTAAGAATTTAATTAAAAAACGGGTACAGCTCTACTGCACATTGATTCAAAATGGCGTCACATATCTATCAATCTCATTGAGTAAATCAAGTTCAGTTACGAATCTTCCATTGATACACGTATATTTGTTCTTCGCCTCATACACCTCTGCCATCAATACTTAGGCATTTAGATACATAATACTTCTAAGGAGTCAAACTCAATTTACAAGAAAACACATACTATACGAACAAGGTAATCGTTAAAAAAATATCCACTTGTTCATAACTATCTCATAGAGCCCCATACTATCTTTTTACACGACACTGCCAGCAATAATTCATGCACAACATGAGTAAACTTTTCCGATTTTGGCCATCCATACTTATCGAACCTTACTCAAACAATCGCTACACCTAATAATTTATTTTTCCCATAGAATATTGTTATTATTACTTTTAGTTCATATGCTTCTTTTCTTTTACAATTATCGAAAATAACTCTATTCTGTAGAATTTTAATTCTGTTTGATAGTCTTTCATTGAGCATATAATTTTGTTCCTTTTTTAAAATTTTATTTTCATTTAAACTTTTACCATTCCTAAACATCCGATCTCTCTGTCTTTGACCCCCCACTTTGTCTCTCTCTCTCTCTAACTTTATCAATGTCTATGTCTGTCTTTCTCTCTATTGCTTTATTCACTTATTACAATAAAAAACCTTAATTAAAGTCGGTTTATTTTTACACACTTCTTTTTAATTCTCAACATATAGTTAACGTTTTAGTGTAGTATCTGTTGTGTAATCTCCTCTTTTTTCGGTCAGTGAAGAAATCTATCTAGAGTGCGGAAATTTTTTCGTCTACATAAATATTTGCCGATTTTACAATTTCTTTATTTAAGGTTTATTTCTATTATTTACATTGTCTTCTGCTACTATACTTATATATTTCACTCCTCATTCAGTGAGGAAGAAATATTTTGTGACTGCGGCAATATTTATTTTTTAAACTCAGGGGATGGAGTAGGTATATATATATATATATATATATATATATATATATATATATATATGTTTGTGTGTGTGTGTATGACAAATGATATAAAATTAATTTAAATAGTTATAATTAGGTTCATATGAGAATATCTCGCTGGGAGCTATCTAATTTAGGCAATCGTTTCCAATTAGAAATAGTGACAGAAAGCTCGATATACGTAACATAAAAGAGTATTGATTTACTCTTCTCCAGGAGTTAGGCACAAGGCCAGTTTTTTTATCTTACTCCCACAAGTAAGATGTGACCCAATGTCGGGTCGGGAAAGTGGGGTTAAAAATTTGCCCGGGCAGTCTCGTTGGCATTCTCCGGTAGAGGCGCCTCAGGCAGTAAGCAATAAACTTTCTCCTCCTCAAAGAGGGGAGGCGAAGCCTGGGAGCGTGGGCATCCTAGAACTGCACAGGACAGACCCATAGACAGGCGTAAATCAAGCCCCGAAGGCCAATACAATACCAGTCTATGTGGTGCAGTATCCATCGGAACAGATACTAAACTTTGATCTTAGCCAAAAGGGCAAGATTATTGAAGTTTGTGTGACAATTTCGAACGACCCATGCGTTTTCGATTGTTTCAAGAGAGGCTTTATTAAATTGAGCCATAAACGAACACGTTCTAAAATGAGAGAATATAATTTTCCCCTCTTACCAAACTACACATTTTAAATATATTTTTCAAAAAAGTCCAGCAATAGGATACATAAATTCGCTGTAATTAAGAAAAAGAAAATTTAAAAAATCGCTAGCACATTTAAGGGTAACCCACTTTCATACTGTTCAAAAAACATTTCGGTTAATAAGTCGCCATTTTGTTTTAAGGTCCGGGTTCGCGGGGATATAATTAAATGAAAATCATTTGTTTACAGGTGGTTAGTTTTCACACCTGAGTTAAATATAATTTAATTTTTTTAAAAAAAATGAGCCTCGTCCCAGTCCTATTTGATTTCTTATGACGCTATATTATTTATTCTATGTAATTAATTCATAAGAGATACGTTTCACGATAACATACTAAAGTGACTTCTGTTTTGCTATAACATTAATTACAAACTACTCTATATAATATTTATATATATCCTAAGTGTTTATGAAATCCATTGCGCAGATACAACGTGCACTTTTTCACCCGTAGTTAAAACTACAGTAATACCTGAAGAAAATAGCTTTGAACCATTTAATACCCACTTCACCAATATTAAATAAAAACCAAATGTTACAGAATCTTACGTCTGAAATGGTATTTCTTATTTTTATAACATTCCATTAGATGATTTTGATTCTAGAACATGTCTTAAATCAAAATTTAATCTTAACGACTCTTGAAAAAAATGACATTCATGGAATCTTGCTAAATTGGTAAATAAATGCTAGGCACAATTCAATGCTAATCTGATCTATTTAGATTTTGAAATATGTAATGGCCATATTATTCGCTTTTAAACCTATTAAACTACTCCAATGAAATTGAACTTTAGATACTGTTATATAATTGGTTTTTGCTACTAATTCTTAAACCTTTATAAACACAGTGCATATCTCTTTTTGCACGAAATACTTCCGAGGCTTGTTTCTTCTTTCATTTCCTAAAAATAAATTAAACAAAATATAGCAAACATTTGGATCGTGTACGCCTAGCAGCTGTGTTATGACATCATAATTGTCGGTTAATGAGTTGGAGAATTAATTTTGAGCATACAAATATACAAACATAAACATTATACAGATAGAGATATATGGAATTAATCTTATAATCTTGAATATCAAAGATAATGTTTCATTGAGTAATAGTAATCTCTAGAGATTTACATTTGTTCTTTTTTCCAACAGAATGCTCGAGCATATTGTGTAGCTAATTGTGTATACAAAGTATTCTTTGCGTGTTAAATTTTAAAGAACAAAGAAATACAATTTAACCCGTCTGAATTATGAAGAACGCGTAAAAACATATAGCGTCGCCATCTTAAACCTAACTGCAAAGTATGTATGTGAGCCACACGAGCGTATGAACACCGGCGCATGCTTGACTGAGCATGCGCAAAAACAGATATATTGGCAAGCAAGCAAATTTAATATCAAATTTACAGAAAAATATTAAGAGGAAAGCATCTTTGATGTTTTTGGTATGCAAACATCGCCCTGCAGGGAGAATTCCGTTCGTCTTTCCGAAAACATGTACATTATCCTACTTATTAGCTTTCATAGTTTTTACTCGCAGTCTAAGAAGATTATTATTGCCTTGATATGTTTTTTTTATTGTGTTTTGTTTGTTTATTTAAAACTCGAAAGCATAACGTGTACTTTCATGTTCCTATACTTTGCATACGTTTCATATTTAAAATCAGATAAAGATACGAATATGAATTCAGACGATGTGTATGACTCTCGTCATTTTTATTGTATGTATGCGTAAACTATACCAGATTGATTGGAAAAAGACTGGTTAGAAAATTCCATAGCAATTATATGATGCACATTTTGTGTTTGTGAATTACTAAGTAAAACGTATAATTTGATTAGAAATTGTACTTGAGTTCGACACAATGTCGTTGTTTAATGTGAGGGGCATTTAGCCTTGCAAATAAAAACAACTTAACTCTGGATGAAAAAAAGATCTCAGTCTAGAACTTCACCGCCAGTAACGAAGGACAGAATAAAGAAATTTAGTACCAGAACAGATACTACATGTTAGTGTTTGCCAGAAAGAGTCATACTAATAACTAACCCTATTTATCATACTTCTTTGTTAACTTATAACGACACAATATAAACAAATAATTTAACACTTATGCAGTTCATTGAGTGTGCTGAAATAATTACGTAATAATTTAGAAAAAAATTACTAACATGTCGATAGGGGCAGTAAACTAGTATTTGTTCTCACCGTACGATTTTAACAATTCTATTTTAAACGTTATCTTTTGTTTAACATGAGAACTCCTATCCCTAAAAAAGCACGGTCCGTAAACCAATCATTTTTTTAACTTATGGCTAGGAAAGTATTAACCTACATTATGAATATAATGTAGGAGCATTTCTTTGGATAACACGGATGGCCCGTTATTTTAATCGTCAAAAGAAACAGCTGTTCTGCTCTCTGGTGTATTTGATGAGGAATACCTGTACAGTTCATCGTAGTATTGTTTAGCAGGTGTAGAGATGTTGTTCTATTCTTCTGTATTAGTGGCTGGAATAATTATAGCAATTCAAAAAAAAAACGGCACACAAATGTATCACTTTATATGAGATTTGATTTACTTCTTACATTAATCTGCTGTAAGTAGACAGCGATGTAATTCACGTTCCCTTTTCCAAATCGTGTAGGGTTAAGTAATATTTGAAAACACATATTATAGGCACGAACTCTCTAGTGTTTCTGTCGCGTACTTCCTTCCATGAAGTCATATCCTGCCAATTTGTACCCATTCTTAACTTTTAACTTCTGAATGTATTTTGTTGCTTTTCGCAACTTTAACCTTACGTTAGAAGATACCGTTGTTATTTAATTATTGTAACTATTTCCCGCTTAAGATTTGTTGCTATTGACTCATACAGAGTTATTAATAAACCGATTATTTCCAGTTTTGCTGGTTGAGTACACGTGCGGGTATTTGCTTTTCTCAAGACCAAATAACAATAAGTAGCTTAGCCTTCTATATCCCTTTCTTTCCCCCTATTCTCTCTATTTCTCTCTCCCTTTATTTCCGTCTCTCTCCTTTGCGATCCATAACCCTTTGTATTTCGCATTTTCATATTACTTTAAAACACCTGTTAATTGTCTTTTTAAATTGTTCTCGCAATTATGCTGTGTTAAATACACTATTTAATAATCAATTCTTACTAGTTGCAACCACCATCCCTTATCCCCACAATGTTCCATCGTCCATACGTAGGAACATTCATGAGTAGGGATTTGTTTGTAATATATGTATATATATATATATATATATATATATATATATATATATATATATATATATATATATGTGTGTGTGTGTAGTCTGTGTGCGTGTGCAAAATGACAAACAGAAAACAGGTAAAAGTGCAAGAGAAAAACAAAAACAAGAGATTTGACCGGTGTCGTTCGTGTTGACGAACGTCTTCAGAAAAAGTGAAAATTTGGAATTAATCTTATTTTAAAAGCACACACATCGCATGCGGAAAGTATGATTCGATTGGACCATATGATAAGACATTATATTAAGTTGAAATATGACAAGTGGGTGACACATTCTTCTTTGTTCCTAATTCTTATTTTTATATTTTTATTTATTTTCTTTTTCACTTTCACACCTACTGAGCTAGTATGGGGGAGACGGTTGGGGAGGGGGTTAAAGGCGATAAGATGGAAGAAGACATAGAAACTGGCCAGGATAAACAAACAACAAATAGTAGAGGGAATGACATTGATACACAGAAAGCGAGAAACCAAAGATTAATCTGAATGAATCAGAGATAGGTCTGCTAATTTGTCACACATTAGGTTCAAAAGGCCAATAAAAATCTTTTTTTCTGTTTGCCATTTTTCATACATTTTGTCCATCATGACATTTCATTTTCATGAATTATCGTGTACCTTACTCAATATATATATATATATATATATATATATATATATATATATATATATATATATATATATATATATATATGAAGAAGAATGGAAAGGAATCAGAGAAGCAAAAGCCAAATCATAATTCCATTCAATTGCTCAGAGCAAGGTATATTCCGCAAAAAAGGCAATTTATTCAAGTTAAATTTTCCTTAAGCCAGGCTTTTCAAAGATCAAAATCTTATCATCAGAGGAAGTCGCCGGGATAGATAAGTTGGCAAAGGCCAAGATTTAAAATTTACAAAAAATAAAATAAAAGTTGTAGGGTAAGAAACACAGGGCAAAATTCTGCCCGAATGCAAGCAAATGTCCGATTGCTAAAAAGTCCGGTGTCGAAAAGTCCAAGTTTTACTTTTCCTAAAAGTTCGCTTTTAGTACACCACTTTATATATATATATATATATATATATATATATATATATATATATATATATATATATATATATATATATACTTTAGTCTCAAGTCTTTCGGTGGGAAATTACTTTTCATGTAAGTCTATTAACTTTTTAATTTTGCTTCCCAGACTTACGCAAGTCCTTACATATTTAAAGGATTATCAGTTGTTTACCATGAAAAACTGTTTCGGGAATATATATATAAATACATATTTATATATATATATATATATATATATATATATATATATATATATATATATATATATATACAAATGTGTTTTTTATATCAGTATTTGGAATGTTGCCTGATGTAGGAATCCTTCCTTTTTGCCTTAGAATTAAACAAAGAACAAGAAAACATGATCGAATAAAAGAATGTCTTACGATCGATATGTATATCAATGAATTAGTATTCTACTAACGAACTTCATTCTTGTCTACACTTGTCACAAGGTCGTGATGAGAGGCGGTATGCTTCAGTGGACTCACGAAACGGAAAACGCGACCTGACCAAAACCGGTCGGTTTGCATACAAACGTATTGTCCACAGGAAAATGTGATACTTCCATCGTCGACGTGTCCACATGATGTGTTCAGTGAGGATACATATTCTGTTTTTATGTGTTTCGAATATTCCATCATAAAATCAAGATTAAAAAAAAAGGTTGTGCGGAAGATATCACTCTGCACAAAAATACAAGACACCAAGAGCGTGTTTTCTTTGTAAAACATATATATATATATATATATATATATATATATATATATATATATATATATATAATAATGGTAATAATCCAGGTGAAAAATATCCACAGGGTGGTAATCCAGAGAATTTTAACCGGGTTTATAAAAAGTGCTCAATATCAAAATAGAGCTTTATATATGATAATTTTATTTACACAGACATGTACAAAATCTGCGACACTGGCATGTCGATGTTATCGATCAACAGTTACTATACACTGAGATCTCATCAGGCAGAGTTAGAATCCGATCTTAACCTCAGATCTTAACCTCAGATCTTAACCTCAGATCTCCAAATATGATCTGAGGTTAAGATCGGATTCTAACTCTGCCTGATGAGATCTCAGTTTATAGTAACTGTTGATCGATTACATCGACATGCCAGTGTCGCAGATTTTGTACATGTCTGTGTAAATAAAATTATCATATATATATATATATATATATATATATATATATATATATATTAAGACAGGCTTCATTAAAATCCACGGAGTTCTGCTTTTTTGAGATTTTCTTGGTTAGTCCTTCTTCTTTTGTTAAAGTTATTAGTAATTATGGCTACGTCTGGCCAACCCGCTTATAACATTGAAAATGATGAAGCGACTGAAGTTGGGTGGATCAAACCACCAAAGATAATTATTAATGTAAAAGAATTTATAGAGAAAGCTTAAACTTATGCACACTTAATAACCGAAAATGGATTATTAATAGACATCCTAAATTGGAACAGATTAAAAAAAGAAGTATGGTTATGTTTGTCGTGGATAAAAAATTTAAAAAAAAGATTCGTGCGTCTGCTGATTTTATTTGCAAATTGTTTGCTACTGTTTGATTTAAACCTCAACGTATTATTAAATGTCGCGGTTACAATACGTGGAACGCGCTATTTTCTCGACGAAGAAACGTGCTTAAAACTATCACAGACAGAGATAATAACTCAGGACTATATCTTAAGAACTGAATACATGGGAAAACGACGAACGACGGTAACTATTTTTAATGTGCCATTTCACGTAGATGGAGAACATCTGGGGCCTTCCTCATGAAATTCGGCGAGATCACTAGTGTCAACTTCGACGAATACCCGGGAACATGGATTTTTGAGATCCTGCTGGGTAAGAAAGGTTTTGATACGATGCCTTATTATATTAAAATTGGGGAGGACAATTTACACGTAATAGTGGCCGGTAGGAAACCAGTTTGTTGGACATGTGAACAAGTGGGGCATCTAACATATGACTGCTCGCAGAGAAAGCCGGTAATTACAAATACCAAACCAACAATAACTAAAACAAGAGTCGGCCAGCACTTGGAGGCACCACTGACCCAAAATATAGCGTCACCCCCAAAGTCACCTGCTCATGCCCCACTTTTCGAGGAGGAGTCCGAATCGGAGTGGGGCGAATGCTTTATAGCAACTAGGAAAATAACACCTGACCGGGAAACTTTAGAAAAGTTAAGACAGGAAGAAATGCTCTCAAAGGACCCCGGCAAAGAAAGCTACATCGCCGCTAAGACATTAAAAAAAGCTAGACAAAGAGAGATTTGAGACGGAAAAAGCAAAAATGTCCCCCCCGAAAGTCCAAGCCCACAGTCCTCTACTAGTTCAGCCTCTCAAAAAATTAACCCCCAGACCAGCCCTAAACCCCCAAAAAGACCTCATCAAAAAGTAGACCTACCCCCAAACCGATGCCTCCTCCAATCACGAGCTCTATTAATGATAGGGAATACAAATTAATCCCTTTGTCTCCAACTAAAAAAATTATGTCCCCAAGACTTCGCCCTTTGTCTCCCTTCAGCATACCCCTAAAAGTACTCCTCCTACTTCTCCTAGAAAACAGCCTCCTCCCATCCCATCACATCCCCTCCCCAATGGACGAAATGCCTCCTCCACCAACCCCTGCAACCCAGAAGAGGCAAAGAAGCCATCACTCGAAAGGCAAAGAAAAAACAGCATTTCCGCATGGCAAAGATTTGTGTGTTGTCACCGGTGAATGCCGCAAAAAACATTAAACATGCTAATGTAAGAAAGTTGCTTGACTTTAGAGAAGTGGGGGGTAAATCCGTAGACGATCCCATCAACTTTTCCAATGCAAATCATGTACTGACTGTAATAAGAAAGAAAACTGAGGCCAAGGGACTTTGGAAAATGCTGGGGAAGGCAAATAATATTTTAAAAATAAATAAGCCTATGGCAATTTAAAAAAATGAGGAACTTGATTGCACGAGCAAAGATTGTGTTGGGAGGTCCCCTGTTTGGTTACACCCATCCCTCTACCGAATAGCACAGCTAACATATCCTTTGGATGTTGGCGGTATCTCATACACTGGGGAGATTACAGATAAGATGGCCATGCATTCTTTTGGGGGAGCCGTCGGCATCCTGCCCTCGTCAATGTTCGTTTCTGTAACCCAACCCTAAGATATTTTCAAGGGCTCTCTTTCTAGCAAGTGTGAATGTCCGAGGGATGAGGGCCCACTTACGTAAATTTCGTATTGCACTGGATCTTCGGCAGCTTGGAGTGAATGTATGTTGTATTCAGGAAACCCACTTGGTTTCAGGCGACCATTTGGGTGCGTTGGGGAGGCGTTTTCATGTCTATTCAGCGTACTTCGATTCTCGCTCAAGAGGTGTATCCTGGCTGGTAAGTAAATCATCAGATGTGTCGTGTGGCCCTTGCTTCATGGATCCGGAAGGAAGGATATGTGTTTTTGATGATACCATAAAGGATAATGCATTTTGGCTCATCGGGGTTTATGCGCCCAATCGCCCCAGTGAGCGTGCTCCCTTTTTCGGCGGATTGATCAATTCATGAATACATCTCGGACGGTTATTTTAGCAGGGGACTGGAACGCGGTCTTGGACCCTGATTTAAATCGTACCACGGATGGGGGAACAAACGATGATAGGGATGCTAAAGTATTTCGCGAATTCCTCGATAGGCTCGATCTTATCGATAAATTCCGGAATGAGAAGCCCCTTGATAGAGTATGGACTTGGACAGCTAGGCGTAGCTCCGGTTCGGGACAGCTCTCGAGTTATCTCGACCGGTTCGTTATTAGGAGAGTCGACGTAGAATTATTACAATGTCCAAGTTTTCATGATATAGTTTACTCGGATCACCAACTCGTTCGGGTTCGAGTAAACTTTGATAGACCTTAACCTAAATTAGCGGTTTGCTGAAAGCTCAACACTTCGTTGTTCTAGGTGAAGGGCTCCCAGGAACAATTAGAACTAACCCTACAGCCGGAATTGACGGGGTCTATCATTGGGAATAAAAGGTGGAATAGTCTTAAGGATTTAATTAGGTCCTTTTCTGCCGATTTTAGCAGACCACTCAATCTAACAACTAGGGCAGTTAAAGTGACACAAGAATCTATATTAGATAAGGCGGTGGAGGTGGGTGATAGCGTTTAAGTTACCATACTTAAGGCAAAACTGGCGTCCTTGACTACTAAATAACACCGAGCATTATTAATTAGGGCTAGGTTAAAAAGATTGCCCATGGAAACATCAAATATGGCCGCTCAACTGCGTCCAGAAGAACGTAGACAAGCTACCGATCGACAAATCGCTCGTGTCTCATTGCCGGATGGGCGTCTTGTGATTACAAATGAAGGTATTCTGAAGGCGTTTCGTTTTCATTTCCAGGATCTTTTTAGCAGGGAGCCCAGATTGTCATTAGTACAATTCGACCCCCATTTAGCTGACTTTCCTCGTCTCGAGGCGACTGAAGCGGCTAGGTGGGAAGGTTGTATAACAGAGGATGAAGTTCGGGAAGCCTTACGGCGGGTCTGCCTTAACAAGTCTCCCGGGATCGATGGTTTGCCCTACGATGTGTATTTGATGTTGTCGGGTTTTTTTGTTCCCTTACTGACTGCATTATCTAACTCGTGGTTTAGGAATGGGACCATCCCCCACCACTTGACCATGGGTATTGTGAAGTTGTTACGTAAAAGCAAAACTGGTGGGGATGGATTAGATAATTTTCGGCCCTTAACGATGCTAAATGCAGAGTTAAAGATTTTGGCCAAGATCTTAACCAATCGACAGCAGCTTGTCTTGGCTCGTCTTATAAGCTCGGAACAGCTGTAAAGGGCAGGACGATTTAGGACAATTTGCACTCGATACGCTTGATCTTAGATAAAGTCGACATTGAAGCCGCGCTGATCAATTAAGATCAGTCCAAAGCTTTCGATAGGGTTGACCATCGTTATTTGGAGGCTGTTTTGTCTGCGGCCGGTTTTTGCCCGCAATTTCGCTCTTGGATTCGCCTCTTGTATGCGAACCCTGTGGTATTGGTAGAGGTGAATGGTATGAGGTCTAGGCCCTTCAGTTTATCCAGATCTCTTCGTCAGGGATGTCCATTATCACCGACGCTCTATGCGCTTGTGTTGGAGCCTTTCCTTCACAGGCTATGGGTGACTCCGGCCCTTAATGGGATTACTTTGCCTGGTGATTGTACCAGGTTGAAGTACTCCGCCTTAGCCGACGATTTGAATGTGCTTGTAACGAGCAGTGCCGAGATAAGCGTCGTCGACAGAGATATCAGACTGTATGAAACGATAACAGGGGCCAAAATCAACTGTGGCAAGTCTATTGGCTTGCGCATCGGCGCCTGGAAGTGTGTTCCCTTGCAGGGGCTCTTCAGATGGACAGACGGACCTTGCAAGCTTCTCGGCGTCTGGTTCTGTCCCAATCTTCAGCTGGAGAAAAATCGGTCGGAAGTGTTGAAAGCGATTCGGGACACAGCTAGTCTGTGGAAACGTAGAACTCTTTCATTAAAGGGGAGATCAGAAGTGTGTTGCTCACACATCTACCCGTACATCCTATATCGTTTATCGATACTCCCACTCTCGTCGGGTACGCTGCTGGAAATGCAGCGGGTTCTTTTCAAGTTCTTATGACTTGGTAAAGCCCCTATGATCCGTCGTGAGATTTGTTATCTCCATCCGTCTGGAGGCGGTCTAGGTATGCCATGTATAGAAATCCGTCAGCACACCTTGAGACTATTCTACCTAGATCGAATGAGGTCACAAACTGACAAAAGCGGGGTCTTCTGGATGGAAGACACCAAGAAAGCATTCCCTGCTTTTAAAAGTGTGCACTTGGACGAGGGGGAGGCACACAGGTTGCCCCGAGGTTGGTGTTCATATTTTCGCGAATGTAGACGCGCTTTGAAGTTTTTCTTAAGGGTAAAAGAAAGCCTCTCCGACACCCTGCTAATGTCCCAGAAGGCAATATATCGGGTCATGGTGAGGGGAACCTTTCGAGATGTTACGAATGAGGGGCTCGGTTTGTCGAGGGAGGAGCTACGCTCAATCTGGCCTTGGGCGCCTGGGTTAAGGTTTTTCGATAATGACAAGGCATCATTGATCTGGCTGTTGATAAGAAATGCCCTCTGGGTCCAGTTGAGGCTTCATTCAGCTCGCTTGGCAAATTCGCTTACTTGTCTTAGGTGTGGTGACGAGGACGAGGCCTTCGTTCACGCCTTCGTTGCTTGCCGTATAGTCGTGCCGCTGATTAGGCTTGTTGCTGCATTCATGGTTCGCATTCTTGGCGTATCTTCTTTCAACCTGGAACCTATCAATGTATGTAGCAATTGGGGTCCGACAAGTGATAGGATAAAACGATTTTTATTTTTAAGCTTACTAGCAGTCATGAGAGATACGATATGGAAGACTCGAATGAAGACAGTCTACGGAGTTGAGACCTACGCTCCTCTCGACCTTATTGCAATTTTCAAATATTATCGTAAAGCACGCATTAGGGCCGAGAGAGTGAGACACTTTTCGGCAGATTTTGGTGAAAGGTGGGTGCGAGGTGCACGACTGTGTAGAGTGAGTGGTGCTAGAATAGAGTGGTATTTGTACGTACTTTAGGTAGAGGATTTTGGGTTGCAAAACGTAACATTGACATTTTAGGTTAAGACTAAGACAGTTTTAAGTTATTATAAGTTGAATAACTTAGCTAGGGTGTGAATGATTTCATTATGCCCCCTTTTTTTTTCTTTTTTTTTTAGCTCGTCCCCACCTAGGTGACAGAGCACTATATTTGTCAGGATACAGGTCACCCTTCGGAATTTTCGAAGGAGGTGTTGTTAAATAAAGCGTTGGGGCCTGCATCAAATCTTTTTTCGAGTTTTTCGTTTTGACTGGCAAATCAGCGCATCTGCCACAGTTTAGTAACGTTGGGGGGTCTTTTACTAACTTTTTTATCTCTCATTGTATATATTCTCATTTATTGTTTTTGTATATAATGTTTTATCATACCACCCGTTACATATATGTAAATATGAGTTTAAGTAGGTTATTCATGGAGTGATTTATTTTGGTGATTTGAGAAGGATGTGCAGTATAAATGTGGTATTTTGGTGAATGATGGTCCTGCATGGAACTAGCTAGGTTAAAAAGTTAGAATGGGACCGATCGCTTTCCCCTTCTCCTTTCTTTTACCTTGTGCCGCATTTTGTAAAATTTTACAAATAAATATTAGCTAAAATCAACCTCCTGAAGATGGACGAGACGTCCGAAAGCGCTCGAGATTTGACCCAAACCATAACGATGGGTGCTATACTGCACCAGCTACTACCACACGATTGTAAAATACCTCGAAGAGTCGAACGATTAACCAAGAAAACTTCAAAAAAGCAGAACTCCGTGGATTTTAATGAAGCCTGTCTTAATAACAATTTGCTGCCAAACTATACGTATATATATATATATATATATATATATATATATACACACAATTATTTAATTCTACATGAAAACACAACAACCTAAGATTAACAACATACCATATGAAACCAGTGGTAACATTTTCAAATTCTTAATGTAATGCGATTTTTTCTGTGATGCAATCCAGACTTGCTGGAACAATGCGAAACACATTTTCTGCGTGTTTCTCCGCCGTCTTTTAATTTAATTCCTTAGTTTGTTTATTTTGTTTTGACACGTGAGGATGATTCGACGAAGAATCGAACCCGTTCGCAAAACTTATGGAACATATATTATTATTTTTTTTATTATTTTAGTACAAAAAAGACCATCACATATAGTGAATAAATTAAAAAAAATATAATTAAACAGATAAAATGATATTTTTAACAATGTTTTCATTCTTATATGTATATACATATTATAATATTAAATGAAGTAATAAAATAAGGTGTCAATCAAATTTTATCAGAATTCAAAGTTCAAGCAAAGTATCCTTAAGTCATGAGTTTTCAAAGATAATTCTTCTTTTCAGAGGACCATTACCGCAGTTATACTACTACAGGTAATAAAATTACACTTTGAAAACATATAAAATTATATACATAAATACATAAAAATACATAACATCAAATATATCAAACCAAAAACATACTTTTTGTTGAATCTATACAATCAATCCAGGTCATACAAATTGAGAAACATAATCAGCAAAGACATTCAGAGGGTTAACCGAGGATTACTCCAAGTTATAAACAGAAGTCCATATACGTGAAATTGAAGGAGCTGAAAAAGTTATCCAGTCGCGAAATGTGTCAATATTCAATGTTAATGATGTATCAATCAAATAATATAGAAAGTTCAATTAAAATTCAAAAATCCCGATATGGGCAACCCAAATCAAGTCAAAGTTCGTTGTTCAATTAGAAAACCCGTTAAATCCGAATTGGGCAAAATGAGACTGAATCCTGGTCGCATCTTACCAGCAGAGCGAACAAAATAAGTACTCTTCTCTCCCCAGCGATTTAACCAGACATGACAAATCCCTAACGAACAGAAGGCGATATTAAATAGTTTACATCTCTGAATGACTTTAATAGATCTGTGTTTTTATTAAAGGCGGCAAGCAATATATCCTGTTTAAGCCCGCTTATATTCTAAAAAAATAACTTATAACCGAAACAGAGAAAATGATAGAACTGTAAATATTATTACACACAATATGACAACTAGCAATAGGAGCCGAACTAAAAGAAATGTAAATAACCAAATACCTCTAGGGCACTCTATCATGCCTGATGAAAATCACCAACATATAGATAGCCCTCCACTTACTGCACGTCAACGCCTTAGAAGGAAAAATTATATTTGGTTTAACCCACCTTTCAATAATAACGTTAAAACCAATATCCCGAAGGAATTCTTTAAAATATTGGAAAACTCCTTTAAATACCCACATAAATATAGATCTATACTTAATAAAAAATCAATTAAAATGTCATACTCTACTATGCCAAATATAGCCCAAACAATAATCTCAGCAAATAGCAAAAAAATAAAAAATATCCAATCTAATTCTAATTATTCCAATCCTATAAATACATGCAACTGCAGGCGCACCAGTGATTGCCCACTGGACAATAGATGCACATATTCTGATATTGTATATGCTTGTACTGTAACTGAACAAAATAATTCTATAATTAATCCTAGAGACCACATAAATACAGCCCCTAATCTAATTCCACAATTGAGCACTACAACTAATTTGCACCATACCTCTTGACCTAGAAATTCTAATATCCATCCTCTCCCCCAGCAAACCGATAATGAGTTCCCAATGGAGTGTAACGATAACAATAATATACAATCAATCAACCAACCTAATCCACATCATGAAAATACAGTAAATAGCAATAGACCCGTGAATAGGAATATAAATGGCGCCACAGCAAATTTAATTAAATCCCGCATCTCCGTGCATAATTACTCCTTCAATAACGATGTCGGTAACAACACCACATCCCTGACCACTTTAGTTAAAAATTTAAGATGAAATAATATTCCACACAATATAAAATCGTCCATCCTAAAAAAATGAAACTCCTACAGCCCAGGATCCAGATCTAGTGGTCTATGCAATTCTGAAGCCGTAATGAGAGCAACTGTACCTAAACATTTAAATCTGATAAATTCTAGAAATGAATTAGTCTCCAAATGTCGACATGGAAGGAAATTACAATATGCAATGTGGAAACCACCACCAGTCTTGCCGTAGCTGAGTGGGCGAGCAATGAGACCGGGGGTGTCCAGTCTTCGAGATGGGTCCTTTTTAATCTTCTTTGCCTAAAGGATTTAGACTCTGAGGTTGTAAAACTTTATATACCTAAATTTTCATTTTCTAAATATCTTTACAATATCTTTACAACTTCTTAATTAGGAACCATTAAACCCTAATTTAGATTAAACTTCTTGATTGGGCAAACTAAACCTTAAATTAAACTTTCTAATCTGATAAAATTAAATCTTAAATTAAACTATTAAATTATTAAGTTCTAATTATTTTGATAACTTCGTAATTGGGAAAATTAAATCTTAATTGGGAAAAATTAAACCTTAAATCAAGTTAAACTTTTTAATTGGGGAAAATTAAACCTTGAATTGGAATTCCTGAGCTGATAGGATTGAATCTTAAATTAAACTATTAAACACTTTAATAATTTCTAACCTGATAAAATAAAATCTTAAATTAAACTATAAAATTATTGGAATTTAATAACTTCGTATTTTTTTAATTTCATAAATATTCTAGATTATTTGATAAGGCGAGTTTGTGAAATCGGTTTTTACTGTAAGCTAGATTTTAAGTAATAATTTTGGATGTATACGTGATTACACGATCTGACCTATATTTCCTAACTCCCTTTTCTTTTTCTTTTAACTTCTTAACCCCTTCCCCTTTAACATAGAATATTCTCACTTGACCCAGACAGGTAGCATCCAATCTTTGCGGGGTGGATGGCGGGGTTGTATGTTGCTTTCTTCGTTGAGTTCATCAAGCGGGCTTAAACAGGATGTATTGCTTGCCGCCTTTAATAAAAACACAGACATAATTTCCGATCTATTAAAGTCATTAAGAGATGTAGACAATTTAATATCGCCTTCTGTTCGTCAGGGATTTGTCATGTCTGGTTGAATCGCTGGGGAGAGAAGATTACTTATTTTTTTCGCTTTGCTGGCAAGATGCGACCGGGATTCAGTCTCAGTTTGCCCAATTCGGATTTAGCGGGTTTTCTAATTGAACAACGAACTTTGACTTGATTTGGGTTGCCCATATCGGGATTTTTGAAGTTTAATTGAACTTACTATATTATTTGATTGATATATCATTAACATTAAATATTGACACATTTCGCGACTGGATAACTTTGTCAACTTCTTCAATCTCACGTATTTGGACTGCTGTTTATAACTAAGAGTAATCCTCGGTTAACCCTCTGAATGTTTTTCCTGATTATGTTTCTTAATGTGTATGACCTGGATGGATTGTATAGATTCAACAAAAAGTATGTTTTTGGTTTGATATATTTGATGTTATGTATTTTTATGTATTTGTGTATATAATTTTATATATTTTCAAAGTGTAATTGTATTACCTGCAGTAGTATAACTGCGGTAATGGTCCTCTGAAGAGAAGAATTATCTTTGAAAACTCATGAGCTAAGGACTTAATCATACTTTGCTTGAACTTTGAATTCTAATAAAATTTGATTGACACCTTATTTTATTACTTCATTTTATATTATAATATAAATGCTCTATCCAGTATATTGAGCTTCAGTTTTTATCCGGATGTTTCACTAATTATAAGATTTTAGTTGACGCTTATATATTTTGTTGGATTGCTTCATATATATATATATATATATATATATATATATATATATAGATATATATATATATATATATATATAATGGATTGCACACATTTAATACATTTTGTGTGAATGTTATTTAATGAATTTACTTAAACAAAAAACGTTAATTTCTTTCGAATATATTTCAAAAAGTCATGCAATGATATTTTGAATACATATCTCTGAGACTTATGGTGTTAAAACACCTTTTTAAAACAATACTTCTTAATCTTTTATTCATTTTCCTGGTATTTACCACAAAACGTGTCTCGTCGTAGATATAGCGAATTGCTGTCCGATCTTGCTGATGTTTTTGGAATGTAACATTTGATGTGATGGGCGCTAATTTTAATATAAGGGCGGAGACATCGTTTATAAAACATGGTTAAACGTTATTTAAATGATTCAAGAAATAAAGTAATGATATTTTTCTCATATATATTTTATAATGACCAAAATAATTTGTTGTAAATACGTATCTGTGAGACTTTCGTTGTGTAAACACCCTTTTCAAAGAGTCACACCTGTGCTTTTTTGATTATTGATATTAACAACAAGAAGGTTGGCACCTCGTAAGTACAGCAAATTGCCGTCCGATCTTGTTGACGATTTGTTAGACGCGTGGTGGACGCTAATTTGGATATACGTGCCTCGTTTGAGAACACATTTTAAAAGGTTATTCGGAGAATTTAGATGATGAGAAATAATTTTTTTTGTTCTTATATATTTAATTATGAGGAAAATCTTATTTTGTAAATAAATATCTCTGCGACTTTCTGTGATAAAATAACACTTTTGAGAGTACTTCCTATCCTTTTATTTTGTTTTCTATTTTGTTGTTATTAACCAAAAAATGTTGTCACCTCGTAAATATAGCACATTAACATCCAATTTTGTTGATTTTTTTGTAACCTTAAGTCCAATGTGTTGGCACATGATGGGCACTTATTTAAATATTGAGACAGAAACTCTTTTAGAAAACTTTTAAAAATGTTACTTACAGAATTTAGAAACCAAGAAATGTTACATGTTTCTATATGTATGTAATAATTAGTAAAAGGGTTATATTATAATGCTCAATCGTACATAGAAATGTTTATATTAATATGTGTATTAATACAAACATGTACAAAAAGCTGGTATGTCGATTGTATTGATAATTGGTTATTAGAAAAGTGGAAAAGTCTGATGTTTTATTTAGATGTAAATCTTGAAAAAGATGAACATCTAAGTGAAATATCAAACATTTCCGCCTGAAGATATTTTTGTTTCTAACTGCTAATGATCGATAACACTAACATGGCAGTGTAGCAGATTTGTGTACATGTTTTTCATAACTAAATATATTAATATATGTATATATATATGTATATATATATATATATATATATATAAAGAGAACGAGAAAGTGAGAGAACAACATAGAAACAGAGGTAGATAGAACAATTCACATACATTAAAATAGAGATAATATACTTATATATAAAATATATATATATATGTGTGTATATATATATAGTTATACATTTATATAGATCTCTCTCTCTCTCTAAATGTAAATATATGTATATATATAGAGAGAGAGAGAGAGAAGGAGAGAGAGAGAAAGAAAGAAAAAGAGCGAGAGTATAAATGAGTTAATTCATTCAAACATTATAGGCTACATAAAAAAATTGTAGCCAATAATCTGTATTACAATATTATGTATCCTAGAATACAGCTTTACTTGTTATTGAGCACTATTTTATGAACACTGGAGTTTCATTGGATTTACATATAGGAAACATCAATACACATACTATATATATATATATATATATATATATATATATATATATATATATATATATATATGAGACTGTTGGTGCGTGTATGTTAGTTTGTTCATAATATGTGTTCCGACTCCATCCAGTCATGGCTGAATAATTGCTTGAATATATTGTAGCATGGTTCATTTAGACAAACTCTACTTTTAAAAGAAGCAATATTCAGGATGCATGCAAGGAAATGAAGCCACCCATCGTTTCAAAATTTCAAAGAAGAAATAAAAAGTGAAACAGTGAAAATAAAGCAAATAAACGATCGACTGCACATGTCAGAAATTACAGTCACGTCTGAGCCGGCTATTACCAATGGACTACAAAGAATCAAGTGTATATGTGAGCATTACGTGATAACATTTTTGAAACGAGCGCTGTCTATTGCAAGTCGTTTAAGACTTTAGCTGCGAAGAGTTTTGTATAGAGTTTTGTATTTTAAACATTTGCATGAAAGGAAAACGAAATAAAGAAAAGTTAACACAAATGATACATCTTCTTTATAATATTGTATCCCTCCGCCCACACGAAAACACACCAATATACGCACCCATCAATATATGATATATATATATATATATATATATATATATATATATATATATATATATATATATATATAGAGAGAGAGAGAGAGAGAGAGAGAGAGAAGAAATAAGAGTGATAAACATCTAACGAATGTCCAAATTTATTTCAAATTTCGATTGTTCAATGCAAGGTGTATTCTGTTATAAACTAGTGTTTATTATCCTTTCCTAAAACCAAGGCTTTTCAAAGATCGAGATCTTATCATCAGAAAAGAAATACAGATAGATAAGTTGGCTGTAGAAAAAGCCACAGTTCAAATATTTGAAAAATATTATTAATGATATAGTGAAAGAAAAGTTCAGTAAAAAAGATATGTGGTTTGTCCAGGTGGTAATTGTCCGTTGTAAAGGTGTCCAATGAAGAGGAGATTTTGGAAAAGATGAACACATTTTCTTTCGTAGGGGCAGTATGGAGTAAGTGCTCAAAATGAAGAAAAACCAAGCGCACTGATTTGAGAAAAGCTGGCCATTATTAATAACTTCCTGGGCCATAGAAAAGCGAATGGTATTATTGGTGAGATCTTCGAGCAAACGAAAGGAAAACACTTAAGTGAAACAGTAATACTTAATTAGGTTTTGGGATTGGGGGGAGGGAATTCAGGGTGGAGACAGAATACATTCGAGAGTTTAAGATAGTTGCCGAAGCTAAAAATATAATCTTTTTTTTAACATGGTTCACCCCAAACAAGGCGGGCCGCCACTGTAGACGTAAGGGGCTACGATGAAAACAGAAAAGGGGAGAAGGTTGGGGGGCAGCCTAAATTAGGATCTGCGCAGCGAGATTTCTGTTCACATTGGTTTTAAATTTCTGCATGTCAGTACTGTCGGGGAAACAGGAGGAAGGGAGGGAGTTCCAGAGACCAGCAGCACGAGGAAAGGAGTTATCTGAGTAGAAGGCTCTCCGGCATCTCCACAGTGAATAAATGAGATTTAGTTGATTGTCGAGTTGGTCTAGTGAATTTATGTCGAGGGAGTACCAGAGTAGCCAATTCATCGGACCATAATCCATTGAAATATTTGTAAAACAAACATAAGGATGCTACATTGCGGCGATGGGACAGGGACGGGAGCTTGGTTGATAGTGAGGGACCTATTAGGTTGGCGACTCTTTTTTGGACCTTGTCAAGGAGGGAGAGACTAGTAGATGATGCACCAGCCCAGATGTGGCAACAATACTCCATGCATGGGCGGATGGTGGCTTTGTACATATACAGAATATGTCAGGTGTGAGGAGTTTGCTAGCACGGTAGAGGGAGCCAACCTTCTTTGAGGCAGCCTTGGCAATGTCCTCAGTGTATTTGTTCAAATTCATGTCACCCGTGAAGGTTAGGCCGAGGAGTCTGAATGATGAACTCTCAGGTAGGGTGTTATTTGCCATGGCAATCGGTGGTCGAAGAGGTTTCTTGTAGTTATTGAAGGAAAGGAGCTTTGTATTTGCGGTATTAAAAGTCACCAACCATTTATGACCCCAATCCACTACAGCCTGGAGGTCATTATGTAAAGATTCAGCCATTGCCTCGGATATGGTCGCGTCAGTTTTACCAACATGGCGAGAGTAAAGCGTGGTGTCGTCAGCAAATAAACCAATCTCTGACTCTATGTTGTCAGGGAGATCGTTTATATAGATCAGGAACAACAAAGGTCCAACGATAGATCCCTGGGGTACACCTGCATTTATGTTATGTTGCTTAGATGAACGGCCACCGAGGACAACGTGGATTTTTCTTTTGTTTAGGAAGGATCTAATTATATTAAGTAGTTGCCCAGTAATACTGTATGAGCGTATTTTCAAGAGAAGCCCTTTATGCCAAACCTTGTCAAAGACCTTGGATATATCAAGCGCTACTGCCCTAGCTTACCCTGCCTTGTCGAGTGTATGATACCTGCGTTCAGAGATGACCGTTAGGATGTCTGCAGTTGATCGTGCTTGTCTAAATCCATACTGGCGGTCAGATAGAAGTTTTGCATTAACTAAGTGCCGTAGTATCGCTAGATTGATTAAGTATTCAAAGATTTTGGCAAGATCGGCAGTAGACTGATTGGGCGGTAGTTCTGAGGGTCGGTTCTATTCCAAGAAGTCTTGTAGACAGGTACTACAGAGGCAATTTTCCAGCTATCGGGGAAGCAAGATTCAGCTAGGCATTTATTGGAGAGTTTGGAGAGGACAGGGGGCAGTTCAGCAGAACATTTCTTTATTACTATTATAGGTATAAGATCAGGTCCACAAGCTTTAGAGGTGTCAAGGTTTTTATGATGTCTCTGAGCTTAGATGGGGTGATGACCAGGTTATCAAGTCTGACTTCGGTCCGCGATTGGAATTCAGGGAGGAGGTGGCTGTCTAAAGTCTAAAGTAGAGTTAGAAGCAAAACGCTGGGCAAGTAGTTCAGCCTTATCAGTGGCCGTGCAAACGACATCATTGTGGTTTGATAGTGGGGGAATCGTTGATTAACCATTATTCACTACACTATTTATTTTCCAGAAATTGCGAGTACCTAGTTTCTGTGACTGGATGCGTTTTTTTGTTAACCTATTATACCTCCAATGAGTGGAATTCTACAGTTTAAATGTAATAAGAAAACATTGGGCAAAGACTAGCGTTACTAGCTAAAGTGTGTAGGGATTTAAAAGGGCTACCTGTTTGGTTAAAAGCATGGTAAAATGAGTTAAGTACATAGATAAATCAATGAATAATTAATAAAAATAATAAAAAAATGATTAAATAAGGACCAGATGAATGATTAGATGAATCATTAAATGATTAAGAAATGGAATAATTAAGGAATAAATAAGTGAGATAAACTCGATGTATAGTTATACATCTAGCCTGTCCCACTCAGTTAAATTAAAATTTAGGGTAGGGGGATCTCGTATATTTAGCTGAACCTTTTCACTAAAGGTTCCATCTACTAAAAGTTTACTTTTGATTTATATTTGATCCTATATATATATATATATATATATATATATATATATATATATATATATATATCGTATGTTTCTTCTTTTACAAACGTTATTGACTACATATGTTTATACATATTTACGTAGCGACATTTTTCTAAGCCTAGCATGTTATCATGTTAAACACACTGTAGAATACTTTATATGGTTTGAAGATGCTAGACTTGGAGTAAAGTCGTAGCAGAAATATGCATGAACGTATATAGCCGCACATGTCTCTAACAACACAAATTAATGCTTAAATTCCTGATATTACGCACTATCTTATTAACATCGTAGTTTCATTGGAGAACCCTTTAGGACACAACAACAATACACTCAATCAATCAATCAATCAATCAATCAATATATATATATATATATATATATATATATATATATATATATATATATATATATATATATATATATATATATATATATAACGTCTTTGTGAAATAGTAGGGACATCATAGCAGAGTGCTGAATTAATTAAGGGCATCAGAATTAAGAGCTTAATATTTGTTTATTAATAGAGAAATTGAAGACAACATATGGACCAATGGTTTCAAGCACAGAAGGTGAAACCCTTGGCTCTCATCAGCATCAATTACTTTCTATGCTGATAGGAGCCATAGGTTTTACCTTCTGTGCTCGAAACCATTGACCCATGTGTTGTATTACATTTCTGTATTAATAAACAAATATATATATATATATATATATATATATATATATTTTGTGTGTGTATTTAGCCATCATTTTCTCATTTATGCAAACATTTTTAAAAATAACAGAATTCGTCTGTTTAATAATATTCTCTTTATTTTTCAAACATGTCTGATGGTCTTTGTTCTATCAAAATCAAAAAAAAATTAATAAATGTTCCATAAGTTTCACAGGTTGCACAAACATTTTTTATTCTTCGTCGAATCATCCTCATGTGTCAAACACTCTAGAAAGAATATCATTTTAAATAGACAGCGGAGCAACGCGCATAGAACGTTTTTCGCAGTGTTCCAGACAATCGTTGACGATTTAAATTTAGAGACGCTGGATGGGATATATATATATATATATTGTTGTGACCCTGTTAGGGGCCGAAATAAAGACACGGAACCACAGGGTTACAGGAACAAAATATATTATTGAAGGAAAAGAATAGATATATAAGAAGTTGTATTCAGGACTGCCCGTATGGAACTGGGGTGGAAGAAGTCTGAGAGTTGTAATGATTCGCACATTTTGTTATGGACAGACGAGTCCATTTGTACTTCGTACAGGTGTGGCCCAATAACGCCCCCTTCCAAGCCTTACCTCCTCAGGAGTCTTAGTACCGTTTACTTTTCGGATTTATCTCTATGTAGACCGGAGCCATTCGTTTTCTTTTTGGCTGCCGTTTCTGTGTGACTAACTGGATCTGGCAAGTTGAAAGTGTCACACATCACGTCTATCACGTCTTCTACTTGTGGAGAGCCATCGGTGTCATCTGACAGTCTTTTTCTGATCTGATTCAGATGTCTCTTATACGGGAACTGTAGTCCTTTTACAATATAGACCATCGACTCGATCCTCTTTTCAATTGTACCGGGTTCCCAGAACGATGCGTTGTTTTTGTACATATTAAAGTATACCCTATCTCCTGTGCTGTATTTTTTCTTCGGTATCGTAGAGATTCGATCATAATTATTTTGTTTAGGAAGTAACTTATCAAGCACGGACTTCACTTTCCGCGCCAAATTCATCTCTGCGGGGGATAATGAAGATGGTACGTTTACGTTTTTAGAAATTCTATATACTTGCAGGAATTTTTGCAAAGCCTTCTCCTTAGGAGTATCGCCGGCCTTTTTTAGTGCTTTTTTTAACATGTTTACAAAATGTTCCTCCTGGCCGTTTGACCTAGGATGCCACGGGGGAGTCGTTATATGTCTAATTTGAAACGTCGCGCAGAACTCCTCAAAATCTGATGACGTGAACTGCGTTCCATTATCACTCACCAGACAATCCACTACCCCAAAATGGGTGAATAGTTCATGTAGGAATCTTATCGTAACCTCCGACGTGACCCTCTTGCAACGTAGTACCTCGGGCCACTGCCGACTGCGATTAAGTAGTAAAAATCTTCTAGTGGTCCCGCGAAATCCACGTGGATTATTTTCCACAGCCAGTCAGTTATTGGCCATGTTTTTTTTTTTATCGCAGTAGCCGTTTCTGGGTCCGGCCTTCTGCCGTCTTTGTCGATAACATGACCCAGGTATTTTATTTTTTCCAGGAAAAAATCACATTTTTACTTCTTTTACCTTGAACCCACGATCTTAGATTCTCGCAAAGACTCGATTTACATGTTTCTGATGTTGTTCGATGTCTTTGGTGTTAATCAACATGTCATCAAGATACGCTATTGCAAAATCCAGTCCGCCCAGGATTGCATCCATTACGTGTTGGAAAATGGCTGGCGCGACTTTAACTCCGAAAGCTAATCTTTCGAATTCATATAAACATCGATGTGTGTTTATACATCACAGCTTCAAACTATCATCATCCACCGGTATTTGAAGGTATGCCTCACTGCGGTTATTTAAGATTCTCCACGTATGTAAATTTATTATGGAGACATCTGAACCCGAATCCAATTGAAAGTGTATGTTTGTATCCAGGATTTTCACCTGTAAAAATGTTCTTATGTCCATGCATTTTTCATTCTTTGTCCTAGTGGCTTGAACCCGCATTTGTATTCCTCTACCTGTTCTGCAGTGCGAACTTTTATGTCCGACGTTTTCAAATTCATACAGGACTTAAAACGGAAAGGAAATTCATTGTAAAAATGTGGGCTATCATAGTGTTAACAAGAGCTCGGTGGCCATTTATTTGTCTTTTTACCTGGTTGACTTGTCTTTGCTGCATAAAAATCACTATTTCTGTTTTGACTTATTTTTTTATGAGGTCGAACTTTCGTTTGTTGATGTAATTTTTTATATGTGCAATGCCCGATATTACAATGTCTTTTGAGTCCTCTTTTACATTAATAAATCTTTGACAGTCCTCGGCCTACTTTTGCAGTGTAAGGCTAGGTTCATTCTCTAATTAATGTAAGACTCTACTCTTATCTCTGTGTCATTTTCTTGAAACTAACCCTTGTACGAAAAGTAAACACTTGAAATTAATGGCACTCAATTCAGCTAGTTTAAAGTCGTCACAATGTTTGTTTACTATCGATGCAAAAGTACCGTAATCTTCCTCGTCTTTTTAAGGAGGTTTATGCACTTCCAGCGTTTGTGAAATAACGTGGTCTTCAGACTAAAGAATTCCGTTAATAATGTTATCATTTCTATAAAAGTCAAATCGCTTGTTTTCAGAGGCTAAATGAGATCCACGAATTTCGTATGTTCCGTGGTACCTAGTGTCCTAAGTAGCAGGCGAACCTTTTTTGAGTAAGCTCAACTTTCGCAGTATATTCTATATAAATCTTCATATCTGCGAAAATATGCTGCGAACGTATTTTCTTCCGAATACGTAAAATTATCGATGACGTTCCAAACCGCGTTCTGCGAAAACGCGTTGTCACCTTCATCCCTTTTGTCTCTACGCGATATTGTGTGTATAAGTGGTCCCAATCTGTCGTCATTTGCTTTCTTTTGCTGACACATCTTTATTGTTTGCTTGAAGAAAATGTTTTGAAACTTTTCTTCAGTTCGCTGTTGTTGTTGTTTTTCATTGTGCTCTAGTAAAAACTTTTGAATTTTTTTCTCAGCCTGTTTTTGTTGAGAGATTTGAAACCTGGTTAATTCCGTGATGATTGACATCCATAAGTACTTTTTTATTAGAAAATTACTATTTTCTTTTTTTAGTATAGCTTTGTAAGACGGTCTTTTCCTTAGATTAGCGCTTGCTAGACGCCATATTGGTTGTGAACAGATTATGAAACCTTGATAATCTACGAGGCTGCGATTAACCATAAGAAAAATCCAACCCAGAATACACATATCGGTATTGCGTGAATTCTTTCAAAGAAAGATATACTTACCATAACTGATCTGTCAGTATATTTTACTATTTAAAATAAAACATCACTTTTTTATATAGCACTGCGAAATAAACAAATAATAATGCATTACCGATAGTTAAAGGTATCACCATTAGTCTAATGTCTAGATGAAAGCTTGAGATTTAATGTATGCATAATAAGGGACATTTTCCCAGTAACCTACGTACAACCTTTTGAACCCATAGTACTATAAATATTGAAGTAAACACCATTAACCCTAACCTAATTCATTACTCTATAGTCCTTGCCCCATTCTCCAAACTGGATAAGCCCCGCATACAACACTGATATCAACATATTATATACTAGTGGCTATGCTATATCTAAGAAATAGATATTTATCTACCCATTTTAGTTGTGTATTCATTCAATTATTAACATGCGCTATGCTACTTGAAACGATGTAACTTGTTGTATTATTAATCCAAACAAACAATCTACAACGCACATTACATAGTAGTATTTACGATTGATACCAATTAACATATTTTTCATTTATTTACGCATCTATTTATCTATTTTTATTCATTCATGTATCTACTTGTAAAGACATTCAATTGTACTTGAGACATGCATGCACTAATAGTTAATGTAATCTAACAATATAATATGTGAATTTTAAATGCTAACATTTATCTTGAAATTATTAAATCACCACTACTTATATTACTCTTATTCTTTCCACTTTTTTGTTCTATTATTGTTAGCTTTATTATTTTGTTGTTGTGCTTGTTGTTGTTGTTGGTGTTGTTGTTTTTCTTCTTCTTCTTTTTCTTCTTCTTCTTCTTCTTCTTCTTCTTCTTCTTATTATTATTATTATTATTATTAGTAGTAGTAGTATTATAATAATTATTATTATATTATATTATATTATATTATATTATATTATTAATGTGAGTCTATCATTATTCTTTTTAGAAACGTATGATATTAGATTGTATCATTATTGTTATTATAACTATTATTGTATATAATCCATACTCTTATTATCATTAATGTTATGGGCATTATTCTTATTATTCTAAGTATCATCATTATTATTATATCTCATCAATACTGGTATTACCATGATCAGTATTATTATGAGTTTTATTTGTTATTTTTATTATTCATATCAACCCCATTAATATGTTTACTTTTGTCATTAATATAATGACTACTATTATTATGATTATCAATATTGTCATCATAATTATCATCACGAGAATAAATACCCCTACTGCCACTACAATTAATAATTATCATTATCGTCGTTATGATTTGTATTATTATTATTATTATTATTATTATTATCATTATTATTATTATTATTATTATTATTATTATTATTATTATTATTATTATTATTATTATTATTATTATTAATATTATT